>QRFJ01001157.1:50483-181911 GCA_006176705.1 Cocos nucifera | reverse complement strand
ACCCAAAAAAGAAGAGAGATAGTCTAATACCTCATGAAAGGTACTTCCCAGAGACGCTTTCACGAGATGTGTCGCACGATGGGTCTATTGAAAAAAAGATGAGTTCACAAAAATTTTGAAGCCCTAAGGTGGAGAATGTGAGCTCAAGAAGTGGCACGCTCATCTTAAAGAACATTAAAATCAGGTAAAGGAATGATAGGAGCGAGCCGAAAGAAGAATCAGTCTCAATAGTAAACGTTAAAAACTGGTCGGCTCACTCTGAGACTGAGCTGGCTACTAGTTGGGAACTGGGTTGGCTTCAGTCCAGGGCTAGATCGTGCCTACGGTTTCTCAGAGGGATAATTAATGAATAGAACGTATATTTATATGACTATATCGGATACACTATACAACTGGTCGGCTCAGTATGGCTTGAACGACCGACATCGCCAGGTCTAGTCAGCCTCACTCATGAATATGGCATAAGTTAACTACGTACTTCAGTTATATCAGATAGTGATACCATCTAATCTCGGTCTCATAGAGGAAACCATTTCTATGAGCTTGCTGATTACAGAATTGTAGCAAGTATATATGACTGAAAATAGTGACAATATCGGTAGATAGATCATAAATAAATGCTCAACTGAACATAAAGCACTAGCTTGTCAAGAGTGATAAAATATGCCGAATAAATTTCTTTCTTCAAAAATCTCTTCTTCTCTTCTTCTCTATTTCTTGATTTATTTGATTATACTTTCATAAAGATCTCTAAGAAGTACTTCCTTGTTGCTCGGCTAATCACCGACGGCCATGCTGATCCATATGGAAAGAGCACATATTCCAAACACAGTGTGTATTTGAAAGTGTCTGTGATACATCCATTGAGTTAATGGTAATGATAGTTCATATTTTCAAGAGCTAAAAATTTGAGACAGATTTTCATTATTAACTCATAAAATTCTCCCGACCGTAGGATCATCATGAGGATGTTGATTGATCCAGAAAGTTGGTGTATGATCATTTCATTAGGATAGATGAGTCTTGAGTCTATTGTGTAGAGACATCAGAGTGAAAGTATAGATACTCATTAGAGGATGAGGGTACTGAGCGTGATCATCTTGAGCAGTCATGAGGAAGTCTACCTTCTCATTGATGACTGGTTTGAAGCTGCCGTGGTATGTCTGGTACTTTGACCTGAGGTACATCGACAGTTTACCTTGAGGGTGTTATAGTTTGACTACATCATAACTCGGTCTCCTAGCCATTCGGAACCCTGAGCTGTATGTTGGCTATAGCATATTTATTGTAGGAATTGGATTGCACCAATAGGGGATCTATCTACCTCGATAGAAGAGAAGCAGCCCTATGATGATCATGGGAATCAAGTCCATAAAGCCCATGGCCATGGCAGAGTGAAATAATAGAAAGAGTTTTTATTAGGATTTTCACATTGGACTTGAATTGAATGATTAATTTATGTGACGGATATTAGGGTTTGACGAGATCACCTTAACCCTAATCCGATCGGAACTCAAGATAGAGGAACTTAATCACATAAGAAACTACACTGAGAGGTTCACTTTCAGTTCTGATGGGTAGCCACCATATGTGCAGGTGGTCATTTTTATTTTGATTTGGAGCAATAGAATATTGATGATCGATCATACTAGTTGTTTGAATAAAAAATTCTGATCCGTTGGAAGGTGTTTCGATGATGTTGATGATAAAGATCATGACATATCCCATTACCATATGGAACTGAACCTAACTAGATCACACAAATAAGAGTTTGGATTTGGATATCATCAATTGGATTAACCCAGTTCAATTGATTTGAATAAGATTCATTAGGTTCAAAAATCATGCTAGCACATTATGAGCCTAATTTCTCCTTAACAATCATTAAAATTATCTCGATTGAGCCAAATGTATTTGGGCTACTCAAGAACATTTACTTGTCTGATGAGCTTGTCCAGGTCAGAAAAGGATTTCTTAATTTATGAAATAATTTGAGACAATACCTACCATTTTTCATCACTTGCTAAATCTTGTCTTTGGACTTTGGTCAAATGTTGATCTTTGACACTTAGACATCTGCCCATATGTTATGCACCCATAGGAGAGAATCTACGGACCTCATCCCTGCTAAACCGTCGTCGAAACCGTGGTTGCATGGCCTAACGGAGGCGTTGCGCCCCTGCGTTACAGAATTTGGGAGTCCCATTACAGTGGCTCCCGTTGGCTTCAGGGAATCAAATTTGATGGCATCAAGAAAACTTGTTTGACCCTATCTTGGTATCATCTAAGGAGAGTTTTGGGAGACTCTAATCTGATTAGATCATATGATGTCATCTCATCAATCAAATTTAGATCTGATTGCCCAAAGGGTCGTGATTGATCGAGATGATGTGGCACTGCATGGCACAGCAGGATCTATGTAAATCTTGTCTGCACCTAGAATTGAGAGCTTCTACCTTTACCCCATGCCATAAAGCTTTTCTCCCTCCTCCATACAAACTTTTGGTCCTCTCTCTTCTCTTCATGCCTAAGAGGTTTTGGGCATGAGTTAGGTGCAATCCAAGCAAGTGAAAGGCGATAGGAAAGAAAGAAGGCAACACTACTGCAAGAGACAATGGTTGTTCTTCAAAAAAATTTTTGAAGACCTTCAAGACTAGATCTAGATCTGATTTATGGAGGATTGATTGAGAAGGAGAAGATCTCCAGATCCTATCCGAGTGGATATCGGTAGAGATCAGGCGCTTGCATGGCTACGTCTAGAACCTCAGGCAAACATCGAGATCATCATAGGATAATTGCATTAGCCAAAATAAAGGTATAATTAAATTAAATTTAATTTAATTTTTATTTTATTTTATTTTATTAGATCAATAAGATCAGACCTGAAGAGTCTCAGATCTGATTAGAATTTTAGAAAAAAATTTTGAAATATCCCACTTGATCGAATTAGATCTTAACGAACCTATCCTGGGAAACAAATTTTTTTCCTTCAACTGATATCAGAGTCAGATTCTAAAATTCATTAGATTTAATTTTAATTTATTTTTAATTTAATAATTAGATGATTTTAGATATCACATGAGATGTGATTAGATCTTATTGGTGCAGAATCTAGTTGATGCTGGATCGAGCTGGTGTTGGGGAAGAAGAGGTCACCATCGGTGACCTGCAACACAAAGTTTCGTTCGGAGTTGATGGTGGTGGCTCCGGCAAGACCCTCCGATGATCAAGTCAGCTCTTCTAGCCAACAAAAATAGAGTGATTAGGAAAGAACTCAGCAAAGTTTTGGAAAGAAGAAAAGAGCTTAGAAAAAACATATCTGAAGGGTCCCTTTATATAAACGGAGCATGTCGTAACCATCCGATAGTGGGCCACTCGGGGACATATAGAATTTATTATGGAGAGAGGTGTCGCTTGTAATTGATTGATAATAATAGTCATAACCGTCCGATAGTGTGATCGCCTATAGCAGACTGATAAATGATCGTCGTAACCATCCCATAGTGGGGTTGCCTATAGCAAACTGATAAATGATAGTCGTAACCGTCCAGTAGTGGGGTTGCCTATTCGTTGAGATTTAATAGTCAAAGTTCGAAGGAAGCAGACGTTGGTTGGTGAAGAACTTTGACATATATCAATTCCAGAGGAGTTTGGACTCATAAAGGGAATAGGGCTAGAGGGGATCATCTAGGAGGAATACTACTTGAAATTTGAAAGTAATTTGTTGGAGGAATCCAGATGAAGTTTGACTGAAGGAGATGTTTAGAAGGAGATCGGCCCCTAGAGGAATTCGATTGAAGAAGAAGTTCGAAAGGAGTTCGGCTCCTACAGGAATCCGACTGAAGGAGAGGTCCGAAAGGAGTTCGGCTAAAGGAGAGATCCGAAAGAAGTTTGGCTCCTGGATGAATTTGATTGAAAAAAAAATCAGAAAGGAGTTCGGCTCCTAGAGGAATCCGACTAAGGGAATCATGCTAATCTATAGCTATGGCAAGTGCACCAGTCGATCAAGTGATAAAATAAATGAGTAGAGTATCATCCCTAGAGGATTGGAAAATAAGTACTGAAAAGCTCTTTCCTATGCTTTATTTAAAAGATTGATTTATGAAAATAAGAAATTAAAGAACAAAATAAAGAAATAATTAAAAATTTTAAGAAAATAGAGAGAGTGAAATTATTAGGGTTTTAAACTTAAGAGCAATGGATTACTAAGGCAATCGGTTCACCAACCCAGTCAATACAATATTTAGGTTATTAGATTAATTTTATTTGATGTGACGATAAAGTCTCCTAATTTATTCACTATCCTTTGGTTCAGGCGTAGCAAAACTATCAATACGTATTAATTATTCTTTGATCCGGGTGTAATTTAAATAAATATTAATGTATTAAGTTTTATGAAATCCTCTAATTAAAATACACTGCATCCAAAGCGCACTAAAATTTTCGCAAGCATATGAATTCTAATTTGATTCATAATACAAGGTAAATAATCAAGAAGCAATAACATAGATGTACTTGGTCTGTAACATCTATGTTCATCAGATCAATTAGAAGATGGTCAGTTATCTAGAGCATTAAGATCAAATTTATATACTCCTTATGAATAAAATTTAAAATTAAAAATAAATCATACAAAATATTACATCAAAAAAGAGGCTACACCTTAGTCTTAGTAAAAGAAAATTTAGTTCATGATAATAAGTTCAAAAACAGCAAATAAAATAAAAAGCATGAAGAGATTAGACTATTTAATTACTGAAATTGGTTGTCCGTTGCTTTTGGTGTGGAAAACTTGATGAAGAAGAAGAGAAGCTCTTTAATCGATGTTCTGATTGTCGGAAGAAAAGAAAAAAAAAATTAAAAGCGCTTCCTTTTCTTTCTCTCAAAAATCTCTATTCAAAACTCTCTCTACCTCTCTTTGCCTCTCTCTTCTCTTTCTGCCTCTCTCTTCTTTCTGCCTCTCTCTTTTTTTTTTTCTTCTTTTGGCAACAGCAGGTAACCCTCCTTTTTATAGGCTAAGAGGTGGATTTTTGAAAGAAATCCTAGCTAAATTGAGTTTAAAACTCTTAACATAAGTCAAATTAAAACCCTAGATAATTCTGGCCTTTAAATCAGCATCCAATGGATCAAAAATTGCTTAAAAACCCTTTAAAATGTCCCAGATCAAGTAGAAATTCATGGCAGCTGTCGGATCAGTCTTTGAATTGAATCTGGGCTGTTAGATCGTGCACAAGAGAGCTTTAGATTCTTAGTTAATAGTTGGGATGAATCTCAACCATTGGATCTCGATCGGGAGCTACATTTGCCATTTGTCAGCGTACAACTATCAGCCATTCGATCAAATCCTAGTGAAAGGCATCCGTCAGATCAGGCAGAATTCTCAGATTGCCCTCTATAGACCATGCATGAGCCTGGTGTTGCATGGACCATCACTTTCTTCAACCAATCGGAAAGTGCTTCTCCATGTGAAATCCCTAAAATGCCCTCCATAACGGTCCATCATGCACCATAAAAAATGCTGATGTCAGTGCTGCATAAGCATGGTGTCAACAGGTCAGTCTGAGTGTGGTCGGGCCGGGTGGTCTGCTAAACCAATTTTTCTGAATCGATTTGAGCCGGATCGGCTTCTTTTTTTTTATTTCCTTTGAAATTTAATTTTGGGCTCATTTGAAGTCTGTTTTGCTTGAAATTTATTTCATCTAAACCAAAAAAATAAGATCTTCATATTGGTAATCTTCTTTCCTACATAAAATTAACAAAAATATTAATTCCTAAAAAAATAGATTAATTTATTTTATAATTTAATAGTTTTATTAGTACATTTTAACCACTTATCAGAGAAGTCCAAAAGGAGTTCGACTTCTGGAGGAATTCGACTGAAGAAAAAGTTTGGTAGGAGTTTGACTCCTAAAGGAATCTGATTGAAGAAGAAATTGAAAAGGAGTCCGACTGATGGAGAAGTCCGACCAAAGGAGAAGTCTGGAGGAGTTCAGCTCTTGTAGGAGTTCGAAAGGAGTTCGACCACTAAAGGAGTCCGGGAGGGGTTTGACTGCTAGAGGAGCTCGATTGCTAAAGGAGTTTGGTTGGGGTTCGACTGCTGGAGGAAGAATTTTCAATCGAAGCTCTTCCATGATTACCAATCGCATTAGGCTAAGCATCAAACTGGACTTCGACGGGAGTGATGTTTATCCCCAACAATAGTCCCCCCACTCTCGAGTTCAAAATTTGAAAGAAGGGAGTATAAAATGATGACTGTCAAAGTCTTTTTTCTGGCTCTACACTCGTTGAGGTTGAAGCTCGGGGGAGATTTTTTCTCCTACCAGGATTGAAGGAGATCTTATCTCTTATTGAGGTTGATATTGAAGCTTAGGGGAGATCTTATCTCCAGTCGAGGTTGAAGGAGATCTTATCTCCTATTGAGGTTGACGTTGAAGCTTGGGAAAGATCTTATCTCCAATCGAGATTGAAGGAGATCTTATCTACTGTTGAAGGATTGGAGCTCGAGAAAGAGTTTTGATCCCTGGTTCTCGTGCTTGTTGCTTGGTGCGGACGTTGAGCTCGTTGTGGACGTCGGGCCTGTTGTGGACACTGAACTAGGACCTCTCTTGCAAACTAGGATATGGTTCTACCTTTTGCATTTGACATAGTTAGGTTGTCATAGAAAAATATGTGTTAGGATTCTCCATCAAGCTTCTTCCCTCTCCACGTCTTTGGCCTATAAGGTTCTGACTTTTACTCATGTTAGGCTGAGGTTCTCCTCCTATTCCTAATAGATAGCAGGGGCACATTTATCGGGGCCTCTCTTCTCACCTCATCTAAAATAAATGAGGCCTTCGACTTTGCTCATGTTAGGATGAGGTTCTCCTTCTATTCCTAATCAAATTGTAGGAACATATTAGGGCCGTTGTTAGAGCCTCTCCTCTCACCTTGTCTTAAATAATCGGAGGTCTCTGACTTATCCATGTTAGGACGACATTCTCCTCCTGTTCCTAACATGGCCACTTTTGATTATTTCTTTTCTGTCGTCATATAGTTTTTGCACCAAAAAATCATAATATTAAAATCGAGGAATTTTATTAAAGAAAAATTATTGGTAGTACATCCTCAGATTTTTTGAATTCCAAGATCGTGGGAGCGTTGTTCCTCCAAGCTCCTTTAGGTGATAAGTTTCGAGCCGGACGACCTCCTCTATTTCATACGGGCATTCCCAATTTGGGGTAAGCTTCTTCTGGCTCCGAGGCTGCGAGATGGTAGGAAACACTAAGTACCCTAGAGATAGTGTTGATGATGCCGAGAGGCGGCCGATCTTCTTATCGTTCCTCCCTCCTTGGAGGTTCTGGCTGTGGTAGTGCCCTCAGCTAATCTTTTCTTGCATCAGGCCGACGTCTGTGGAGCATTGAGGGGGGCGTAGTTGTGAAACCTTTTGGGATGAGAACTTTGTTGTGCCCTTTCGTCGGGGCTTCTTTGACGATGAGCTTGAGGAGTTTGGGCTTACTTGTGCTCGGGGGGAGTCCGTGAGCGTGATCGAGCTTCATTCGACCCTCCATCAGCTATGGGTTTATTAGACTCGTCCACCCGGCACTTTCCTATGGATTTCTCATCCTTTAACTTGAAGGCTTCTTCCGCTCGGGCATATCCTTTTGCCCAAGCTAGCAAATCGACAAGGTCCCTGTGGTACTTCTTCTCCAGAAAAAATAGCAAATCATTCTTCTAAAGGCTACCCTTGTGCACGATCATTGTAATAGACTAGTCCAGGTTCTAGACCTTCAATGCAGCAACATTAAATCGGGTGACATAAGCCCGGATAAATTCTTCCTCCTTCTACTTGATATTCATCAGGGAATTCGAACCTCAGCAAGGATGTCGGCTGTTAACGAAGTGAGCCACAAACTGATGGCTCATCTAGTCAAAGAAGAAGATCATACCCAATTTCAACATCGAGTACCAGTTTCTTGCTGCTCTCTTTATGGTAGATGAGAAAGCTCGACATAAGATGACATCTAGTGCGCTATGGAGCAGCATCATGATCCGAAAGGCCTCCAGATGATCAATCAGATCAGAGCTTTCATCATAGCTTTCAAATTAGGGAAGCTTGAAGTTCGGCGGAATGGGCTCCTGTATAATTCAGGGAGAGAAAGAGGGATCGATGTGGACGTCATCATGGTGAGCAGGGGTGACGTGGTGGAGTTTCTCGATCCATCGATCCATCTTTCATAGTTTTTGATCGAGGATGTTATCTCAATCATAGATCTTGGAAGGCTTCCAACTGTAGACAGAAAAGGTCTCTTCTGAAGAAGAATCATGATTCGAACAAGGATCCTCTGCTCTATTTTCTCTTCCCAGGGGTGAAGGGTATGCTAGCCTAAGTGCTCCTCCTTGGGATCGATTTTTGATATTTCGATGGCAAGTTTTTCGATGGAACTACTACCGGAGGCTACCACATGGCTTGCACCATCTCGGTAAGGCTCTGAATCCACTACATCAGTAGGTTAAACTACTATGGATCTACCACGGCTGTCCTTGGAGGAGGAGGTTGAAGCGTTGGTGCCGGAGCAGGAATGGGTGGGTCTGGCTTGAATCTTGGAGAAGAAGATCCACAATCGGCTGAGCACTCCTTTAAGAACAAGGATACCTCAGGAACAGAGGGCCCTCCTTCTAGCACTAATCCTATTGGTGCAGAATTTGATTAATGCCAGATCGAGCTAGAGTTGGGGAAGAAGAGGTCACCGTCAGTGACCTACAAAATAAAGTCCCATCCGGAGTCAGTGGTGATGGCTCTGGCAGGACCCTCCGATGATCAAGTCAGCTCTTCTAGCCAATAGAAATGGAGTGCTCAAAAAAGTACTCAGCAAAGTTTTGGAAAGGAAAAGAGAGCTTAGAGAAAATATATCTGGAGGATCTCTTTTTATAGATGGAGCCTGTCGTAACCATCTGATAGTGGGCCGCTCGGACCCATATGGAATTTATTACGGTGAGAGGTGTCACTCATAATAGACTGATAAATGACAGTCGTAACCATTCGATGGTGGGGTCATCTATAGCAGACTGATAAATGACAGTCATAACCATTTGATAGTGGTGTCGCCTATAGCAGACTGATAAATTATAGTCGTAACCATCCGGTAGTGGGGTCGTCTATTCGTTAAGATTTAATAGTCGAAGTCCAGATGAAACAGACATTAGTTGGTGAAGAAGTCTGACATATATCAATTCTAGGGGAGTTCGGACTCCTAAAGAGAATATGGCTAGAGGGGATCATCTAGGAGGAATACTACTTAAAATCTGGAACTAATCCGCTGGAGGAATCTAGATGAAGTTTGACTAAAGGAGATGTCGGAAAGGAGTTCGACTCCTGAAAGAATCTGATTGAAGGAGATGTCCGAAAGAAGTTTGACTCTTGGAGGAATCTGACTGAAAGAAAAGTTTGGAAGGAGTTTGGCTCCCGAAGAAATTTGACTGAAGAAGAAATTTAAAAGAAGTTCGGCTCCTGGAGGAATCTGACTGAGGAAGAAGTCCAGAAGGTGTTCGGCTCTTGAAGGAATTTGACTGAAGGAGAAGTCTAGTAGGAGTTCGGCACCTGAAGGAATCCGACCAAAGGAGAAGTTCGAGAGAGTCCAACTGATGGAGAAGTCCAACTGAAGAAGAAGTCTGAGAGGAGTTTTGCTCCTGTAGGAGTTCGAAAGGGGTTCGACCACTGAAAGAGTCTGAAAGAGGTTCGGCCACTGAAGGAGTTTGGCTGCTACAGAAGTTCGATCGGGATTCGACTGTTGGAGGAAGAATTCTCAATCGAAGCTCTTCTATGATTACCAGTCATATTATGCTAAGCATCAGACTCAACTTCAGCGAGAGCGGGGTTTATCTCCAATAGTTCTGAAATTAAAAAATTAAAAATTAAATAATCTAGATCTAAGATGTATGAGATGCATGACTAGTCTAGCAGTAAAATTATTCTATGTGTAGTCTAACATGATCATAATTCTAATTTAATTAATTATAATTTTTAGATTTATTTATTTACTATTTTTTGATATTTTAAATATTATAATTAGATCTAAAAAATAAAAAATAAATTTATTTAATTTATTCATATGAGATATAATAGATGCATGTTTAGACTAGTTGTAGAATAGTTCCAAAAAATTATCTAGAATAAATTTTATTTTGATATGATCAAATTTAAATCTTATTTTTTAGATGTTTATGAGATAATTTAGATCTGAAAATATGCATGATATGATACATGAGATGTATACAAAATATATTTTTAGTTAGATTAATTTTTATATATATGATATATGATGTAGATCTAACTAGTTTTGTAGATTTATCATGTTTCTGATTAAGGTGTTCCCCTTGGCCGTCTGGTCATAAGAACGAAGTAGGGTTTAAAGGCCCTCTTGTTCCATTCGATGGGGTGTTCTTATGATGTGTAGGGGTGCTGCGTGTTCTTCCTTAATCAAAAATCTAAAACTTATTTTCTGCAAAATCCTAGATCCTAAAATCCTAGGATTTTATATACACGTTTTGTTTATGAATCCTAAAATTAATTAAGAATTAAGATTATGAAACATATTAGATCTAAAATTAAGATTTTTTAGATCTAAGACATATTCATAAAATTAGGTTCAGGCTTGGATAGCTCAATTAGGTCTAACGGTTGATCAAATCGAATCAAGAGTTGGTTAGATGGGATCAGGAGTGCGTAAATTGACCAGCCTAATATGATTAAGTCTGGGTCAAGGTCGAGTCACATGAGTGATCGATCAAGTTAATACCTAATTAGGCTTAGTGGTTAAAGTCTGGATTGTAGGCTAACTCGATTGGTTCTGGCCCAATAATTTGGAGTCCAAGATAAGTTTGGCAGATATGACCAACTAGTTTTTAATTGAGAGCTACTCGACTTGAATGCATTCGTATCGAGTTAATGGCATATCCCTTCCATCGATCTCACTTACTTGGCCATATTTGTCGACTTAGCCCTAATCTATGGTGGCTAACAATCTAAGTTAACCCATGCCACTAGGTTAGTCATAATAGCTATGGCTATGTTAAGTCAAGTTTAAAGAGATCTAAATCAAATCTTCCTAAGAAAATATTAAGGTCTTCCACCATTGTAGATGTGCGAGCCCTTCTCAGGGTTGATTATTCTCGACTGGTCACAGTGGTTCAGCTGCATTGAAAAGATGCAACCATGTCTATTAGGCATTGGATGCTATGGGCTAGGGGATGGATTGGGCTCAATATTTTGGATACGATGAGAGATCCAATTAAAAATCCAATCTATGCAAATGGTGGGTTTAACTTAACTAAGGAGTGGCTCAATATTTCGAGCATGGTGAGATTCATGAATTAGAGACCAAGCCTAGGTGTACCATGATTAGAGAATCATTGGATAAGAGTTGTTCACTCATTGGCTAACCGATCATCAATAATTATTCGATGAGGTGATGAGTCAGTTTGTGGGACTGCACCATCCACTAGAAATCAGTAATCATGAAGATTTTTGCATCTCTACAGAGAAAGTGTAGGGATCCAAAATAATAGTGGGAGCTAATTTGTTTAAAAATCAAACCCCTAAATAAATTGGTCAAGTCTTAATTATAAAATCTAATTAGAAACTTTTACTCTCTACAGGATAAAGGAAAATGTCTGTGTCCAACCCACTAGCCCGTATCCTGGACATCCATAGACTGATCGGATTCAATTACAAGGATTGACTCCAAAACTTCAAAATTATTTTAGATTCTAAAACACTAACTCATGTATTAGATCAGGATCCTCCCATCTTATCAGCTCGTCCATCCACTGAATAGAGAGCGTCTCTTGACAAATGGATGGATGAAGATAATAAAGCTAGATACTACATGTTGGGCTCGATGTCTGATGAGCTTCAGCATCAATATGAAGATATCAAGACTGTCCGCTAAATGTTGGCTCACCTGCAAGAGTTATTTGGTGAATAGAGTCGTGCAGCCAAATATTAGGTCACTAAACGACTGTTTAAGGCTAAAATATGTGATGGACAATTAGTCCAAGATCATCATCAGATGATGATCAAAGACTTGGAAGAGCTTGAGAAGCTCGGAGTGAAGTTAGATCAGGATCTACAAAATGATATAATTCTGCAATCCTTGATTGATGCGTATGGACAGTTCATCATGGACTACCATATGCATAAACATCAGAATACTCTGACCGAGCTTATGAATATGCTGGTTACTCCTGAACTTTCTGTGAAAGATTCTAAAGGCTCAGTATTTGTTATAGAATGGACTTCTTCTAAAAAAAAGTTTTTTGGAAAGAAGAAGAAGTCTGTGAAAAAATAGGTGGAAGGAGGAAAGAAAAAGAAGGTAGGGCTAAAGAAGAAGATCGCTGACAAAGAAATATTTTCACTATAATAATGATGGCCACTGGAAGCAGAACTGCCCTACATACTTGGCCACCCTGAAGATTAAGAAGAAGATAGGTCCTTCTGGAGGTATGCTCGTTATTGAATCTAACCTTACAGTTTCTTCTGCATCTAGTTGGATGCTTGACTCTGGTTCTAGTACTCATTTGTGCACTTCCATGCAGGGTCTTGAGAATAGCAGGAGGCTGAGGGATGGTGAGATGATCCTATGCATTGGAAATGGAGCAAGAGTTGTTGCTATGGCTGTGGGAATCTACCCTCTTTGACTACCATCTAGCTTAGATTTAGTACTTAGGGATTATTATTGCGTTCCTGCTATAAGAAGAAATTTGATTTCTATTTCATGTTTAGCACAAGAAGGCTATGTAATTAGTTTTCTTAAGGATCATTGTAATATTTTTTATGAAAAAAATAAAATTACAAATGGTTTCCTCATTAACGGTCTCTACTAGTTACATATTGATGTATCTATCTTTAATATCGAGCAAAATGTGAATGTCATAAGATCAAAATGACCCAGGGATAGTCCAAATGACAGGTATCTATGGCACCTAAGGCTAGGTCATATAGCAGAAGATAGGGTTAACAAATTAAAAAAAAATGGGCTATTAAGTTTGTTGACTTTCGAGTTACATCCAATTTATGAATCATGTCTTCATGACAAAATGACTAAACTTCCTTTTGTAGGACATGGAGAAAGGGCCACGAAACTACTTGCCCTAGTACATACTGATGTGTGTGGCCCATTTGATGTGCCGGTTAGAGGCAACTTTGACTACGCCATAATCTTTACCAATGATTTATCTCGGTATGGGTATGTGTATCTTATGAGAAAAGTCTAAAGCCTTTGAAAAGTTTAAGAAATTCAGATATGAAGTTGAAAAGCAAACTGAAAAATCCATTAAGGTTCTTCGATCAAATCGAGGAGGTGAATACCTTAGTCGAAAATTCTTGGACTATCTTAAGCAAAATGGCATAGTCTCTGAATGGACTCTACCTGGAACACCTTAACTCAATGGGGTTTTAGAATGGAGGAATCGAATTCTATTAGATATGGTCTGATCCATGATAAGCTTCACAGACCTCCCTAATTTTCTTTGGAGACATAGTCTGTTAACTGCTATATATTTACTGAATAGGGTTTCCTCTAAAACCATTCCTACCACACCATATGAGATATAGCATGGAAAGAAACCAAGTCTAAGTCATCTTAGAATTTGGGGTTGTCCAACTCATGTCAAAAGACAACAAGTGGATAAGTTAGACTATAGGTCCTTTAGAGCTTGATTTATAGGATATCCTAAAGTGTCATTAGGATATTATTTCTACATTCCAGAAGACCACGGTGTGATTGTGAGTCAGCATGCCATTTTTCTTGATAAATAGTTTATTCAAGATGATGGCATTGGAAAGCATATCAAGGTTGAGGAGAAAATCTCACAAGAGCAACGAGCAAAGGACCCTATGGAACCAAATTAGGTTGAGCCAATAGAATCACTACCTCCTCCACCTCATAGATTGGAAAAGGGTTTTTCGTCCCCCTGAGAGGTACTTAGGTATTATTTTAGAGGAAGTAGAGAAAATTGATGAGGGTTCATGTTGATGATCCCAAAATCTATGATGAGGCAATATCGGATATCAACTCCGAGAAATGGTTAGATGTAATGAAGTCAGAAATTGACTCGATGCACTCAAACCAAGTCTGGACCTTCGTAGATCCACCTGAAGGTATAGTACCTACTAGGTGTAAATGGATCTACAAGAGAAAGATTGGTGCAGATGGAAATGTGGAGATATTCAAAGCTAGATTAGTGGCTAAAAAATATAGTCAGCGTGAAAGAATTAACTATCAGGATACCTTTTCGCCAATAGCTATGCTAAAATCCATCCGCACATTGCTTGCTATTGCAACCTATTTTGATTATAAAATATGGCAAATGGATGTGAAAATGGCGTTCTTAAATAGATACCTTGAGGAAGATATCTATATGGAACAGCCACTAGATTTTACATCCAGTGATGCTGATCATAAAGTATGCAAGCTGTAGAGGTCCATATATAGACTTATGCAAGCATCTCAGAGCTGGAATAATCATTTCAATGATGTGATCAAATTATTTAGTTTCATCAAGAACGAGGAGGAACCATGTGTTTTCAAAAGAGTCAGTGGGAGTGCTATTATCTTCCTCATACTGTATGTGGATGATATTCTCCTTATTGAAAATGATATTCTCATGTTGACCATAGTTAAAATATGGTTATCTAAAGAATTCTCCATGAAAGACCTAGAAGAAGCATCCTTTATTTTAGGAATTAAGGTTTATAGAGATAGACCGAATAGGATGCTAGGTCTTTCATAGAAGATGTACATAGAGGAAGTGTTAAAGAAGTTTAGCATGGAAAACTCCAAGAGAAGAAAATCCAAGAAAATGTGTCCCAACACATCTGAGGAGATTGAATGCATGAGCAAGATCCCTTATGCTTCAGCAATAGGGAGCCTCATGTATGCCATGTTATGTACACGACCTGATATAGCCCATGCTGTGAGTGTCACGAGCAGATATCAATCGAATCCAGGTGAAGAACACTGGACTTCTGTGAAATGTATCCTTAAGTACTTAATAAGAACTACGAATATGTTGTTGGTCTTTTGTAATGAAGAACTTCAAGTCTAGGGATATATAGATTCGAATTTTATGTCCGATATAGATGATCGAAAGTCAACATTTGAAAATCTGTTTGTGTGTAATGGTGATGCTGTCAGTTGGAAGAATTCCAAATAGACAGTAATAGTAGATTCCACCATAGAAGCAAGGTACATTGCTGCATCAGAAGCTGCAAAGGAGGCATTCTAGTATAAGAAGTTCATCACAAAGATCACAGTGATGCCATCGGATGCCATTCCTCTGCAACAACAATGGTGCCATAGCCCTAGCTAAGGAGTCAAGGTCTCATCAGAAATCCAAGCACATCAAGCGGCAATACCACCTCATCCGTGATTACCGAGAGAAAGGTTACGTCGAGGTCAAGAGAGTCGACTCTGTAGATAATGTGGCAAACCCACTTACAAAGCCGTTGGGCCAGCAGAAGATCGAAGTCCACCTTGAGAAGATGGGACTTAGATTTGTAGCCAATTGACTTTAGGTCAAGTGAAAGTTTGTTAGATATATATGCCCAAGAAGCCAGATTGGCTGACACTTGTAATACACTTCTAAGAAAAAAATTATAATTTTGACTATAAATAATAAAATGGATTATTTTCTATCACAGTATGTATTTGAAAGTATCTGTGATACATTCCTTGAGTTAATGGTAATGATAGTTCATATTTTCAAGAGTTGAAAATTTAAGACATGGATTTTTATTATTAACTCATAAAATGCTCCCGACCGTAAGATTATCAGAAGGATGGTGATTGATCTGGAAGATTGGTGTATGATCGCATCTTTAGGATAGATGAGTCTTAAGTCCATGGTGTAGAGATATCGGAGTGAAAGTATAGGTACTCGTTGGAGAACGAGGGTACTGAGCATGACCATCTCGAGCAGTCATGAGGAAGTCTACCTTCTCATCGATGACTGGCTCAAAGCTGCAGTGGTGTGTCTAGTTTTTTGACCTAAGGTGCATGGGCAGTTCATCTTGAGGGTGTTATAGTTTAACTACACCATAACTCGGTCTCCTAGCCATTTGGAATCCTGAGGTGTATGTTGGCTATAGCATGTTCATTGTAGGAATTGGATTGCACCTAGGAGATCTATCTACCTTGGTAGATGAGGAGAAGCCCAATGATAATCATGAGAATCAAGTCCATTAGCCTAAGGCCATGGCAGAGTGAAATAATAGAAAAAGTTTCTATTAAGATTTTTACATTGGATTGAATCGAATGATTAATCATATGATGGATATTAGGGTTCGACGAGATTACCTTAACCCAAATCTAGTCGGGGCTCAAGATAGAAGAACTTAATCACACAGGTAACTGCACTGAGAGATTCATTTTTAGTTCTAATGGGTTGCCACCATATGCTGCTAGGTGAAACTGGCAGATTTTGAGAGCAATTAGAATGATTTAAATGATCAATCAAACAAGTTGTCTGAATCAGAAAAATTTTGATCCATCGGAAGGTGTTTTGATGATGACGATGATAGAGATCATGACATATCTCATTACCATACGGAACTAAACCTAATTGGATCACACAAACAAGGGTTTCAATTTGGATATCATCAATTAGACTAATCTAGTTCAATTGATTTGAATTAGATTCAATTATGTTCAAAAATTGAGCTAGCACATGATTGAGCCTAATGTTCTTTTTTAACAATCATTAAAACTTGTCTCGACTGAGCAAAATATGTTTAGGCTCACTCAGGAATCTTTACTTGGTCTGATTGGAGCTTGTCCAGGTTAGAAAAGGATTATTTTAATTTATGAAATAAATTTAAGATAACACCTGCCATTTTCCATCACCTGCTAAATCTTTTCTTTGGACTTTGGTCAAATGTTGACCTTTGATACTTAGACATCTGCCCATGTGTCATGCACCCATAGGAGAGAACCTGGAGCCTTGTCCCCCTACTAAAAAGTAGACAGGCAAGGGGCACATGCCTAAGGAGGTGTGGTCCCATGAGGATAAGATTTGGAGTCCCATACAGATGGGACTCCAATTGCTTCAAGGAATCAAACTAGATGGCGCCAAAAAGACTTGTTTGACCCAGTCTTGGTGCCATCTAAGGAGAGTTTTGAGGGACTCTAATATGATTAGATTACATGATGTTATTCCACCAATTAGATTTAGATCTGATTGCACAAAGGGCTATGATTGGCCGGCATGATGTCATCCCACCAATCAGTTGAAAGGAAAACTTAGCTTTTTGGGTTAGGTTCTTTCAGATCTGATTGGATTAAAAGAGATACTTCAAAAATTTTTCTCTTGGATTCAGA
This sequence comes from Cocos nucifera, assembly GCA_006176705.1. Taxonomy (NCBI): domain Eukaryota; kingdom Viridiplantae; phylum Streptophyta; class Magnoliopsida; order Arecales; family Arecaceae; genus Cocos; species Cocos nucifera. Next base: position 164,557 of record QRFJ01001157.1, on the reverse strand, counting down.
TTAGATCTAAGACTTTTCAGATTTGATATTATTGATCTAATAAAAGAAAATATAATAAAGAATAAATTAAATCTAATTTAATTTACTTTGTTGAGGGTAATCTGATTACCCTGTGATGATCCTGATGTCTGCCTGAGGTTCTGAATCTAGCCACGCAAGTGCCTGGCTTCTACTGATATCCACTTGGGTAGGATCTTAAGTTCTTCTCTTTGTTTATCACCTCTCCAAAAATTAGATCTGGATCTAATTTTGAAGATCTTCAAAACTCTTTTTGAAAATGTGAGTTGTCTCTTGCAGCAGTGCTGCCTTCCTCCTTTTCCTGTCACCTTACTCTTGCTTGGATTGCACCAAACTGAAGCCCAAAAATTCTTGGGCATGGGTAGGAGAGAGAAGATCTGAAGATGGCATGGAGAAGGGAGGGGGGCAGCCTTATGCCATGGGCAATGGATCAAGCTTCTTAGATCTTGGTGCAGACAGGGATTTTATAGATCCTATTGCGCCATGCAGTGCCACATCATCCCGACCAATCACGACCTTTTGTGCAATAAGATCTAAATTTGATTGGTGGGATGGCATCATCTGATCCAATAAGATGAGAGCCCCTCTGAATCATCCTTAAATGGCAACAATATTGATCAAAGACCAATCTTTGGCACCACCTAGGTAGAGTCCCTGAAGTAACCTGGAGTCCCATTTGTATGGCACTCTAGGCATCATTATCTTTGGATGCACGCCTCCCTAGGCATGGACCCCCTTTCTTTTCACTTTTTAGCAATGGGACAAATCTCTATCTGCTCTCCTATGGGTGCATGACACATGGGCAGATGTCTAAGTGTCAAAGGTCAATGTTTGACCAAATATCCGAAATCGGATTTAGCAGGTGATGAAAAATGGTAGGTGTTGTCTTAAATTCATCTCATAAATTAAGAAAATCCTTTTCTGACCTAGACAAGCTCCAATCAGACCAAGTAAAGGTGTTTGAGTGAGCCAAGACACATTTGGCTCAGTCGAGACAAACTTTAATGATAATTAAAGAAGAACATTAAGCTCAATCATGTGCTAGCACGATTTTCTTGAACCTAATTGAATCTAATTCAAATCAATTTAACTAGGTTAGTCTAACTGATGATATCCAGATTGAAATTCTTGTTTGTTTGACCTAGTTAGGTTTAGTTTCATATGATAATGAGATATGTCACGATCTCTATCATCATCATCATTAAAACATCTTTCGATGGATCAAAACTTTTCTGATTCAGACAACTAGTATGACTGATCATCTAAATCATTCTAATTGCTTCCAAAATCCACCAGTGACACTTAGCAGCATATGATGGCAACCCATCAAAATTGAATACGAAGCTCTTGGTGTAGTTACCTGTGTGATTAAATTATGCTATCTTGAGTCTCGACTAGATTAGGGTTAAGGTAATCTCGTCAAATCCTAATATCCATCATATGATTAATCATTCGATTCAAGTCCAATGTGAAAACCTTAATAGAAACTTTTTCTATTATTTCACTCTGCCATGGCCATGGGCTTATGGACTTGATTCTCATGATCATCATAGGGCTTCTCCTCATCTATCAAGGTAGATAGATCTCCTATTAGTGCAATCCAATTCCTACAATGAATATGTTATAGCCAACATACACCTTAGGATTCTGAATGGTTAGGAGATCGAGTTATGGTATAGTCAAATTATAATACCTATAAGGTCTACTACCGATGCTCCTCAGGTCAAAGAACCAGACACAATTGCAACTTCGAGCCAGTCATCGACGAGAAGGTAAACTTTCTAATGACTGCTCGAGGTGGTCACGCTCTGTGCCCTCGTTCTCTAACGAGTACCTATACTCTTGCTTTGGTGTCTCTGTACCATAGACTCAAGACTCATCTACTATAAAAAAGCGATTGTATACCAACCTTCCGGATCAATCACCATCCTCATGATGATCCTACGGTCAGGAGCATTTTATGAGTTAATAATTAAATTCATGTCTTAAATTTTCAACTCTTGAAAATAAGAACTATCATTGCCATTAACTCAAAGGATGTATCACAGACACTAAATACATATTGTGATAGAAAATAATCTATTTTATTATTTATAGTTAAAATTATAATTTTACCCTTAGAAGTGTATAACAAGTGTCAGTCAATTCTGGCTTTTAAGGCACACATATCTAACAAACTACTACCTGACCTAAAGCTAATTGGCTACAAATCTAAGTCCCATCTTCTCAAGGTGGGTTTTGATCTTCTACTGACCCAATGGCTTTGTATGTGGGTCTACCGTATTGTCTGTGGAGTCGACTCTCTTGACCTCAACGTATCCTTTCTCGAGGTAATCGCAAATGAGGTGGTATCACCGCTCGATGTGTTTGGATTTTTGATGAGACCTTGGCTTCTTAGCAAGGGCTATGGCACCATTATTATCGCAGTACAGAGGAATGGCATCTGATGGCTTCACTTCGATCTCTGTGGTGAACTTCTTATACTAAAATGCCTCCTTCGCAGCTTCTATCGCAGCGATGTATTTTGCTTCCATGGTGGAATCTACTATTACTATCTGTTTGAAACTCTTTCAACTGACAGCACCACCATTATACATAAACAGATTTTCAGATGTCGACTTTCGATCATCTATATCATACATAAAATTTCAGTCTATATATCCTTGGACTTTGAGTTCTCTATTACCAAAAACCAAGAACATATCTTTAGTTCTTCTTAAGTACTTAAGGATACATTTCATAGAAGTCCAGTGTTTTTCTCCTGGATTTGACTGATATCTACTTGTGACACTCACAACATGGGCTATATCAGGTCGTGTACATAACATGGCATACATGAGGCTCCCTATTGCAGAAGCATAACGGATCTTGCTCATGCATTCAATTTCCTCTAGTGTGTTGGGATATATTTTTTTGGAGAGATGAATGCCATGTCTAAAGGGTACCAAACCCCTCTTGAAGTTTTTCGTGCTAAACCTCTTTAGAACTTCCTCTATGTACATCTTCTATGAAAGACCTAGCATCCTATTTGGTCTATCTCTATAGACTTTGATTCCAAGAATAAAGGATGCTTCTCCTAGATCTTTCATGAAGAATTCTTTAGATAACCACATTTTAACTATGGTCAATATGGGAATATTATTCCCAATAAGGAGGATATCATCCACGTACAGTACAAGGAAGACAATAGCGCTCCGACTGACCTTTCTAAAAATACATGGTTCCTCCTCGTTCTTGATGAAATCAAATAATTTGATCACATCATTAAAATGAGTATTCCAGCTCCGAGATGCTTGCTTGAATTCATATATGGACCTTTGCAGGTTGCATACTTTATGATCAATATCACTGGATGTGAAATTCAATGGTTGTTCCATATAGATATCTTCCTTAAGATATCCATTTAAGAATGCCATTTTCATATCCATTTGCCATATTTCATAATCGAAATAAGTTGCAATAGCAAGCAATGTGCGAATGGATTTAAGCATGGCTACTGGCAAAAAGGTATCCTGATAGTCAATGCCTTCGTACTGACTATAATCTTTTGCCACTAATCTAGCTTTGAATATCTCTACATTCCCATCTGCACTAATCTTTCTCTTGTAGATCCATTTACACCCAATAGGTACTATACCTTCTGGTGGATCTACCAAGATTCAGACTTGGTTTGAGTGTATCGAGTTAATTTCTGACTTCATTGCCTCTAACCATTTCTCGGAGTCGATATTTGATATCATCTTATTATAGATTTTGAGATCATTACCATGAACTCCATTACCTACGAGGATTATTTTCTCTACTTTCTCTAAAATAGTACCTAAGTACCTCTTAGGGGGATGGAAAACCCTTTTCGATCTTCAAGGTGGAGGAGGTAGTGATTGTATTGGCTCAACCTGATTTGGTTCAAAAGGGTCCTTAGCTCTATGCTCTTCGGAGACTTTCTCCTTTAGCTTGTTCTGCTTTTCAATGCCGCCATCTTGAATAAATTATTTTTTAAGAAAGATGACATGTCGACTCACAATCACATTATGATCTTCTAGAATGTAGAAATAATATCCTAATGACTCTTTAGGATATTCTATGAATCGAGCTCTAAAGAACCTATAGTCTAACTTATCCGTTTGTTGTCTTTTGACATGAGTCGAATAATCCCAAATTCTAAGATGGCTCAGACATGATTTCTTACCATGCCATGTCTCATACGATGTGGTAGGAATGGTTTTAGAAGGAATCCTATTCAGTAAATATATAGCAGTTAACAAACTATGTCCCCAAAAAAAATCAGGGAGGTCTGTGAAGCTCATCATGGATCATACCATATCTAATAGGGTTCGATTTTTCCATTCTAAAATCTTATAGAGTTGAGGTATTCCAAGTGAAGTCCATTGAGAGACAATGCCATTCTGCTTGAGATAGTCTAGAAATTTTTGATTAAGGTATTCATCTCCTCGATCTGATTGAAGAACCTTAATGGGCTTTTCAGTTTGTTTTTCTACTTCATATCTGAATTCTTTAAACCTTTCAAAGATTTCAGACTTGTGTCTCATAAGATACCCATACCTATATCGAGACAAATCATCAGTGAAGATTATGAAGTAGACAAAATTATCTCTAGCTGGCACATCAAATGCGCCGCATACATCAGTATGTACTAGGGCAAGTAAATCCATGGCCCTTTTTTCATGTCCCATAAAAAAGAGTTTAGTCATTTTGCCATGAAGATATGATTCATAAATTGGATATGACTTAGAAGTCAATGGACTCAATAGCCCAATTTTCTCCAATTTGTTAATCCTATCTTCTGCTATATGACCTAGTCTAAGATGCCATAGATACCTATCATTTGGACTATCTCTGGGTCATTTTGATTTTATGGCATTCACATTTTGCTCAATATTAAAAATAGATACATCAATATGTAACTGGTAAAGACTGTTAATAAGGAAATCACTTACAATTTTATTTCTTTCATAAAGAATGTTACAATAGTCCTTAAGAAAACTAATTACACAACCTTCTTGTGCTAAACATGAAACAAAAATCAAATTTCTACTTACTGCAGGCACATAATATAATCCCTAAGTACTAAATCTAAATCAGATGGTAGTCAAAGAGGATAGGTTCCCACAGCCATAGCAGTAACTCTTGCTCCATTTTCGATGCGTAGGATCATCTCACCATCCCTCAGCCTCCTGCTATTCTCAAGACCCAGCATCGAAGTGCACAAATAAGCACTAAAATTAGAGTCAAGCACCCAACTAGATGCAGAAGAAACTATAAGGTTAGATTCAATAAAAAGCATACCTCCAGAAGGACCTGCCTCCTTCTTATTTTTTAGGATGGCCAGGTATGTAGGGCAATTTCGCTTCCAGTGGCCTTCAGTATTGCAATGAAAATATTTTTCTTTGTCAGTGGCCTTCTTCTTCGGCTCTGCCTTCTTTTTCTTTCCTCCTTCCACCTTCTGCTTTTTCACAGACTTCTTCTTCTTTCCAAAAGACTTTCTCTTGAAAAAAATCTATTCCATAGCAAATACTGAGCCTTTAAAATCTTTCATTGAAAGCTCAGCAATAACCAGTATGGTCACAAGCTCGGTTAGAGTATTTTGATGTTTATGCATATGATAGTTCATGATCAACTACCCATATGCATCAATCAAGGATTGTAGAATTATATTATTCTGCAGATCCAGATCCAACTTCACTTCGAGCTTCTTAAGCTCTTCCATGTTCTTGATCATCATCAGACAATGATCTTGGACTAACTGTCCATCACGTATTTTAGCCTTAAATAGTCATTTAGTGATCTGATATTTGGCTGTGCGACTCTATTCACCAAACATCTCTTATAGGTGAGCCAATATTTGATAGGCAGTCTTAATATCTTCATGTTGGCACTGAAGCTCATCAGACATAGAGCCCAACATGTAGTATCTGATCTTGTTATCTTCGTCCATCCACTTGTTAAGAGATGCTCTCTGTTCAATGGATGGACAAGCTAGTAAGGTGGAAGGATCCTGATCCAATATATGAGTTAACTTCTCAAAATTCAAAATGATTTTGAAGTTTTGAAGCCAATCCTTATAATTGGATCCGATCAGTCTATAGGTGTCCAGGATACGTGCTAGTGGGTTGGATGCAGACATTTTGCTTTTCCTATAGAGAGTCAAAGTTTCTAGTTAGATATTATAATTAAGACTTGATTAATTTATTTGGAGATTTAATTTTTAAATAAATTAACTTCCACTATTTTCTTGGATGCCTACACTCCCTCTATAAAGATACAAAAATCTTTGCAATTATAGATTTCTAATGGGTGGTGCAGTCCCACCAATTGACTCATCACCTCACCTAATAGTTATTGGCGATGGGTTTGCCAATGAGTGGATTACTCTTGTCCAATGATTCTCTAATCATGGTGCATCCAAACTTGATCTCTAATTCATGAATCTCACCGTGTCTGAAATATTGATCCACTCCTTAGTTAAGTCAGACCCATCATTTGCACAAATTAGATTCCTAATTGGGTCTCTCATTGTATCTGAAATATTGAGCCCAATTTATCCTCCAGGCCGTAGCATCCAATGCCTAATAGACATGGTTGCATCTTTTCGATGCAACTGAACCACTATGACCAGCCGAGAACAATCAACCCCAGAAAGAGCCCACATATCTACAATGGTGGAAGACCGTAGACTTAATCTTTTCTTAGAAAATTTGATTTAGGTCCCTTTAAACTTGACATACAATAGCCATAACAATTATGACTAACCTAGTGGCATGGTTAGCTCGGATTGTTAACCACCTTAGATCAGGACTGGGTCGATAAATATGGCTAGGTAAGTGAGACCGATGGAAGGGATATGTCATTAACTCGGCAAGAATGCATTCAAGTTGAGTATCTTCTAATTAAAAATCAGTCGATCATATTTGCCAGACTTATCTTAGACACCAAATTATTGAGCTAGAACCAATCAGATTAGCCTATAATTCAGACTCTAACCACTGAGTCTAATTAGGTCTTAGCTTGATCGATCACTCATGTGATTCGATCTCCTATTAGGCTGATCAATTTAAGTACTCTTAATTCCATCTAACCAACTCTTGATTTAGTTTGATCAATCGCTAGACCTAATTGAGCTACCCAAGTCCGAATTCAATTTTATGAATATGTCTTAAATCTAAAAATTTTTAATTTTTAGATTTAACATATTTTATAATCTTAATTCTTAACTAAGTTTATGATTCACAAACAAAATATGTAAAAAAAATTCTAGGATTTCAGGATCTAGGATTTTGCAAAAAATAAGTTTTAGGTTTCTAATAAGGACGAATGCGCAGCATCCCTACACATCATAAGAACATTCCATTGAATGAAAGAAGAGGATATTTAAATTCCACTTTATTCTTATAACCAGACAGCCAAGAAGAATACCTTAATTAGAAATAAGAAAACTACAAAACTAGTTAGATCTACATCATATATCTCATATATAAAAATTGATCTGACTATAAACATATTTCGTATACATCTTCATGTATCATATCATGCATGTTTTTAGATATAAATTATCTCGTAATCATCTAAAAATCAAATTTAAATTGATCATATCAAATTAAAATCTATTCTTGATAATTATGTAGAACTATTCTACAACTAGTCTAAACATGCATTCATCATATCTCATATGAATAAAAATTAAATAACTTTATTTTCTATTTTTTAGATCTTATTATAATATTTATAAAATTAAAAAAATAAATAAATAGATTTAAAAATTATAACTTAATCAAATTAAATTATGATCATGCTAGACTATGCATAGAACAATTCTATTCTATAACTAGTCATGCATCTTGTACAACTTAGATCTAAATTATTTAATTTTTAATTTTTCTAATTTTAGATATAATCATATCTCATGTGATATCTAATTATCTAATTATCAGATTAAAATTAAAATAAAATTAGATCTAATGAAAAATGCAACCAGGCTCTGATACTAGTTGAAGGGAAAATCTAATTTTTTGGATCAGATTCGTTCAGATCTGATTGAATCAAGAGAGATATTTTAAAAATTTTTCTCTTAGATCTAGATTAAATTTAAAACTTTCTAAATCTGATATTATTGATCTAATAAAAAAATAAAATAAAAAATAAATTAAATATAATTTAATTTATCTTCTTGAGGGTGATCTGATTATCCTGTGATAATCCTGATGTCTCCCTGAGGTTCTAGAACTAGCCACGCAAGTGCCTAGCCTCTACTGGTATTCATTCGAGTAGGATCTAGAGATCTTCTTCTTCTTTATCACTTCTTCAAAAATTAAATCTAGATCTGAATTTAAAGATCTTCAAAACTACTTTTGAAGATGTGAGTTGTCTCTTACAACAGTGCTGCCTTCTTTCTTTTTCTGTCGCCTTTCTCTTGCTTGGATTGCATAAAACTGAAGCCCAAAAATTCTTGGGTATGGGTAGGAGAGAGAAGACCTAAAGATGGCATGGACGAGGGAGAGGGGCAACCTTGTGGCATGCACAATGGATCAAGCTTCTTAGATCTTGGCACAGACAGAGTTTTTATAGATCCTGTTATGCCATGCAGTGCCACATCATCCCGACCAATCATGGCCTTTTGTGCAATTAGATCTAAATCTGATTGGTGGAATGACATCATCTGATCCAATCAGATGAGAGCCCCTCTAAATCATCCTTAGATGGTGCCAAGACTGGTCAAAGATAAGTCTTTGGCACCACCTAGGTAGAGTACCCGAAGTAACCTAGAGTCCCATCTGTAGGGAGGCATGCGCCCCCTCCCTTTCCACTTTTCAGTATGCGGACAAATCTCTATCTGGTCTCCTATGGGTGCATGACACATGGGCAGATATCTAAGTGTCAAAGGTCAATGTTTGACCAAATGTTTGAAATAGAATTTAGCAGATGATGAAAAATGGTAGGTGTTGTCTCAAATTCATCTCATAAATTAAGACAATCCTTTTCTGACCTGGAGAAGCTTCAGTTAGACCAAGTAAAGATATCTGAGTGAGCCAAGACACATTTGGCTCAATCGAGATAAACTTTAATGATAATTAAAGGAGAATATTAGGCTCAATCGTTTGCTAGCTTGATTTCCTTAAACCTAATTGAATCTAATTCAAATCAATTGAACTTGATTAGTTTAATTGATAATATCCAAATTAAAACTCTTATTTGTATGACCCTGTTAGATTTAGTTCCATATGGTAATGAGATATGTCGTGATCCCTATCATCGTCATCATCGAAACAACTTTCGATGGATCAGAACTTTTTTGATTCAGACAACTAGTATGATTGATCATCTAAATCATTCTAATTGCTCTCAAAATCTACCAGTGACACCTAACAGTATATAGTGGCAACCCATTAGAACTGAAAATGAATCTCTTGGTGCAGTTACCTGTGTGATTAAGTTTTCTATCTTGAGCTCCGATTGGATTAGGGTTAAGGTAATCTCGTTAAATCCTAATATCCATCATATGATTAATTATTCGATTCAAGTCCAATGTGAAAACCTTAATAGAAACTCTTTCTATTATTTCACTCTACCATGGCCATAGGCTTATGGACTTGATTCTCATGATCATTATAGGACTTCTCCTCATCTACCGAGGTAGATAGATCCCCTATTGGTGCAATCCAATTTCTATAATGAACATGCTGTAGCCAACATATACCTCAGGATTCCAAATGGCTACGAAACTGACTTATGGTGTAGTCAAACTATAACACCCTCAAGGTGAACTACCGATGCACCTCAAGTCAAAGAATCAGACACACAACTGCAGCTTCGAGCTAGTCATCAACGAGAAGATAGACTTCCTAATGACTGCTCAATGTAGTCACGCTTAGTGCCCTCATTCTCTAACGAGTTTCTATACTCTTGCTCTAGTGTCTTTATATCGTAGACTTAAGACTCATCTTCTATAATGAAGTGATTGTACACCAACCTTCTAGATCAATCACCATCCTCATGATGATCCTAGGGTCAGGAGCATTTTAGGAGTTAATAATAAAAATTCATGTCTTAAATTTTCAACTCTTGAAAATAAGAACTATCATTGCCATTAACTCAAAATATGTATCACCGACACTAAATACATATTATGATAGAAAATAATTTATTTTATTATTTATAGTTAAAATTATAATTTTGCCCTAAAAAGTATATAACAAGTGTCAGCTAGTTCTGACTTTTAGGGCACACATATCTAACACAGTCTTGGCACCATTGAAGGAGAGTTTTGAGGGACTCCAATCTGATTAGATCAGATGATGTCATCCCACCAATCAGATTTAGATCTGATTGCACAAAGGGCCATGATTGATCGGGATGATGTGGCACTGCATGGCATAGTAGGGTCTATATAAATCCTATCTATCCTAGAATTGAGAGCTTCTGCCTTTAGCCTATGCCACAAAGCTTTTCTTCCTCGTTCTCCATGCCATCCTCTAGTCCTCTCTCTCCTCTTCATGCTCAAGAGGTTTTGGGCATGAGTTAGGTGCGATCCAAGCAAGTGAAAGACGATAGGAAAGAAAGAAGGCAACACTGCTGCAAGAGACAATGGTTGTTCTTCAAAAAAATTTTTGAAGATGTTCAAGATCAGATCTAGATCTGATTTTTGGATAATTGATTGAGAAGGAGAAGATCTCTAGATCCTACCTGAGTGGATACCGGTAGAGGCCAGGTGGTTGCGTGGTTACGTCCAGAACCTTAGGTAATCATGAAGATCATCATAGGATAATTAGATTATCCAAAATAAAGATATAATTAAATTAGATTTAATTTAATTTTTATTTTATTTTATTTTATCAGATCAATAAGATCAAATCTGAAGAGTCTCATATTTGATTAGAATCTTAGAGAAAAATTTTTGAAATATCCCTCTTAATCCAATCAAATCTGAACAAACCTGATCCAGGAAATAAGTTTTTTCCCTTCAGCTTCTTCTTTTTCTGACTAGTTTTCTCGCCATAGCAGAAATAACTTTGAAAGAACTAGATTGATTGTCTAAAGGAGTCTAGGTCCTCAAAAGAAAAGGTGGTCCCTCTAGAGAGCCATCGAAGCAAACAAAGATCGAGGGTCCAAGTTCGGCCATGCTGACCCAGACTATTCCTACTTTAGAAATTACTGCAATTGCACCAAGGTCGGCCTCGCCCAACGAAGCTGCCACTTCTACGCCCCCTGAGTAGGGGATCATGGAGAAGAAAAAGAAGGTTGTTGCCAAAAAAGTCAAGAGGAGCGCAAGAGGATCTAGTAGCGACAACAGTTCCAACCCAGAGCTAGATTCTTTAGACAATTGGGGGGTCGTCCAGCCTTTGATGAAAGGATGCATCCTTCCCCACCTCCTTGAAAATATGATTCACTTGAATGATGAAGATAGGTTGTGAGACTCTTACGTGTCCTTTCTTAAGGTAATCAACTTTTTCTTTAAGTTCGGTCAATTATTAGTAAACCCATAATCATGACTTAAATTTTATTATTTGTAGCTAGGGCATCATTTGTATGCCTACGAGGAGATACATAGTCAACACAAAGTTGAGGCTTCAAAGGTAGTCAAAGAAGCTCAGATAGAGACCAAGAACATCCAAGCTGAGATCAAACATTTGAGGGAGGCTCACTCCGCTGAAGTTACGTGCCTTCAAGAAGCACTCTAAAGGCAAGAAAAGACCTCGATGAAATTGAAGGCCGTCTTGACCTCGGAGAAAAATAGATGGAATAAGGTTGAGGAGATGGTCAGATTGGAGAGGGAACAGGCTAACAAATCGTTCAAATCATTAAAGGAAATGGAGGATATCAAGATAGCCTTCGCCTAGGAGGCATTCCTCAAGGGATTTGAACTCTGCCAGGGGAGGATGGTCAAAAAATTCCTCGAGCTTAATCTCAGTTTCTTGATGAGGGAATCCTCTGATGATGAAGTTGGACCTTTCACTACTGCAACTGATCTACCACCCATCGAGCTTCCTGCCACGACTTCTAAGCTTCTCGAGAGCCTGAGACTACCAAAGCTATGCTGAGTTCATCCACTGTTCCTCCACCAGAGGTTGGAGGCTTTCTATAATTATAATTTTTTTCTCTTTTTTTTTGCTGGTTCCTATATTCAAAATATTTTTAGTGATGAAAATGAACTTTTTTTCACCATACCATTGTGTCATTATATTTTCGTGCTTTAATGCAATCTCTCATCAATGCTAAACCTCTATCTCAAGGGATCCCCTTGAAGGCTATTAATAAAGAGTTAAGAAAGAAAGTTTGCCATCTTAGTAAAAAGTTGAAGAAAGCTGAGGACGAGCTCTAAAAATTAAAAAAAGAGTTATGCTGAGGCTACTATCAAAATAAATCATTTTCGCCAATTCTCCAAGTAGTTCTTTAGAGAATATACTACCAAGAAGAACTATCTGAGTGAAGAGCTTTTAGAAACCAAGAAGTGTGCTAGTGAGAAATTCTAGATCCTAACAGCCAAGGTTTGTTCTCTCGAGAACGAACTCCACGAAGCAAGAGTGAAAATTAGCCAACTAGAGGAAGGTTCGGCCTGGGTCTCGAGTCAAGCAAAAGTTGGTTGGGATGGGTCAAAGAAGTATTTTGACCTTCAAAAGTAGCTACAAGATGCTGAGAGGTCATATAATTCCTACTAGATTGGATGGTGCAAGCAATTAGATGATTAAAGAGAAAGCTTAAAATGGTAAATGCCGAGATGATGTGGCTCCAAAAATAGTTGGCAGACAGGGTCCAGGCCAGGCCAATAAGGGATCCAGAGGAAATCACCTCTCTAATAAAAACCCTTGGAGATCTTTCAGTGAACTATGAAAAGTGTAAGGCCGAACTCTTTCAGCTCAAGATCTAGACAACTTATAATGAGAGGGCAATGAAGGATGCTAAGGCTGAATCTATGATCATAAGAAAGAGGCTAAGGAAAGTAGAAGACGACTTTTAGAGATCTCAAAAATTGCTTGGATAGAGCTTGGTAGCAAGACAAGACCTTGAAGAGAGGATAGAGGATCTAAAGCACTCCATTGTGTTGGCTAGTGCCGGTAGTCTAAAATCTAATTTCGAATAGAATATGATTTTTTTTTTTAATCGATCTTGAGGACCCATGTAATGAACTTTCAATTTTAATGGAATAATATTTCTATATCCTTTGGGTTATATCTTGGTTTGATACTTGTTGATCCCTCTGTTTTCATGTCATGCCCGATATTAGTGTTGTCTTGAAATAATAGCCTCTGCTCCCTACCTTGTATATGAAGGAACTAGTCTAGGGTTTTAGGAATAGATTTTAAAATTTTCTTTTAAATCTATGAAATGGAAACATGAATTAATCATATTAATTCATAATTAAACATGAAAAACCATAGGTCTACAATCCTATTACATGATTAAAGCATGATAAATTAAAACATGAGAATAAATCTTGTTGATCATATCAACATAAAAACTATTCTTTACTAGATCAAATCTAGATAGGAGAAAGATCATTGTATCATCCATACCTTTGCAAATCGAGTCCTCTAACTTGCTGATCAGGGCCTAAGATTGTCGTTTCAAGCCGCACATATGTCTGGCCTCTACAAGTTATCCACACAAGCCCTCGATCACTGATCAGAATTCTGATGCCCAAAAATCAGCATAGTTTGCTAGAACTATGCTGATTCTTCTTCGACGGTTGATCTGGATCTTTCTTTCTTTGAAACTTGGACCTCCCCAATTTCTAGATGATGAAGAAGATGATTTTGGACCTAGCACTCCTCTCAAAATCTCAAAAAAAAAAATAGAAAAATAGATGAAACAAAATCCTAGAAGAAGACCCTCTTCTTCTTCTCTTTTTCTCTCACCAAAGCACCTTGATTGGTGCCTTTACAATTCCCATGCCGAAACTTCTTTGTGCCTAGCCTCTCCATGCCCTAAGATCATTCTCTTAGATCTATAATCTCAAAAAAATTAGGTTAAAAACTCTTTTATATTAAGAGATATGGATGAGTCCTTGTCTAGATCAAATACCTAGTTAAGAGACCTCCAAATTAGGCTAGACTTGGGGCGCCCAACTCTCAGGAGTCCCCTCCTTCTATTTGGGCATGGACCACCTGGTGTTTAGCACATTAAAATCTTTTATTTCTCATAAAAATTTTAGAGAAAAATCAGGATTTTAGGCACCATACATGGATAAGAATTCTGGTTGCAACAAACTCTATCAAATAGAGTTTGAAATCAAAACAATTAAATTATTTTGACTTGGTCTTCAACCAAATACCATGTGAGAAGTATATGAAACAAGGGGATGCATGTCCTCTCCCTAAAAAAGGGAGATTCCACAAAAAAATTAAATAAAATTTCATGGAGAGTGCATGGAGATTGAATGGTGCAAGAATTTGGGAGTCCTAGTCTCACTAGGACTCTGACTAGGACTCCTAATTTGACTTAGTCTAACTTGACCCTTGGATCAAATTAAATTAGGATTAATTTAATTTAACTTAATTTAATTTTAGTTTAAGTATTAATCTTATTAAATTATATTTAATTTTAATTTAATTTATAATCAAAATAGAGATTAGGTTAAGTCAAGTCCTAATTGAACTAGGACTAGTTCTTTTTTACAATTGGCTCATTCAATAAATCAATTGGACTTGATCTAATCAAGTCCAAACAAAATTTAATTAAATTATATTTAATTAGACTTAATCTCAATCATCTGACTTAATCAAATTAAGTCAATTAGAAATCAAATTTCTAATCGATTCTCTTGCAACACTTGCACTAGGTTAAACACAATCATATTGATTATTTAACCCTAGAATGATTCTTAATCGTTGATCAACCATCCGATCAGATCGAGATCTCTTATGTATGTGACCCCATAGATTTGAACCTAAGCTGGTAGTAGAGGAATTAATTCTTATACCAATCGAAGTGACCATCTAGCAATGGCCCCTGACGGTCAGATAAGTCGAATGTGTAGAACAACATCCTTAGTGTTAGATATGTGTGCCCTAGAAGCCAGAATTGGTTGAAACTTGTTATACACTTCTAAAGGCAAAATTATAATTTTGACTATAAATAATAAAAGTAGATTATTTTCTATCACAATGTGTACTTAGTGTCTGTGATACATTCCTTGAGTTAATGGCAATGATAATTCTTATTTTTAAGAATTGAAAATTTAATACATGAATTTTTATTATTAACTCATAAAATGCTTCTGACCGTAGGATCATCATGGAGATGGTGATTGATTTAGAAGGTTGGTGTACAATCACTTCTTTATAGTAGATGAGTCTTGAGTCTATGGTGTAGAGACACCAGAGTGAGAGTACAAGTACTTATTACAGAACGAGGGCACTGAGCGTGACCACCTCGAGCAGTTATTAGAAAGTCTATCTTCTCATCGATGACTAGCTCGAAGCTGTAATTATGTATCTGGTTCTTTGACCTGAGGTGCATCGGCAGTTTACCTTGAGGGTGTTATAGTTTGACTACACCATGACTCAGTCTCCTAGCCATTCAGAATCCTGAGGTGTTTGTTGGCTATAGCATGATCATTGTAGGAATTGGATTGCACCAAGAAAGAATCTATCTACCTCGGTAGATGAGGAGTAACCCTATGATGATCATAAGAACCAAGTCGATAAGCCCATGGCCATGGTAGAGTGAAATAATAGAAAGAGTTTCTATTAAGGTTTTCATATTGGACTTGAATCAAATGATTAATCATATGATGGATATTAGGGTTTGATGAGTTCACCTTAACCCTAATCCAGTCGGGGCTCAAGATAGAAGAACGTAACCACACAGGTAACTGTACTGAGAGGTTCATTTTTAGTTCTGATAGATTGCCACCATATGCTGCTAGGTGTCACAAGTAGATTTTGAGAGTAATTAGACTGATTTAGATGATCAATTATACTAGTTGTCTGAATCAGAAAAGTTCTGATCCATCGAAAGGTATTTTGATAATATCGATGATAGAGATCACGACATATCTCATTACCATACGAAACTGAACCTAAATAGATCATACTAACAAGGGTTTAGATCTGGATATCATCAATTAGACTAACTCTGGTCAATTGATTTAAATTAGATTCAATTAGGTTCAAGAAAATCTTGCTAGCACACGATTGAGCCTAATATTCTCCTTTAATTATCATTAAAGTTCTCTCGACTGAGCCAAATGTATCACTAAAACTAGATTCAGATCAGAAAATGGTTGTCGATTTCCATTAACTATTCACACTTTAAAATCAATAATCGACAGTGTTAGATATATGTGCCCTAGAAGCCAGAATTGGCTGACACTTGTAATACACTTCTAGGGGCAAAATTATAATTTTGACTATAATCAATAAAATGGGTTATTTTCTATCACATATGTGTATTTAGTGTCTGTGATACATCCTTTGAGTTAATGGTAATGATAATTCATATTTTCAAGAGTTGAAAATTTAAGACATGAATAATCATTATTAACTCATAAACAGCTCCCGACCATAGGATCATCACGAGGATGGTGATTGATCCGGAAGGTTGGTGTACAATCGCTTCTCTTTAGTAGATGAGTCTTGAGTCTACGGTGTGGAGACACCGGAGCGAGAGTACAGGTACTCGTTAGAGAACGAGGGCACTGAGCGTGACCACCTCGAGTAGTCATTAGGGAAGTCTACCTTCTCGTCAATGACTGACTCGATGCTGCAGTAGTGTGTCTGGTTCTTTGACCTGAGATGCATCGGCAGTTCACCTTGAGGGTGTTATAGTTTGACTACACCATTACTCGGTCTCCTAGCCATATGGAACCCTGAGGTGTATGTTGGCTATAGCATGTTCATTGTAGGAACTGGATTGCATCAAGATGGAATCTATCTACCTCGGTGGTAGAGGAGTAGCCCTATGATGATCATGAGAATCAAGTCCAGAAAGCCCATGGCCATGGTAGAGTGAAATAATAGAAAGAGTTTCTATTTAGATTTTCACATTGGACTCGAATCGAATGATTACATCATATGACAGAGACTAGGGTTTGACGAGTTCACCTTAACCCTAATCTGATCGGGGCTCAAGATAGAAGAACTTAATCACACAGGTAGCTGCACCAAGAGGTTCGCATTCAGCTCTGATGGGTTGCCACCATATACTGCTAGGTGTCACTGGTGGATTTTGGGAGCAATTAGAATGATTTAGATGATCGATCATTCTAGCTGTTCGAATCAGAAGAGTTCTGATCCATCGAAAGGAGTTTCGATGATGTCGATGATAGAGATCATGACATATCCCATTACCATACAGAACTGAACCTAACTGGGTCACACAAACAAGGGTTTGAATCTGGTGATCATCAATTGAACTGATCTAGTTCAATTGATCTGAATGAGATTCAATTAGGTTCAAGGAAATCGTGCTAGCACTCGATTGAACCTAACGTTCTTCTTTTACTATCATAAATAAGTTGTCCTGTCTGAGCCAAAGGAGTTTGTGCTCAATCAGAGGCCTTCATATGGTCTGACTGGAGGTTGTCCAAGTCAGAAAAGGTTGTCTTATTTGTAAGACATTACCTGCCATTTTTGGTCACCTGCCATTTCTTGTTCTTTGACTTTGGTCAAAAGTCTACCTTTGACTGGTCAAACGTTGACCATTGACACTTTGACTTTTGACCACATGTCATGCACCTATTGGAGAGCTGGTGGGGGCCTGTCCCCCTGCCAGAACCTGGCAAGGAGAAGGGCGCACGCCAAGGGTAGGCGTGAGCCCAAGTTAGGAGGCGCCTAGGAGTCCTTGTTGGACAAGGACTCCATCTCCCTTTTTGGATTCCAATTCAGAGTTCTTCTAAGAACCAACTTTGACTGGTCTTAGGCACCCTCTAAGGAGGAATCCAGGGGTCTCTATTCCCAACCAATCAGATTTAGATCTGATTTCACAAAGGGTTGTGATTGGTTGGAGAGGAAGAGGAGTTGGATCACAAGCTTAGTCTATAAATAAGACCCTGCGCCCAACTCAGATTCTAATGCAATTCAATTGAGAAACCCCACGCCCCAAGGCTGCCTCTCCCCTCCTTCTCCATGCCATAGTCTCTTCTCCCCTTGCTCTCCACGTCCAAAAGGAGTTTTGGACCTTTGGTTGGTGCGATTCAGATCAAAGGAAAGGCGATCAAAAGCAAGAAGGCTGCGCTGCTGCAAAAGGACGACTGCAGATCTTCAAAAGAGTTTTGAAGATCCTCCAGATCAGATCCAGATCTGATTTTTGGAGGTGTGATAGAGAAGAAGAGGATCTCCAGATCCAACCCGAGTGGATACCGGTAGAGGCCAGGCGCTTGCGTGGCTAAGATCCAGAACCTTCCGCTGCAAATCAGGATCATCTACAGGGTAATAGGATTACCCAAATCAGGTAAATTAAATTTGATTTAATTTATCTTATTTTATTTTATTTATTAAAATAATAAGAATCAGATCTAAAACATATCAAGATCTGATTGGGATCAAGAGAAAAATTTTTGAAATATATCTCTTGATCTGATCAGATCTGGAACGAACCTGGACCGGGAAATCAGGATTTCCCTTCAACTGGTATCAGAGCCATGGTTCTAAATTGTTTAGATCTGATTTTAAATTTTATTTTAATTAGAAAATAAAGTGATTTCAGATGTCACATGAGATGTGATCAGATCTGAAATCAGAAAAAATTAAAATTAAATGATTTGGATCTAAGATTATGAAGATATGCATGACTAGTTCTAGAATAGAATAGTTCTATAGAATAGTTTTGCATGTCTTTGATTTAATCTGATTAAATCATATTTTAGATCTTTTTATTTACTATTTTTCTGATATTATAAGTGTTATAATAACATCTGAAAAATAGCAAATAAAAATTATTTAATTTTTAAATATCATATGAGATATGATTGATGCATGTCTAGACTAGTTGTAGAATAGTTCTACATAATTGTCTAGATTAGAATTTATTTTGATTAGATCAATTTAAATCTAATTTTTTAGATTATTATGAGATAATTTAGATCTGAAAACATGCATGATTTGATACATGAGATGTATGCAAAATATGCCATGATTAGATCTAAATTTGTATATGAGATATATGATATAGATCTGATAACTGTTTTGTAGTATTTACATGTTCCTGATTAAGGCGTTCCTCTTGGCCGTCCGGTCATAAGAACGAAGAAGGGTTTAAAGGCCCTCTCTTCCCATTCGATGGGGTGTTCTTATGATGTGTAGGGGTGCTGCGTGTTCGTCCTTAATCAGAAACCCAAAACTTACTTTCTGCAAAACCCTAGATCCTGAAACCCTAGGATTTATTGTGCATATTTTGTTTATGAACCCTACTTAATTAAGAATTAAGTTTATGGAATATTAATTAGGTCTAAAATTGAGAATTTCAGATCTAAGACATATTCATAATACTGGGTTCGGGCTTGGGTAGCTCAATTAGGTCTAAGCGGTTGATCAAACCGAATCAAGAGTTGGTTAGATGGGATCAACAATGCTTAAATTGACCAGCCTAATAGGATTAAGTCTGGGTCAAGATCGAGTCACGATCAAGCAAGACCTAATTAGGCTCAGAGGTTAGAGTCTGGATTGTAGGCTAACCCAATTGGTTCTGACTCAACAATTTGGTGTCTAAGGTAAGTTTGGCACAGACGACCGACTGGTTTTTAATTGGAAGCTACTCGACCTGAATGCGTTCTTGTACGAGTTAATGGCATATTCCTTCCACCGGTCTCACTTACCTGGCCATATCTGTTGACACAGTTCTGATCTGAGGTGGTCAATAATCCGAGCTAACCCATGCCACTAGGTTAGTCATAATTGTTATGACTAAGCCAAGTCTAGTTTAATGAGACCTGAATCAATTCTCCCTAAGAAAAGATTAAGTCTGAGGTCTTCCACCATTGTAGATGTGCGGGCCCTTCCCGGGGTTGATTGTTCTCGGCTGGATACAGTGGCTCAGTTGCACCGGGAAGATGCAACCATGTCTATTAGGCATTGGATGCTATGGGCTGGAGGATGAGTTGGGCTCAATATTTCGGATACGGTGAGAGACTCAATTAGGAACCCAGTCTATGCAAATGGTGGGTCTGACTTAACTAAGGAGTGGATCAATATTCCGGATACGGTGAGATTCATGAATTAGAGACCAAGTTTGGGTGCACCATGATTAGAGAATCATTGAACAAGAGTTGTTCACTCATTGGCTAACCCATCACCAATAACTGTTAGGTGAGGTGATGAGTCAGTTGGTGAGACCGCACCACCCACTAGAAATCATTAATCGTGGAGATTTTCGCATCTCTACAGAGGGAGTGTAGGGATCCGAGAAAATAGTGGGAGCTAATTTGTTTAAAAATAAAATCCCTAAACAAATTGGTCAAGTCAAAATTACAGTATCTAACTAGAATCTTTGACTCTCTACAGGAAAATGTCTGCGTCCAACCCATTGGCACGTATCCTGGACACACATAGACTGACTGGACCCAATTATAAAGATTGGCTCAGGAACTACAAAATTATTTTGGGTTCCGAGAAGTTAACCCATGTTTTGGACCAGGACCCTCCCACATTACCAGCCCGTCCATCTGTTGAACAGAGAGCGTCTCTGGAAAAATGGATTGACGAAGATAATAAGGCCAGATATTACATGTTGGGCTCGATGTCTGATGAGCTCCAGCGCCAACATGAAGATATCGGGACTGCTCGCCAAATGTTGGCTCACCTGCAGGAGATGTTTGGTGAACAGAGTCGCGCAGCCAAATATCAAGTCACAAAATGACTTTTTAAGGCTAAGATGCGTGATGGGCAGTCAGTCCAAGATCACTGTCTGACAATGATCAAGGACATGGAAGAGCTTGAGAAGCTCGGTGTGAAGTTGGACTTGGACCTGCAGAACGATATTCATTCTGCAATCCTTGACTGATGCATATGGGCAATTCATCATGAATTACCACATGCATAAACTTCAGAATTCCTTGGCCGAGTTAATGAATATGCTGGTTACCGCTGAGCTTTCTATGAAAGGTTCTAAAGGCTCAGTTCTTGCTATGGAACGGACTTCTTCCAAAAGAAAGTCTTATGGAAAGAAAAAGAAGTCTGTGAAAAAGCAAAAGGTGGAAGGATCAAAGAAGAAGAAGGCAGAATCGAAGAAAAAGGCCGATGGCAAAGGAAAGTGTTTCCATTGCAACAGCGACGGCCATTGGAAGCGGAACTGCCCTACTTACCTGGCCACCCTGAAGAACAAGAAGGAAGGTCCTTCTGGAGGTATGCTCGTTATTGAGTCTAACCTTACGGTTTCTTCTGCATCCAGTTGGGTGCTTGACTCTGGTTCTAGTGCTCATCTGTGCACTTCTATGCAGGGTCTTGAGGATAGCAGGAGGCTGAGGGATGGAGACATGATCCTACGCATTCGGTAATGGAGCAAGAGTTGCTGCAGTAGCCGTGGGAACATACCCTCTTCGATTACCATCTGGTTTAGACTTAGTTTTAAAAGACTGTTATTTATGTGCCTGCAGCTAGCAGGAATTTGATTTCTGTTTCATGCTTAGCACAAGAAGGTTATGTGATCACCTTCTTTAAGGACCATTGTAACATTCTTTATGAAAGAAATAAAATTGCAAATGGTTTCCTTATTAATGGTCTTTATCAGCTACATATTGATGTACCTATGTTCTAACTATCGAGCAAAACGTGAATGCCAAACGACCTAGGGATAGTCCAAACGACAGATATCTATGGCACCTGAGATTAGGTCATATAGCAGAAGATAGGATTAACAAATTGGAGAAAAATGGGCTATTGAGTCCATTGACTTTTGAGTCATATCCAACTTGTGAATCTTGTCTTCAAGGCAAAATGACTAAACTCCCTTTTGTTGGACATGGGGAGAGGGCCACAGATCTCCTTGCCCTAGTACATACTGATGTGTGCGGCCCATTTGATGTGCCGGCTAGAGGCAATTTTGTCTACTTCATTACCTTTACCGATGATCTGTCTAGGTATGGGTATGTGTATCTTATGAGACACAAGTCTGAAGCCTTTGAAAAGTTCAAAGAATTCAGACATGAAGTAGAAAAACAAACAGGAAAACCCATTAAGGTTCTTCGATCAGATCGAGGAGGTGAATACCTTAGCAGGGAATTCCTAGACTATCTCAAGGATAATGGCATAGTCTCTCAATGGACTCCACCAGGAACACCTCAACTCAACGGGGTTTCAGAATGGAGAAATCGGACTCTATTAGATATGGTTCGATCCATGATGAGCTTCACAGACCTCCCTGATTTTCTTTGGGGACACTCATTGTTAACTTCAATCTATTTACTGAATAGGGTTCCCTCTAAAACCGTTCCTACCACACCGTATGAGATATGGCACGGTAAGAAACCAAGTCTGAGTCATCTCAGAATTTGGGGTTGTCCGGCTCATGTCAAAAGACAACAAGCGGACAAGTTAGAGTTTAGGTCCTTTCAGAGCTCGATTCATAGGATATCCTAAAGAGTCATTAGGATACTATTTCTACATTCCAGAAGACCACAATGTGATTGTGAGTCGACATGCCATCTTTCTTGAAAAATAGTTTATTCAAGATAGCGGCATTGGAAAAGCAGATCAAGCTTGATGAGAAAGTCTCACAAGCAGAACGAGCTAAGGACCAAGTGGAACCAAATCAGGTTGAGCCAATAAGAACACTACCTCCTCCACCTCGTAGATCGGAAAGAGTTTCCCGTCCCCCTGAAAGATACTTAGGTATTATTTCAGAGGATGTAGAGGAAATGTTCCTCGTAGGTAATGGTGCTCATGGTGATGATCCCAAAACCTACAACGAGGCGATATCAGATATCGACTCCGAGAAATGGCTAGAGGCAATGCAGTCAGAAATTGACTCGATGCACTCAAACCAAGTCTGGACCTTGGTAGATCCACCAGAAGGTATAGTACCTATTGGGATGTAAATGGATCTTCAAGAGAAAGATTGGTGCAGATGGGAATGTGGAGACATTCAAGGCTAGATTGGTGGCAAAAGGTTATAGTCAACGCGAAGGCATTAGACTATCAGGATACCTTTTCCCCAGTAGCTATGCTAAAATCCATCCGCACATTGCTTGCTGTTGCAGCCTATTTCGATTATGAAATATGGCAAATGGACGTGAAAACGGCATTCCTAAATGGATATCTTGAGGAAGATATCTATATGGAACAGCCGCTAGGTTTCACATCCAGTGATACTGATCACAAGGTTTGCAAGCTGCAAAGGTCCATATATGGACTTAAGCAAGCATCTCGGAGCTGGAACACTCGTTTCAATGATGTGATCAAAAAGTTTGGTTTCATCAAAAATGAAGAGGAACCATGTGTTTTCAAAAGGGTCAGTGGGAGCGCTGTTGTCTTCCTCGTATTGTACGTGGATGACATCCTCCTTATTGGGAATGATATTCCCATGTTGACATCAGTCAAGATGTGGTTGTCCAAGGAATTCTCCATGAAAGACCTAGGTGAAGCATCCTTTATTCTAGGAATTAAGGTCTATAGGGATAGACCGAATAGGATGCTAGGACTTTCACAGAAGATGTACATAGAGGAAAGTACTAAAGAGGTTTAGTATGGAAAACTCTAAGAGGGGATTAATACCCTTCAGACATGGTATTCATCTTTCCAAGAAGATGTGCCCCAGCACACCTGAGGAAATAGAACGCATGAGCAAGATCCCTTATGCTTCTGCAATAGGGAGCCTCATGTATGCCATGCTATGTACACGACCTGATATAGCCCATGCTGTGAGTGTCACAAGCAGATATCAGTCAAATCCAGGTGAAGAACACTGGACTTCTGTGAAATGTATCCTTAAGTACTTGAGAAGAACTAAGGATATGATGCTGGTCTTTGGTAACGGAGAACTCCTGAAGTCCAGGGATACACAGACTCGGACTTCATGTCCGATATAGATGATCGAAAGTCGACATCTGGCAGACTGTTTGTGCTGGAAGAGTTCCAAGCAAACGGTGATACCACCTCATCCGCGATTACCTTGAGAAAGGGTTACGTCGAGGTCAAGAGAGTCAACTCCGCAGATAATGTGGCAGACCCACTTACAAAGCCGTTGGGCCAGCAGAAGATCGAAGCCCACCTTGAGAAGATGGGACTTAGACTTGTAGCCAATTGGCTTTAGGACAAGTGGGAGATTGTTAGATATATGTGCCCTAGAAGCCAGAATTGGCTGACACTTGTAATACACTTCTAGGGGCAAAATTATAATTTTGACTAAAATCAATAAATGGGTTATTTTCTATCACATATGTGTATTTAGTGTCTGTGATACATCCTTTGAGTTAATGGTAATGATAATTCATATTTTCAAGAGTTGAAAATTTAAGACATGAATAATCATTATTAACTCATAAATTGCTCCTGACCATAGGATCATCACGAGGATGGTGATTGATCCGGAAGGTTGGTGTACAATCGCTTCTCTTTAGTAGATGAGTCTTGAGTCTACGGTGTGGAGACACCGGAGCGAGAGTACAGGTACTCGTTAGAGAACGAGGGCACTGAGCGTGACCACCTCGAGTAGTCATTAGGGAGTCTACCTTCTCGTCAATGACTGACTCGATGCTGCAGTAGTGTGTCTGGTTCTTTGACCTGAGATGCATCGGCAGTTCACCTTGAGGGTGTTATAGTTTGACTACACCATTACTCGGTCTCCTAGCCATATGGAACCCTGAGGTGTATGTTGGCTATGAGCATGTTCATTGTAGGAACTGGATTGCATCAAGATGGAATCTATCTACCTCGGTGGTAGAGGAGTAGCCCTATGATGATCATGAGAATCAAGTCCAGAAATCCATGGCCATGGTAGAGTGAAATAATAGAAAGAGTTTCTATTTAGATTTTCACATTGGACTCGAATCGAATGATTACATCATATGACAGAGACTAGGGTTTGACGAGTTCACCTTAACCCTAATCTGATCGGGGCTCAAGATAGAAGAACTTGAATCACACAGGTAGCTGCACCAAGAGGTTCGCATTCAGCTCTGATGGGTTGCCACCATATACTGCTAGGTGTCACTGGTGGATTTTGGGAGCAATTAGAATGATTTAGATGATCGATCATTCTAGCTGTTCGAATCAGAAGAGTTCTGATCCATCGAAAGGAGTTTCGATGATGTCGATGATAGAGATCATGACATATCCCATTACCATACAGAACTGAACCTAACTGGGTCACACAAACAAGGGTTTGAATCTGGTGATCATCAATTGAACTGATCTAGTTCAATTGATCTGAATGAGATTCAATTAGGTTCAAGGAAATCGTGCTAGCACTCGATTGAACCTAACGTTCTTCTTTTGCTATCATAAATAAGTTGTCCTGTCTGAGCCAAAGGAGTTTGTGCTCAAATCAGAGGCCTTCATATGGTCTGACAGGAGGTTGTCCAAGTCAGAAAAGGTTGTCTTATTTGTAAGACATTACCTGCCATTTTTGGTCACCTGCCATTTCTTGTTCTTTGACTTTGGTCAAAAGTCTACCTTTGACTGGTCAAACGTTGACCATTGACACTTTGACTTTTGACCACATGTCATGCACCTATTGGAGAGCTGGTGGGGGCCTGTCCCCCTGCCAGAACCTGGCAAGGAGAAGGGCGCACGCCACCCTAGGCGTGTGCCCAAGTTGGAGGCGCCTAGGAGTCCTTGTTGGACAAGGACTCCATCTCCTTTTTGGATTCCAATTAGAGTTCTTCTAAGAACCAACTTTGACTGGTCTTAGGCACCCTCTAAGGAGGAATCCAGGGGTCTCTATTCCCACCAATCAGATTTAGATCTGATTTCACAAAGGGTTGTGATTGGTTGGGAAGGAAGAGGAGTTGGATCACACGCTTAGTCTATAAATAAGACCCTGCGCCCAACTCAGATTCTAATGCAATTCAATTGAGATCAAGTTTCCCCATGCCCCAAGGCTGCCTCTCCCCTCCTTCTCCATGCCATAGTCTCTTCTCCCCTTGCTCTCCACGTCCAAAAGGAGTTTTGGACCTTGGTTGGTGCGATTCAGATCAAAGAAAGGCGATCAAAATAAGAAGGCTGCGCTGCTGCAAAGGACGACTGCTCATCTTCAAAAGAGTTTTGAAGATCCTCCAGATCAGATCCAGATCTGATTTTTGGAGGTGTGATAGAGAAGAAGAGGATCTCCAGATCCAACCCGAGTGGATACCGGTAGAGGCCAGGCGCTTGCGTGGCTAAGATCCAGAACCTTCCGCTGCAAACAGGATCATCAACAGGGTAATAGGATTACCCAGATCAGGTAAATTAAATTTGATTTAATTTATCTTTTAATTTTATTTTATTAAAATAATAAGAATCAGATCTGAAACATATCAAGATCTGATTGGGATCAAGAGAAAAATTTTTGAAATATATCTCTTGATCTGATCAGATCTGAACGAACCTGGACCGGGAAATCAGGATTTTCCTTCCCAAGAGGGCTCCCACCAGACAAATTGCCCATGCTACAAGGCTGCTCCTCTCCCTCCTCCAAGCCATCTTCAGGTCCTCTCTCTCCTATCCACACCCAAGAACCTTTGGGCTTTAGTTTGGTGCGATCCAAGAAAGAGATAGGCAATGAGAAAGGAACAAGGCAGCACTGCTGCAAGAGATGACACCCGATCTTTAAAAGAAGTTTCAAAGATCTTTCAAATCAGATCTAGATCTAATATTTGGAGAAGAGATAAAGAAGGAGAAGATCTTCAGATCCTATTCGAGTGAATACCGATAGAGGCCAGGCACTTGTGTGGCTAGATCCAGAACCTCAGGAAGACATCAAGATCATCATAGGGTAACTGATTACCCACTACAAGATAAAATTAATTTAGATATAATTTATTCTTTATTTTTATTTTATTTTCTTTCATTAGATCAATAATATCAGATCTAAATAGTCTCAGATCTAATCTAAATTTAAGAAAGAAATTTTTAAAATATCTCTCTTGATTCAATCAGATCTGAACGAACCGACCCAGGAAAAAGGGTTTTTCCCTTCAATTGGTATCAGAGCCGGGTTACATTAGATCTAATTTTAATTTATTTTAATCTAATAATTAGATAATTTTATAGGTCAACATGAGATATGATTAGATCTAAAATTAGAAAAATTAAAAATTAAATAGTTTAAATCTAAGTTGTACAAGATGCATGACTAGTTGTAAAATAGAATTATTCTATGTATAGTCTTGCATAGTCATAATTTAATTTGATTAGTTATAATTTTTAGATATATTTATTTATTATTTTTTGATATTATAAATATTATAATAAGATCTAAAAAATAGAAAATAAAATTATTTAATTTTTGTTCATATGAGATATGATGAATGCATGTTTAGACTAGTTATAGAATAGTTCTATAAAATTATCTAAAATAGAATTTATTTTGATATGATCAATTTAAATTTAATTTTTTAGATAATTATGAGATAATTTAGATCTGAAAATATACATGATATGATACATGAAGATGTATGCAAAATATATTTAAAGTTAGATCAATTTTATATATGAGATATATGATATAGATCTAACTAGTTTTATAGTTTTTATATTTTTGATTAAGACATTCCCCTTGGCCATCCAGTCATAAGAATAAAGTAGAATTTAAATGTCCTCTCCTTCCATTCGATGAAATATTCTTATGATGTGTAGGGGTGCTGCACATTCGTTCTTAATCAAAAACCTAAAACTTATTTTCTGCAAAATTCTAGATCCTAAAATCCTAGGATTTTATTTACATGTTTTATTTATGAATCCTAAACATAATTAAGAATTAAGATTATGAAATATGTTAAGTCTAAAAATTAAGAATTTTTACATTTAAGATATATTCATAAAAATAGATTTTGGCTTGTGTAGCTCAATTAGGTCTAACGGTTGATCAAATCGAATCAAGAGTGGTTAGATGGGATTAAGAGTGCTTAAATTGACCAACCTAATAGGATTAAGTCTGGGTCAAGATTGAATCACATGAGTGATCGATCAAGCTAAGACGTAATTAGACTCAATGATTAGAGTCTGAATTGTAGGCTAACCTGATTAGTTCTGGCTCAACAATTTGGTGTCTAAGGTAAGTCTGGTAGATATGATCGGCTGATTTTTAATTGGAAGCTACTCGACTCGAATGCATTCTTATCGAGTTAATGGCATATCCCTTCCATCGATCTCACTTTCCTGGCCATAGTTATCAACTCAGTCCTGATCTAAGGTGGTTAACAATCCGAGCTAACCCATGCCACTAGGTTAGTCATAATTGTTATGGCTATTGTAAGTCAAGTTTAAAGAGACCTAAAGCAAATCTTTCTAAGAAAAGATTAATTCTATAGATCAAGAACTTGGAAGAGCTTGAGAAGCTTGAAGTGAAGTTGGACCTGAATCTATAGAATGATATAATTCTACAGTCCTTGACTGATGCATATGGATAGTTCATCATGAACTACCATATGCATAAACTTCAAAATACTCTAGCCGAGCTTATGAACATGTTAGTTACTATTGAGCTTTCAATGAAAGGTTCTAAAGGCTCAGTATTTGCTATGAAATGGACTTATTCCAAGAGAAAGTCTTTTGGAAAGAAGAAGAAGTCCATGAAAAAGTGGAAGGTGGAAGGAGGAAAGAAAAAGAAGGCAGAGCTGAAGAAGAAGGCCGCTGACAAAGAAAAATATTTTTATTGCAACACTGATGGCCACTGAAAGCAAAACTATCCTTCATACCTGGCCACCCTAAAGAATAAGGAGGCAGGTCCTTTTGGAGGTATGCTCGTTGTTGAATCTAATCTTATGATTTCTTCTGCATCCAGTTGGATGCTTGACTCTGGTTCTAGTGCTCATTTATGCACTTCCATACAGGATCTTGAGGATAGTAGAAGGCTAAGGGATGGTGAGATGATTCTACATGTTCGAAATAGAGCAAGGATTGCTGCTATAGACGTAGGAACCTACCCTCTTCAATTATCATCTGATTTAGATTTAGTACTTAGGGATTATTATTATGTACCTGCAGCAAGTAGAAATTTTATTTTTGTTTCATGTTTAGCACAAGAAGGCTATGTAATTAGTTTTCTTAGGGACCATTGTAATGTTCTTTATGAAAGAAATAAAATTACAAGTGATTTTCTTATTAACGGTCTTTACCAGTTACATATTGATGTATCTATTTTTAATATCGAGCAAAATATGAATGCCATAAAATCAAAATGACCCAGGGATAGTCTAAACGATAGGTATCTATGGCATCTTAGATTAGGTCATATAGCAGAAGATAGGATTAACAAATTAGAGAAAATCAGGCTATTGAGCCCATTGACTTCTGAGTCATATCCAATTTGTGAATCATATCTTCATGACAAAATGACTAAACTTTCTTTTATGGAACATGGGAAAAGGGCCACGAATTTACTTGCCCTAGTACATACTGATGTGTGCAGCCCATTTGATATGCTGGTTAGAGGCAATTTTGTGTACTTCATAACCTTCACCAATGATTTATCAGAAGAAAAATCCTAATTTTCCGGACCAGGTTCATTCAGATCTGATTGGATTAAGAGATATATTTCAAAAAAAAATTTCTTTGATGTAGATCAGATCTGGGGTGTTTCAAATCTAATCTTTATTGTTTAATAATTAAAATAAATTTAGATAAATTAAATTAAATTTAATTTATCTTAGTGTAGGATAATCCTATTATCCGTTGATGATCCTATAAGCAGCAGAAGGTTTTGGATCTAGCCACACAAGTGACTGGCCTCTACTAGTATCCACTTAGACTGGATTTGGAGATCCTCTTCTTCTCTATCATGCCTCCAGAAATAAGATCTAGATCTAATTTGGAGGATCTTCAAAACACCTTTCGAAGATCAGCAGTTGTCCTTTGCAGTAGCATAGCCTTCTAGCCTTCTGTCGCCTTTCTCTCATCTGGATTGTACAAACTTGGATCCCAAACTTCTTTAGGCATGGAGAGGAGAGGGAGAAGATGGACCTGGCATGGAGGAGGAGAGAAGAGGCAGCCTTGGGGCGTGGGAATTTTCAATTATTTTTTGAGTTGGGCGTATGGTCTTATTTATAGACTATGCATGATCCAACTCCTCTTCATCCCAACCAATCACAACCCTTTATGAAATCAAATCTAAATCTGATTGGTGGAAATAGAGTCCATTGGATTCATCCTTAGATGGTGCCTAAGATCACAGTCAAACTTGGTTCTTAGGAGAAGTCTAATCGGAATCCAAAAAGAAGATGGAGTCCCTGTCCAACAGGGACTCCTGGGCGCCTCAAGCTTGGGCACACGCCAAGGGTGGCTTGCGCCCTCCTCCTTGCCAAGTTCTAGCAGGAGGACAAGCCCCCACCAGCTCTCCAATAGGTGCATGACACGTGGATAAAAGTCAAAGTATCAATGGTCAACATTTGACCAGTCAAAGGTCAACTTTTGACCAAAGTCAAAGGATGAGAAATGGCAGGTGACCAAAAATGGCAGGTATTATCTTACAAAATAAGACAACCCTTTTCTGACTTGGACAAGGCTCCTAGTCAGACCAAGTGAAGGCCTCTGATTGAGCACAAACTCCTTTGGCTCAGTCAGGACAACTATTTATGATAGTAAAAGAAGAACGTTAGGTTCAATCGAGTGCTAGCACGATTTTCTTGAACCTAATTGAATCTCATTCAGATCAATTGAACTGGATCAGTTCAATTGATGATCACCAGATTCAAACCCTTATTTGTGTGACCCAGTTAGGTTCAGTTCTGTATGGTAATGGGATATGTCATGATCTCTATCATCGACATCATCGAAACTCCTTTCGATGGATCAGAACTCTTCTGATTCGAACAGCTAGAATGATCGATCATCTAAATCATTCTAATTGCTCCCAAAATCCACCAGTGACACCTAGCAGTATATGGTGGCAACCCATCAGAGCTGAATGCGAACCTCTTGGTGCAGCTACCTGTGTGATTAAGTTCTTCTATCTTGAGCCCCGATCAGATTAGGGTTAAGGTGAACTCGTCAAACCCTAGTCTCTGTCATATGATGTAATCATTCGATTCAAGTCCAATGTGAAAATCTAAATAGAAACTCTTTCTATTATTTCACTCTGCCATGGCCATGGGCTTCTGGACTTGATTCTCATGATCATCATAGGGCTGCTCCTCTACCACCGAGGTAGATAGATTCCATCTTGATGCAATCCAGTTCCTACAATGAACATGCTATAGCCAACATACACCTCAGGGATTCCATGAATGGCTAGGAGACCGAGTAATGGTGTAGTCAAACTATAACACCCTCAAGGTGAACTGCCGATGCACCTCAGGTCAAAGAACCAGACACACTACTGCAGCATCGAGTCAGTCATTGACGAGAAGGTAGACTTCCTAATGACTACTCGAGGTGGTCACGCTCAGTGCCCTCATTCTCTAACGAGTACCTGTACTCTCGCTCCGGTGTCTCCACACCATAGACTCAAGACTCATCTACTAAAGAGAAGCGATTGTACACCAACCTTCCGGATCAATCACCATCCTCGTGATGATCCTATGGTCGGGAGCATTTTATGAGTTAATAATGATTATTCATGTCTTAAATTTTCAACTCTTGAAAATATGAATTATCATTACCATTAACTCAAAGGATGTATCACAGACACTAAATACACATATGTGATAGAAAATAACCCATTTTATTGATTTTAGTCAAAATTATAATTTTGCCCCTAGAAGTGTATTACAAGTGTCAGCCAATTCTGGCTTCTAGGGCACATATATCTAACAATCTCCCACTTGTCCTAAAGCCAATTGGCTACAAGTCTAAGTCCCATCTTCTCAAGGTGGGCTTCGATCTTCTGCTGGCCCAACGGCTTTGTAAGTGGGTCTGCCACATTATCTGCGGAGTTGACTCTCTTGACCTCGACGTAACCCTTCTCGAGGTAATCGCGGATGAGGTGGTATCGCCGCTCAATGTGCTTGGATTTCTGGTGAGACCTCGGCTCCTTAGCAAGGGCTATGGCGCCATTGTTGTCGCAGTATAGAGGAATGGCATCTGATGGCATTACTCCAATTTCTGCAGCAAACTTCTTGTACCAGAATGCTTCCTTTCGCAGCCTCTGATGCAGCGATATATTCTGCTTCCATGGTGGAATCTGCTATCACAGTTTGCTTGGAACTCTTCCAGCTGACAGCACCACCATTGCACACAAACAGACTCCAGATGTCGACTTTCGATCATCTATATCGGACATGAAATCCGAGTCTGTGTATCCCTGGACTTGGAGTTCTCCGTTACCAAAGACCAACATCATATCCTTAGTTCTTCTCAAGTACTTAAGGATACATTTCACAGAAGTCCAGTGTTCTTCACCTGGATTTGACTGATATCTGCTTGTGACACTCACAGCATGGGCTATATCAGGTCGTGTACATAGCATGGCATACATGAGGCTCCCTATTGCAGAAGCATAAGGGATCTTGCTCATGCGTTCTATTTCCTCAGGTGTGCTAGGGCACATCTTCTTGGAAAGATGAATACCATGTCTGAAGGGTATTAATCCCCTCTTAGAGTTTTCCATACTAAACCTCTTTAGTACTTCCTCTATGTACATCTTCTGTGAAAGTCCTAGCATCCTATTCGGTCTATCCCTATAGACCTTAATTCCTAGAATAAAGGATGCTTCACCTAGGTCTTTCATGGAGAATTCCTTGGACAACCACATCTTGACTGATGTCAACATGGGAATATCATTCCCAATAAGGAGGATGTCATCCACGTACAATACGAGGAAGACAACAGCGCTCCCACTGACCCTTTTTGAAAACACATGGTTCCTCTTCATTTTTGATGAAACCAAACTTTTTGATCACATCATTGAAATGAGTGTTCCAGCTCCGAGATGCTTGCTTAAGTCCATATATGGACCTTTGCAGCTTGCAAACCTTGTGATCAGTATCACTGGATGTGAAACCTAGCGGCTGTTCCATATAGATATCTTCCTCAAGATATCCATTTAGGAATGCCATTTTCACGTCCATTTGCCATATTTCATAATCGAAATAGGCTGCAACAGCAAGCAATGTGCGGATGGATTTTAGCATAGCTACTGGGGAAAAGGTATCCTGATAGTCAATGCCTTCGCGTTGACTATAACCTTTTGCCACTAGTCTAGCCTTGAATGTCTCCACATTCCCATCTGCACCAATCTTTCTCTTGAAGATCCATTTACACCCAATAGGTACTATACCTTCTGGTGGATCTACCAAGGTCCAGACTTGGTTTGAGTGCATCGAGTCAATTTCTGACTGCATTGCCTCTAGCCATTTCTCGGAGTCGATATCTGATATCGCCTCGTTGTAGGTTTTGGGATCATCACCATGAGCACCATTACCTACGAGGAACATTTTCTCTACTTCCTCTGAAATAATACCTAAGTATCTTTCAGGGGGACGGGAAACTCTTTCCGATCTACGAGGTGGAGGAGGTAGTGTTCTTATTGGCTCAACCTGATTTGGTTCCAATTGGTCCTTAGCTCGTTCTACTTGTGAGACTTTCTCATCAAGCTTAATCTGCTTTCCAATGCTGCTATCTTGAATAAACTATTTTTCAAGAAAGATGGCATGTCGACTCACAATCACATTGTGGTCTTCTGGAATGTAGAAATAGTATCCTAATGACTCTTTAGGATATCCTATGAATCGAGCTCTAAAGGACCTAAACTCTAACTTGTCCGCTTGTTGTCTTTTGACATGAGCCGGACAACCCCAAATTCTGAGATGACTCAGACTTGGTTTCTTACCGTGCCATATCTCATACGGTATGGTAGGAACGGTTTTAGAGGGAACCCTATTCAGTAGATAAATCACCCTTAGACTCAAGACTCATCTACTAAAGAGGAAGTGATTGTACACCAACCTTCCGGATCAATCACCATCCTCGTGATGATCCTACTGCGAGAGCATTTTAATGAGTTAATAATGATTATTCATATCTTAAATTTTCAACTATTGAAAATATATATTATCATTACCATTAACTCAATGGATGTACACAGACACTAAATACACATATGTGATAGAAAATAACCTCTATTTTATTGATTTTAGTCAAATTAAAATTTTGCCCCTAGAAGTGTATTACAAGTGTGGACCAATTCTGGCTTCTAGGGCACATATATCTAACATTATCTTGGTATGGTATGTGTATTTTATGAGATACAAGTCTGAAGCTTTTGAAAAGTTTAAAGAATTCGGACTATAAATAAAGGCAAACTAAAAAACCTATTAAGATCTTTCATCAATCATGAGGAGGTGAATACCTTAGTCTAAATTCCTAGACTATTCTCAAGTAGAATGGTATAGTCTCTCAATAGACTCCACCTAGAACACCTCAACTCCATAATTTTATGATAAATCGGACCTTATATTGATATGGTTCGATCCATGATGAGCTTCACAGACCTTCCTAATTTTCTTTTAAATAATTACTACTATATTTTACTAAATAGGGTTCCTTCTAAATTGTTCTATCACACCGTATGAGATATGGCATGGTAAGAAACCAAGTCTGAGTCATCTCAAAATTCAGGATTGTCCGACTCATGTCACAAAGACAACAAGCGGATAAGTTAGATTATAGGTCCTTTAGACTCTGATTCATAGGATATCCTAAAGATCATTAGGATATTATTCTATATTCCATTAGATCACAATATGATTGTGAGTCGACATGCCATCTTTCTTAAAAAATAGTTTATTCAAGATAGCAGCATTGGAAAGCAGATCAAGCTAGAAGAAAGTCTCCCAAAAGCAAAGAGCTAAGGACCATTTGGAATCAAATCAGGTTGAACCACTACAATCACTACCTCCACCTCAAAGATCGAAAAAGATTTTTCGTCCCCCTGAGAGGTACTTAGGTACTATTTCAGAGGAAGTAGAGAAAATATTCCTCGTACGGTAATGGAGTTCATGGTGATGATCCCAAAATCTATAACGAGACGATATCAGATATCGACTCCATGAAATGGTTAGAGGCAATGAAGTCAGAAATTAACTTTATGCACTCAAACCAAGTCTTGAACCTTAGTAGATCCACCAGAAGGTATAGCACTATTGGGTGTAAATGGATCTATAAGAGAAGGATCAGTGTAGATGGAAATGTAGAAACATTCAAAGCCAGATTAATGGCAAAAGGTTATAGTCACACGAAGGCATTGACTATCAGAATACCTTTTCGCTAGTAGCCATGCTTAAATCCATTTGCACATTGCTTGCTGTTGTAGTCTATTTCGATTATAAAATATGGCCAATGGACATGAAAATGGTGTTCTTAAATGGATATCTTGAGAAAGATATCTATATGGAATAGCTGCTGGATTTCACATCCAGTGATACTGATCACAAAGTTTATAAGTTGCAAAGGTCATATATGAAACTTAAGTAAGCATCTCGGAGCTGGAATACTCATTTAACAATGTGAATCAAATTATTTAGTTTCATCAAGAATGAGGAGGAACCATGTATTTTCAGAAAGATCAGTGGGAGCACTATTGTCTTTCTTGTACTATATATGGATAATATCCTCCTAATTGAAAATGATTTTTCTTGTTGACCATAGTTAAAATATGATTATCTAAAGATTCTTTATGAAAGATCTAGGAGAAGCATCCTTCATTCTTGGAATCAAAGTCTATAGAGATAGACCAAATAGAATGCTAGGTCTTTCACAAGAAGATGTACATAGAGGAAGTGCTAAAGAGGTTTAGCATTGAAAACCCAAGAGGGGATTAGTATCCTTCAGACATGGCATTCATCTCTCCCAGAAGATGTGCCTTAGCACACTGCTGAGAGATAGAACACATAAGCAAGATCCCTTGTGCTTCTACAATAGGGAGCCTTAAGAATGCCATGTTATGTATACGACCTGATATAGCCCATGCTTGTGAGTGTTACGAGCAGATATCAGTTGAATTCAGATGAAGAACACTGGACTTCTATGAAATGTATTCTTAAGTACTTAAGAAGAACTAAGGATATGTTCTTGGTTTTTGTGTATGGAGAATTCCAAGTCCAGGGGTATACAGACTCGAATTTTATGTCTGAGATAGATGATCGAAAGTCGACATCTGCGAATCTATTTGTGTAATGGTGGTGCTGTTAGTTAGAAAGAGTTCCAACAGATAGTAATAGTAGATTCCATCATGGAAGCAGAATATATCATTGCATCAGAAGCCATGAAGGAAGCATTCTGATACAAGAAGTTCGCCACAGAGATCGAAGTGATGCCATCAGATGCCATCTCTCTATACTGTGAAAATAATGGCGCCATAGCCCTTGCTAAGGAGCCGAGGTCTCACCAAAAATCAAACAAATCGAGCGATGATACCACTCATCCACGATTGCCTCGAGAAGGGGTGCGTCAAGGTCAAGAGAGTCAACTCTACAGACAATGCGGCAGACCCACTTACAAGCCATTGGGCCAACAAAGATCAAAGCCCACCTTAAGAAGATGGGACTTATATTTGTAGCCAATTGACTTTAGGTGAAGTGGGAGTTTGTTAGATATGTGTACCCTAGAAGTCAAAATTGGCTGAAACTTATTATACACTTCTAAAGGCAAAAATTATAAATTTTGATTATAAATAATAAAAGTAGGTTATTTTCTATCATAATGTTTTATTTAGTGTCTGTGATACATCCCTTGAGTCAATGGCAATGATAATTCTTATTTCAAAGTTGAAAATTTAAGACATGAATTTTCATTATTAATTCATAAAATGCTCCTTACAGTAGGATCATCATGAGGATGGGTGATTGATCCAAAAGATTGGTGTACAATCGCTTCTTTATAGTAGATGAGTCTTGAGTCTACGGTGTAGAGACACTGAAGCGAGAGTATAGATACTCGTTACAGAATGAGGGCACTGAGCGTGACCACCTCGAGCAGTCATTAGGAAGTCTACTTTCTCGTTGATGACTAGCTTGAAGCTGCAGTTGTGTGTCTGGTTCTTTGACTTGAGGTGCATTGGCAGTTCACTTTGATGGTGTTATAGTTTGACTACATCATGACTCAGTCTCCTAGCTATTCAGAACCCTATGGTGTATGTTGGCTATAGGCATGTTCATTGTAGGAATTGGATTGCACCAAGAGGAAATCTATCAACCTCGGGAGATGATGAGTAGCCCTATGATGATCATAAGAATCAAGTCGATAAGCCATGGCCATGGTAGAGTGAAATAATAGAAAGAGTTTCTATTAGGTTTTTACATTGACTTAATCAAATGATTAATCATATGATGGATATTAGGATTTGATGAGTTCACACTTAACCCTAATCCAATTGGGCTCAAGATAGAATAACTTAACCAACATAGGTTTACCATCGAGAGTTCATTTTTATTTCTGATGGATTGCCACCATATGCTGCTAGGTGTCGTTGGTGGATTTTGAAAGCAATTTAAGAATGATTAGATGATCAATCATACTAGTTGTCCCGAATCAGAAAAGTTCTAATCCATCGAAAGGTATTTCGATGATGTGATGATAGAGATCAGGACATATCTCATTACCATATGGAATTAAATCCAGCTAGGTCACACAAACAAGGGTTTGGATCTAGATATCGTCAATTGGACTAACCCAGATCAATTATTTGAATTTAATTCATTAGGTTCAAGAAAAACATGCAGCACACGATGTGAGCCTAATATTCTCTTAATTATTATTAAAGTTCTCTCGACTGAGCCAAATATATTTGGACTCACTTAGGAATCTTTACTTGGTCTGACTAAAGTTTATCCAGGTAAGAAAAGGGTTGTCTTAATTTATGAGATGAATTTGAGACAACACCTGCTAATTTTTGTCATCTACTAAATCTTCGTCTTTTGACTTTGGTCAAATGTTGACCTTTGCACACTTAGACTTCTGCCCATGTGTCATGCACCCTAAGGAGAAAATTTTGGACCTTCTCCTCCTACTAAAAAGGAGATAGATAAAGGGCACATGCCTAGGAGGCCTACGCCCCATGTGGATAATGCCTGGAGTCCCATATAGATGGGACTCTAGTTGCTTCAGGGAATCAAAGTGCATGGTGCCGAAAGAGACTTGTTTGACCAGTCTTGGCACCATCTAAGGATGATTCAGAGGGCTTTCATCTGATTAGATCAGATAATTATCATTCACCATCAAGATTTAGATCTGAATTGCACAAAAGGTCATGATTTTGCTGGGATGATGTGGCACTGCATGGCTAGTGGGGTCTATATAAACCCTGTCTGCGCCTAGATTTAGATTGCTAGCCCATTGCCATGCCAACAAGGCTACTCCTCTCCCTCCTCAATGCCATCTTTAGGTCTTTCTCTCTCCTATCCATGCCACAAGAACCTTTGGGCTTTAGTTGGTGCGATCCAAGCAAGAGAAAGGCTATGAGAAAAGGAAGAAGGCAGCACTTGCTGCAAGAGACGACCCTCGATCTTCAAAAGAAGTTTTGAAGATCTTCCAAATTAGATCCAAATCTGAATATTTAGAGAAAAATAAAGAAGGAAAGGGATTCTCGAGATCCTATCCAAAGTAGATACCGATTAGAGCCAGGCACTTGCGTGGCTAGATCCAGAACCTTGGAAGAACGTTAGGATCATCAAAGGGTAAATCTGATTACCCGCTACAAGGGTAAAATTTAATTTTGATTTAATTTATTATTTTATTTTTATTTTATTTTTTATTAGATCAATAATATCAAATCTAAAAAGCCTCAAATTTGATCTAGATTTAAAAAAAAAAATTTTAAAATATCTCTCTTGATCCAATCAGAAATCTGGAACGAACTTGATCCAAGAAAAAAGAATTATTTCCCTTCACTTAGAACCCATGCGGAATATAGTTTCTGATATAATTCATTCCCCTTAAACCAAAATTGCTCATAGAAAATATTAGAGCTTAACTATCAACTTCGATTAGGTTGTCCATATTATATTTCAAAATATCAAATCTATATCTTATGGATTACCCTGACCAAGATTTTTACTATATTGAAATAGAGAGTGAGGCATTCTTCTCCAACTCTTGAAGTGGTCAATCCCATCTTGATCACTCATCGACTTTGCGAGTACTTGACTATGCCCAAAAATCTTTCATTATTGAATTAAAAAATTAATTAGTTTGGTATCAAAGTACAGTGAGTTGCATTGCAAGCCACTGTGATGATCTCGATCTAACGGACATTTATATCCATATCCATCAGAGCAAATCTCGATGGCAGAATGCTTCTGAAGTTGGTCACATCCAGTGATGATGTACCCAACATCTCACTTGTTATGCCATACTAGTATCTCCACACTTCTTGGTTAAGAGGACAACCAATCTATATGGTATTAAAATAAATCTATGCTAATAAATGCTGTCATCCTAATTAATAGCATATCATTTGATCGTGAACTATTAAGGACTAATTGATAAATCTTTTTTTTATTAAAACCTAAATAATCCTAATGACTTTATCACAATAATGAAGTTTATTAGAAGATATAGACTTTATGATGAAATGCCAGAAATAAATTTTATTTAATAATGAATCAATTTACAATTACAAGGTAGCATAACCGTCAATAGATTAACGATTGGACTTTAGGACATATTTTTCAATAGTATATTTATCTCCTTAGTTTATGAACAAGGGTTTTTTGAACTTGATTAGAGAAAATTATATATCTAAAAATCAAAAGTTTTCATTACTGTGTTAACTTTCTATTAAGAAACTAGAGGCCTTCGATCCCTTATGAAGGACTATGTCCATGTCAGGACAGGCCCTCTCACTCCTAACGTTGGTTGCTATCACCCTTGTTAGGATAAGGTCCTCCTTCTATTCTTAACAAGATTGTCAGAACATCAAAAGAGCCATTGCAAGGGCCTCTCCCTATTACCTTCATGTTAAGAACTGGAGCCTTCGATCCCTCGTAAGAATTTTTCATCCACATCATGATGAGGTTTTCCTCATATTTTTGATGTGGTTGGCTTTTTATCCTTTATTAGGATGAGATCCTCCTCCTATTCTTAATAAAATTATCGGAGCACAAAAGAATCATTGCGAGGGCCTCCTTCCCGTTACCTCCTGTTTAAGAACTGAAAGCTTTCACCCTCGTTAGGATGAGATAAATCTCCTGTTTAATAGAATCAAAGGCCTTCACCCTCGTTAGGATGAGTTTGACCTCCTGTTTTAAGAACAAAAGCCTTCACTCTTGTTAGGATTAGATTACACCTCCTATTTAACAATTGGAGGCCTTCACCCTTGTTAAGATGATGTTAACCTCCTGTTTAAGAACTGAAGGCCTTCTATTTTTACTTAAGAATAAAGTTCAGCTAGAAATTTTCTTATCATTGCATAGTTTTGCACCAAAAAACAAGGATGTTAAAGAAAGAAAATTTTATTGAAAATGGTTTACATCGATAGTGCATTCATAAGTTCTCCAAGTTCCAAGATCGCAGGAGTAATAGCTCCTCCAAGCTTCTTTAAATAATAAGATTCTAGTTAAGACAATTTCACAATCTCATAAGGGACCTTCCCAATTTGGGATGAAGCTTTTTCTTGAATTTTATGGCTATGAAATAATCTGCCCACCGTATTACACAAATCCCCCTATTTTTAAAAAATCTTACATTTGACTCTAAAATTATAGTAGCGAGCCACCTTCTATTTATAAGCTACCATTTGAATCTAGGCCTTTTCTCACCTTTCTTCTAACCAAGTCAAGGTTTGCTCTAAGATCTTATGAATGTCATATTCATTAGAAGTTTAACTTATGCTGAAGAAAGTTTGAGATCAACTAGAAAATGACTGCCTCTATTCTTAAAAGCTAAAGCAAATGAAGTTTCTCCAGTTGCAACTTTGACGGTCTGTAGGCCTAGAAAATATGATAGAGCTCGTCCATACGCATATTCTTTTTTGTCTTTCAAGTCGCTACCATAATCCCTTGTAATAGAAATCATGTTAAGTTACCTCAGGCTTCATCATTTGCCTTATGGATGAGCTACTGATGTAATATGAAAGATGTTCAAAGTCTTTACAGAACTCGACAAGTCTTGCCTCTTGCAAATTCGGCATCCATTATCAGTATGAGAGTGTCTGAGGGCAACGCTAAATCTACAGACTATCGACTTTCAGATAAAACTTACACTTTAGCTTCAGTAATCCTTTGCTAGAGATTCGGCTCAACCCACTTGGTGAACTAATCTCATTGCAACTAGAAAGAATTTTACTACCCGGATTGCCAAAGGCCCGACGTATGTCCATCCCCCACTTATGCAAATGCTAAGGATTGCCTTAGGGGTGTGAGTTATGAAGCCGACTATCTCTAAATGTTAGCATTTCTTTGAAATATCGATCATATTTTATTGACATAATAGTGGCATCTTGTTGCATAGTCAGCCAGTTAAGTATCATTGGATGGAATTGAGTTTATAAGATAATGACATCGGCTCCAGAATGATTCATATATACCTTTTATGAAACTTTTCTTTCCATGCAAATTAGCGTTTGGAAGGCTCGGATGGCATTTAAGAAGCGGTAAGAAATATGACCTCTTGTATAATTATTTCTCATCGTAAAAAACATATGTTGACAAGCTTGGTTTTTAGCTTTCGAGCTTTCTTGGGAATCTCTAGGAAAGAAATACTATCTTTGAGAAATAGTAAATAAGTGGGTCAATCCAACTGGGTTCTAGTCAACTGCATTATTGTTTGGATTCCTTTGAACTTGTGAGTGGTGCAGAACTCGAAGTAATCACTCCCTTCAGTAATTCACTTGGAAGCCACGGCTGGCTAATTTAGAGAGAAAGATCGACCCTAGTATTTTCTACTCTAGAGATCTATTGGAATGTCTCAAAGCTACTAAAGTTGAGATCAAGGCTTCTAAACTTTTTCAAAGTACTTTATCATACTTTCCTCCCGGGCTACATAATACCAGCCGACTACTCCAACACCAATTGAGAGAATCACTATAGACCTTTCACATGGTCTACTTCCAATTCTTCTTGCTATTCTCATTTCTATGGATCAGAGCTTCGTATTCTACTCCATTATTTATTGCCAGAAAATTCAAAGCATTAGTGCGTATTCAGCAATAATTCCTTCTTGATTAACTAAGGATCAAAGCCCGCGTCCGCTCCAGAGGCATTGCATGAACCATCAACATATAGGCTCAAAAGTCTTTAGGGAGATCTATTCTTTCTTCAAGAGAGTTTGGCTACAATTGGGAGTATAGATTTCCTTGCTGTTTTAGATTCAGCGGTGGTCCGAAATAGTGCATGTCCTACTAATGAAGTGGCCAATATTTGAGCTTTAAATGGATGGCCTAAGGCTGGAAAATTGATGTTGAATCGATGAGGCTCATTGCCTATTTTGCTATTCTTCTAGACATATCAAGTTGATGAAAGAAACGCCGCTTTTGGTGGATTGATCAATAGAATTATGATCGTAAGCCCTTGAAAAATAGTCGGAGCTTTCTGGCTGCAATCAACAAAGGAATAAGTTAGCTTTTTTAATTTTATATACCTTGTTTCTGCATCCTTGAACTCGACTATATATATATATTAGCTT
Source organism: Cocos nucifera (assembly GCA_006176705.1). NCBI lineage: Eukaryota > Viridiplantae > Streptophyta > Magnoliopsida > Arecales > Arecaceae > Cocos > Cocos nucifera. Next base: position 121,898 of record QRFJ01001157.1, on the reverse strand, counting down.
CTAAAATTTTTTGCCCTTCTTTCTAGATCAGGACAGCTCACAATGGCAATGAGAGACACGGCCAAGTAATAAGAATATTTTTTACCTAGTTTCGGCTTAAGCAAGGGAGAGGAGGTGAGCTCAGATATTCTTTAATTCTTCAATGGCTTTGTATGACATTCATGGAGTATCAGCAGAAGTTCTTTGGCTGCTTGAGTACGCTGAACGAAGGCATGCAACGTTCAACCAACCTTGAGACAAAGCGATTCAGAGCTGTAACTTTCCTATGCAGGCGTTGAACTCTTTTATTATTTTCTGATGCTGCATTTCTTAGACATGGCTCTTGATCTTTTTAACGAATTCCACTTCGATGCCATGCCTTGACACCATTTGATAAGTAGTAAAATATACTAATAAAAGTATTAAATATAACTGAATAAATTATCTGATTTTTTAGTGAGAAATTTGATGACTTTGTATTAATTTTATTAAGGAAAGAAGGCCACCAAATGTGAAGATTCTTATTTTCTTGGGTTCAGTATGAAATAATTCAGCGCAAATAACGACTTCAAACGAGTCCAATTGAATTTTCAAAAAAAAAAAAAAATCGTCGACCAACGCTGGAAGTCAGGATGCGATGTCCAGCATCTTTACGTAGTGCACGTATGTCGACCTCTGAAGGGTATTTCAGAATTTCATAGTAAGCATCGCGCGCTCTGATTGGCCTGAAGGAACGCGGTGGTCCATGCAAACATCGGGCTCGCACATGGTCCATGAGGGCAATTTGGGAATTCTGGCTGATCCAACGGGCGGTATTCACTGAATTCGATCAAACGATTCGAAAAAAAAGCGCTGATGGATTGGCATCCACACGCTCCGATTGAGCACCAACGATCGAGATTCATTTCCGATGTTAACTAAAGAATCAGAAGCTTTATTTTCAACGCAATCGGATGCCCAGATTCGATCTAAATGGTTGATCCAACGGTTGCATTTAAATCCTGCTGGTTATTTTTAAGGTTTTTGAGTGGTTTTTGACCGTTTATCAACATCTAACGGTCAGAATTACCCAGAATCTTAATTTGAGTTGTTTTGGAGTCTTAAACCTAGTTTTTAATGAATTTTTAGGGGAAAATCTACCAACTCTTTATCTATTAAAAAGCCTGTTGGTGCATGAAAAAATCAAGAGAGAGACGATGGAAAGAGAGACGGGAGAAAGAGAGAAATAGAGAGAGAGGGAGAAAGAGAAGGAGAGAGAAAGAGAGAGGAGAGAGGTTATGAAAGAGAAGAGCTGATTGTGAAAATAAAAAAAAAATGTTTTTGAATTTACTTCGACAATCAAGACATCGATTAAGAGCTTGCTTCATCTTCAACCAAGTCTCCACACTAAGAAGCCAGCATGACAATCAATTTCAAGCAATCAAAAATAGTCTAATTTTTTCCTTTGCTTTTTATTTATATTTATTATTTTTAAATTTATTATTATGAACTAAATTTTTTTTACTAAGGCTAAGGTGTTAGCCACTCTTTTGATGACAATACTTCAGTGTGATTTATTCTTAATTTTATTCATGAGGAGATATAAATCTGATCTTATACTTTTAGATTATGACCATCTTCTAATTGATCTTACGCACCTTATGTTACGACCCAAAGTTACATCTATGTTAATGCTTCTTGATTATATACCTTAGGTATTATGAATCAAAATTAGAATTCATATGCATGCGGGCATTTAGTGTGCTTTCGGACGCAGCGTATTTTAATTAGGAGGGTTTCATAAAACCTAATGCATTAATATTTATTTTAAATTACATCTCGGACCAAAAGGGTGATTAATAAATATTAATAGTTTTGCTATGCCTGGACCCCAAAGAGATAGTGAATAAATTAGGAGGACCTCCACCGTCACATGAAATAAATTAATCTAAAAATCTGAATATTTATTGACTAAGTTGGTGAACCATTGCCTTAGTAATTCCATTGTTCTTGAGTTGAAAACCCTAATAAATTTACACTCTCTCTATTTAATTAAAAAAACTTTTAATTATTTCTTTTTTTATTTTTCTTTATTTTCTTTAATTTCTTTTCTCAAAATCGATCTTCTAAATAAAGCATAGGAAAGAGCTTTTCAGTACTGTATTTTCCCAATCCTCTAGGGACGGATACTCTACTCATTCACTTTATTACTTGATCGATTGTGCAACTTGCCATAGCCTAAAATTAGCACGCATCACACCATGAATCCTAAACTTTTTTGAAGTTACATCGAAAGCATATTTTGCGTCAAATTCCAACTTCATCTCCGTTACTGTGGAGGGGGCTAAAGGTCTCTTCTAGATTGGATGATACGATTTGATTGAAGATCGACTTTTAAAAAGCATGTCATCTATGTAGACCTCTATATATGGTTGATCTGCTTCCTTAAATATCTTATTCATCAGGTGTTGTATGTCGCACCTACATTTTAAGCTTGAAGCGGCATAATCCTGTAACAATAAAGATCGATGGATAGTTAATAAAGCAGTGGTTCTCCTCATCTTCTAGTGTCATCTAAATTTGGTTATAGTCAGAGAAAAAGGCATCTATGAAAGTTGAAGAATCTCAGGCCCGAATTAGCATCCATAGTTGCATTCCAATTTGGGTTAGGGGTAGTTGTCTTTTGGGCAAATTACTTGTTCTGATCTATGAAGTCTATAAACAAACATCTCCACTTATCATTTGGCCTTCTGTAAGGACCATGTTTCCACAATCCGTACTAGATAGAATTTCGCCTAGATGAATTGGGCTTTAAAAAGCTTTGTCTAATTCATTTGCGATGGCCTTCTACTGCTTTGGTACAAAGTTGCACTTCTTTGTTTTATGGATCGATGTTTGAGATCCACGCCCAGGTGATTGTTCATCACTTTAGTTTCGATTCTAGGCATATCTTATAGGGCACCCAAGCAAAAATATTAAGCATTCCTCATAAGAAGTGGTGACTACTTTTTGAAATTCTCCTCTCAAGTTAAAACCAATTTGAATAGTATGATCTGAAAAAATTCTATTTTTCCGGATCAGATTCATTCAAATCTTTATCGGATCAAGAGATATATTTTAAAAAATTTTTTCTTTGATCCAGATCAAATCTAAGATTGTTTTAGAATCTGAATCTTTATTATTTTATAATTAAAAATAAATATTTAGATAAAATTAAGATCAAAATATAATTTTCTTAAACGTAGGGGTAATCCTATTACCCATTGATGACCTATTAAGCAGCAAAAGATTCTGGATCTAGCCACGCAAATACTTGGCCTCTATCGATATCCACTCGAGCTAAATCTGGAGATCCTCTTCTTCTCTATCACATCTTTAAAATTAGATCTAAATCGTGATTTAGAGAATCTTCAAAACACCTTTCGAAGATCATAGTTGTCCTTTGCAGCAGCGTAGCCTTCTAGCTTTCTATCGCCTTTCTCTCATCTGGATTTGACCAACTTGGGATCCCAAACTACATGGGTGTGGAGAGGAGAGGGAGAAGATGGGGCGTTTGGCATGGAGGAGAGAGAGACAAAAACAAGCCTTGGGCAAGAAAATTTAATACCTTTTTAATGTTGGCGTAGGGTCTTATTTAAGACTATGAGTGATCCAACTCCTCTTTTCTTCCCAACCAAATCACAAGCCTTTGGGAAATCAGATCTAAATTGTGATTGGTTGAAATAGAGTCCCTTGCATTCCTCCTTAGGATTGGCCATAAGATCAGTCAAACTTGGTTCTTTGGAGAAGTCTAATCGGAATCCAAAAAGGAGATGGAGTCCCTATCCAATAGGGATCTTTGAGCGCTCCAGCTTGGGCTTGGGCACACGCCAAGGTGGCGTGCGCCCTCCTCCTTGCCATGTCTGGCAGCGAGGACAAAAGCCCCCACCAGCTCTCCAATAGGTGCATGACACGTGGAAGAAGTCAAAGTACAATGGTCAACATTTGACCACGTCAAAGGTCAAATTTTTGACCAAAAGTCCAAAGGACGGAGAAATGCGCAGGTGGATAAAAAAATGGCAGGATTATCTACAAAATAAGACAACCCCTTTTTTGACCTAGACAGGCTCTAATCAGATTCAAGTGAAGTGTCTCTGAATCGAGCAATTTAAATTCCGTTGCTCAGTCAGCATAACTATTTATGATAGTAAAAGCAAGAACGTTTAGTTCAATCGAGTGCTAGCCATAAATTTTCTTGAACCTAATTGAATCTCATTTAGAATCAATTTTAAACTAGATAGTTCCAATGATTGATCTCCAGATGCAAAAACCCTATTTGTTGTGACCAGTTAGATTGTTATGTATGATAATGGGAATGTCATGAGATCTCTATCGTCGACATCATCGAAACTCCCTTATCGATGGAGTCAGAACTCTTCTGATTCGAACAGCTAAGAATGATCGATTCATCTAAATCATTCTAATTGCTTCCCAAAATCCACTAATGACACCTAGCAGTATTATGGTGGAACAATCAAGAGCTGAAATGTGAACCTCTGGGCAGGCTACCCTGATGTGATTAAGTTCTTCTATCTTGAGTCCCGATCAGATTAGGGTTAAGGTGAACTTGCTACAAACCCTAGTTTCTGTCATATGATGTAACCATTCGAATTTCGAGTTCGATTGTGAAAAATCTAAATAGAAATTCTTTCTATTATTTTCACTCTGCCATGCCATGCACCTGAAGGACTTGATTCTCATGATTATCATAGGCTGCTCCTCTTACCATTCGAGGTAGATGATTTCCATCTTGATGCCTATCTAGTTCCTATAATGAACATGCTATAACCAACATACACCTCAGGATTCCATATGGCTAGGAGACCGAGTAATGTGTAGTCAAATACTATAACACCCTCAAGGTGAACTGTCAATGCACCTCAGGTCAAAGAATCAGACATACTACTTGCAGGCATCGAGTCCAACAAATTAGATCTAATAATGGCATATTTTGCATACATCTCATGTATCGAATCATGCATATTTTTAGATCTAAATTATCTCATAATTATCTAAAAAATTAGATTTAAATTAATCGTATCAAAATAAACTCTAATCTAGACAACTATGGAGAACTATTCTACAACTAGTCTAGACATGCATCAATCATATCTCATATGATATTTAAAATTAAATAATTTTTATATACTATTTTTTAGATATTATTATAATAATTATAATATTAAAAAATAATAAATAAATAGATCTAAAATATAATTTAATCAAATTAAATTATAATCATGCAAGACTATTCTATAGAACTATTCTATTTTAGAACTAGTCATGCAAATTTTCTAATCTTAGATCCAAATTATTTAATTTTAATTTTTTCTAAATTCAGATCTAATCTCATCTCATGTGACTTCTGAGATCACTTATTTTTTAATTAAAATAAAATTAAAATGAGATTTAAACACTTTGGAACCTTGGCTCTGATACCAGTTGAAGGAAAATCCTGATTTTTTGGATCAGATTCGTTCAGATCAGATCGGATCCAGAGATATATTTTAAAAAATTTTATCTTTGATTTAGATTAGATTTAAAATATTTCAAATCTAATCTTTATTATTTAATAATTAAAATAAATTTAAATAAATTAAATCAAATTTAATTTACCTTAACGTAGGGTAATCCTATTACCTATTGATGATCCTGTAAGCAGCAGAAGGTTTTGGATCTAGCCACGCAAGTGCCTGACCTCTTTCGGTATCTACTCAGGCTAGATCTAGAGATCCTCTTCTTCTCTATCACATCTTCAAAAATCAAATCTGGATCTGATTTGAAGGATCTTCAAAACAACTTTCGAAGATCAGCAGTTGTCCTTTGCAGCAGCGCTGCCTTCTAGCTTTCTGTCGCCTTTCTCTCATCTAGATTGCACCAACATGGATCCCAAACTCCTTTAGGTGTGGAGAGGAGAGGTAGAAGAAGGACTTGGCATGGAGGAGGAGAGGAGAGGCAGCCTTGGGGTGAGGGAATTTTCAATTACTTTTTGAGTTGGGCGTAGGGTCTTATTTATAGACTATGCGTGATCCAACTCCTCTTCTTTCCAACCAATCACAATCCTTTGTGAAATTAGATCTAAATTTGATTAGTGAAAATAGAGTCCCTTGGATTCCTCCTTAGACGGCACCTAAGACCAGTCAAACTTGGTTCTTAGGAGAAGTCTAATCGGAATCCAAAACGGAGATGGAGTCCCTGTCCAATAGGGACTCCTGGGCGCCTCCAACTTGGGCACACGCCAAAGGTGGTGTGCGTCCTCCTCCTTACCAAGTTCTAGTAGCGGGACAATCCCCCACCAGCTCTCTAATAGGTGTGTGACATGTGGACAAAAGTCAAAGTATCAATGGTTAACATTTGACCGGTCAAATGTCAACTTTTGACTAAAGTCAAAGGATGAGAAATGGCAGATGACCAAAAATGGAAGGTATTATCTTACAAAATAAGATAACCCTTTTCTAACCTAGACATGCTCCAATTAGATCAAGTGGAGGCCTCTGATCGAGCACAAACTCCTTTGGCTCAGTCAGGACAACTATTTATGATAGTAAAAGAAGAACATTAGGTTCAATTGAGTGCTAGCATGATTTTCTTGAACCTAATTGAATCTCATTCAGATCAATTGAGCTGGATCAATTCAATTGATGATCACCAGATTCAAACCCTTATTTGTGTGATCCAGTTTTGTTCAATTCTATATGGTAATGGGATATGTCATGATCTCTATCATCAACATCATCGAAACTCCTTTCGATGGATCAGAACTCTTCTAATTCGAACAGCTTGAATGATCAATCATCTAAATCATTCTAATTGCTCCTAAAATCCATCAGTGACACCTAGCAGTATATGGTGGCAACCCATCGGAGTTGAATGTAAACCTCTTGGTGCAACTACCTATGTGATTAAGTTCTTCTATCTTGAGCTTCGATCAGATTAGGATTAAGGTGAACTCGTCAAACCCTAGTCTCTGTCATATGATGTAATCATTCGATTCAAGTCCGATGTGAAAACCTAAATAGAAACTCTTTCTATTATTTCACTCTACCATGGCCATGGATTTCTGGATTTGATTCTCATGATCATCATAGGGCTGCTCCTCTACCACCGAGGTAGATAGATTCCTTCTTGATGGAATCCAGTTCCTACAATGAACATGCTATAGCCAAATACACCTCAGAGTTCCGTATGGCTAGGAGATTGAGTTATGGTGTAGATAAACTATAACACCCTTAAGGTGAACTGCCAATGCACCTCAGGTCAAAGAACCAGACACACCATTGCAGCATCGAGTCAGTCATTGACGAGAAGGTAGACTTCCTAATGACTACTCAAGGTGGTCATGCTCAGTGCCCTCGTTCTCTAATGAGTACCTGTACTCTCGCTCCGGTGTCTCCACACCTTAGACTCAAGACTCATCTACTAAAGAGAAGTGATTGTACACCAACCTTCCGGATCAATCACCATCCTCGTGATGATCCTATGGTCGAGAGCATTTTATGAGTTAATAATGATTATTCATATCTTAAATTTTCAACTATTGAAAATATGAATTATCATTACCATTAACTCAATGGATGTATCACAGACACTAAATACACATATGTGATAGAAAATAACCCATTTTATTGATTTTAGTCAAAATTAAAATTTTGCCCCTAGAAGTGTATTACAAGTGTGGACCAATTCTGGCTTCTAGGGCACATATATCTAACATTATCTTGGTATGGGTATGTGTATTTTATGAGATACAAGTCTGAAGCTTTTGAAAAGTTTAAAGAATTCGGACATGAAGTAGAAAGGCAAACTAAAAAACCTATTAAGATTCTTCAATCAGATCGAGGAGGTGAATACCTTAGTCTAAAATTCCTAGACTATCTCAAGTAGAATGGTATAGTCTCTCAATAGACTCCACCTAGAACACCTCAACTCCATAGGATTTTAGAATGGAGAAATCGGACCTTATTAGATATGGTTCGATCCATGATGAGCTTCACAGACCTTCCTAATTTTCTTTGGGGACATAATTTGTTAACTACTATATATTTACTAAATAGGGTTCCTTCTAAAATTGTTCTATCACACCGTATGAGATATGGCATGGTAAGAAACCAAGTCTGAGTCATCTCAAAATTCAGGATTGTCCGACTCATGTCAAAAGACAACAAGCGGATAAGTTAGATTATAGGTCCTTTAGAGCTCGATTCATAGGATATCCTAAAGAGTCATTAGGATATTATTTCTATATTCCATTAGATCACAATATGATTGTGAGTCGACATGCCATCTTTCTTAAAAAATAGTTTATTCAAGATAGCAGCATTGGAAAGCAGATCAAGCTAGAGGAGAAAGTCTCCCAAAAGCAAAGAGCTAAGGACCATTTGGAATCAAATCAGGTTGAACCACTACAATCACTACCTCCACCTCAAAGATCGAAAAGAGTTTTTCGTCCCCCTGAGAGGTACTTAGGTACTATTTCAGAGGAAGTAGAGAAAATATTCCTCGTAGGTAATGGAGTTCATGGTGATGATCCCAAAATCTATAACGAGACGATATCAGATATCGACTCCATGAAATGGTTAGAGGCAATGAAGTCAGAAATTAACTTTATGCACTCAAACCAAGTCTGAACCTTAGTAGATCCACCAGAAGGTATAGCACCTATTGGGTGTAAATGGATCTATAAGAGAAGGATCAGTGTAGATGGAAATGTAGAAACATTCAAAGCCAGATTAATGGCAAAAGGTTATAGTCAGCACGAAGGCATTGACTATCAGAATACCTTTTCGCTAGTAGCCATGCTTAAATCCATTTGCACATTGCTTGCTGTTGTAGTCTATTTCGATTATAAAATATGGCCAATGGACATGAAAATGGTGTTCTTAAATGGATATCTTGAGAAAGATATCTATATGGAATAGCTGCTGGATTTCACATCCAGTGATACTGATCACAAAGTTTATAAGTTGCAAAGGTCCATATATGAACTTAAGTAAGCATCTCGGAGCTGGAATACTCATTTTAACAATGTGATCAAATTATTTAGTTTCATCAAGAATGAGGAGGAACCATGTATTTTCAGAAAGATCAGTGGGAGCACTATTGTCTTTCTTGTACTATATATGGATAATATCCTCCTAATTGAAAATGATATTTTCTTGTTGACCATAGTTAAAATATGATTATCTAAAGAATTCTTTATGAAAGATCTAGGAGAAGCATCCTTCATTCTTGGAATCAAAGTCTATAGAGATAGACCAAATAGAATGCTAGGTCTTTCACAGAAGATGTACATAGAGGAAGTGCTAAAGAGGTTTAGCATTGAAAACTCCAAGAGGGGATTAGTATCCTTCAGACATGGCATTCATCTCTCCAAGAAGATGTGCCTTAGCACACCTGAGGAGATAGAACACATAAGCAAGATCCCTTGTGCTTCTACAATAGGGAGCCTTAAGAATGCCATGTTATGTATACGACCTGATATAGCCCATGCTGTGAGTGTTACGAGCAGATATCAGTTGAATTCAGATGAAGAACACTGGACTTCTATGAAATGTATTCTTAAGTACTTAAGAAGAACTAAGGATATGTTCTTGGTTTTTGGTAATGGAGAATTCCAAGTCCAGGGGTATACAGACTCGAATTTTATGTCTGAGATAGATGATCGAAAGTCGACATCTGCGAATCTATTTGTGTAATGGTGGTGCTGTTAGTTAGAAGAGTTCCAAACAGATAGTAATAGTAGATTCCATCATGGAAGCAGAATATATCATTGCATCAGAAGCCATGAAGGAAGCATTCTGATACAAGAAGTTCGCCACAGAGATCGAAGTGATGCCATCAGATGCCATTCCTCTATACTGTGAAAATAATGGCGCCATAGCCCTTGCTAAGGAGCCGAGGTCTCACCAAAAATCCAAACACATCGAGCGATGATACCACCTCATCCACGATTGCCTCGAGAAGGGGTGCGTCAAGGTCAAGAGAGTCAACTCTACAGACAATGCGGCAGACCCACTTACAAAGCCATTGGGCCAACAGAAGATCGAAGCCCACCTTAAGAAGATGGGACTTATATTTGTAGCCAATTGACTTTAGGTGAAGTGGGAGTTTGTTAGATATGTGTACCCTAGAAGTCAAAATTGGCTGAAACTTATTATACACTTCTAAGAGCAAAATTATAATTTTGATTATAAATAATAAAAGTAGGTTATTTTCTATCATAATGTTTATTTAGTGTCTGTGATACATCCCTTGAGTCAATGGCAATGATAATTCTTATTTTCAAAGTTGAAAATTTAAGACATGAATTTTCATTATTAATTCATAAAATGCTCCTTACAGTAGGATCATCATGAGGATGGTGATTGATCCAAAAGATTGGTGTACAATCGCTTCTTTATAGTAGATGAGTCTTGAGTCTACGGTGTAGAGACACTGAAGCGAGAGTATAGATACTCGTTACAGAATGAGGGCACTGAGCGTGACCACCTCGAGCAGTCATTAGGAAGTCTACTTTCTCGTTGATGACTAGCTTGAAGCTGCAGTTGTGTGTCTGGTTCTTTGACTTGAGGTGCATTGGCAGTTCACTTTGATGGTGTTATAGTTTGACTACATCATGACTCAGTCTCCTAGCTATTCAGAACCCTATGGTGTATGTTGGCTATAGCATGTTCATTGTAGGAATTGGATTGCACCAAGAGGAAATCTATCAACCTCGGTAGATGATGAGTAGCCCTATGATGATCATAAGAATCAAGTCGATAAGCCCATGGCCATGGTAGAGTGAAATAATAGAAAGAGTTTCTATTAAGGTTTTTACATTGGACTTGAATCAAATGATTAATCATATGATGGATATTAGGATTTGATGAGTTCACCTTAACCCTAATCCAATTGGGGCTCAAGATAGAATAACTTAACCACATAGGTTTACATCGAGAGGTTCATTTTTATTTCTGATGGATTGCCACCATATGCTGCTAGGTGTCGTTGGTGGATTTTGAAAGCAATTAGAATGATTTAGATGATCAATCATACTAGTTGTCCGAATCAGAAAAGTTCTAATCCATCGAAAGGTATTTCGATGATGTTGATGATAGAGATCAGGACATATCTCATTACCATATGGAATTAAATCCAGCTAGGTCACACAAACAAGGGTTTGGATCTAGATATCGTCAATTGGACTAACCCAGATCAATTGATTTGAATTAAATTCAATTAGGTTCAAGAAAAACATGCTAGCACACGATTGAGCCTAATATTCTCTTTTAATTATTATTAAAGTTCTCTCGACTGAGCCAAATATATTTGGACTCACTTAGGAATCTTTACTTGGTCTGACTAAAGTTTATCCAGGTAAGAAAAGGGTTGTCTTAATTTATGAGATGAATTTGAGACAACACCTGCTAATTTTTGTCATCTACTAAATCTTGTCTTTTGACTTTGGTCAAATGTTGACCTTTGACACTTAGACTTCTGCCCATGTGTCATGCACCCATAGGAGAAAATTTTGGACCTTCTCCTCCTACTAAAAAGGAGATAGATAAAGGGCACATGCCTAGGGAGGCCTACGCCCCATGTGGATAATGCCTGGAGTCCCATATAGATGGGACTCTAGTTGCTTCAGGGAATCAAAGTGCATGGTGCCGAAAGAGATGTTTGACCAGTCTTGGCACCATCTAAGGATGATTCAGAGGGGCTTTCATCTGATTAGATCAGATAATATCATTCCACCAATCAGATTTAGATCTGATTGCACAAAAGGTCATGATTTGCTGGGATGATGTGGCACTGCATGGCGTAGTGGGGTCTATATAAACCCTGTCTGCGCCTAGGATTTAGATTGCTAGCCCATTGCCCATGCCACAAGGCTACTCCTCTCCCTCCTCAATGCCATCTTTAGGTCTTCTCTCTCCTATCCATGCCCAAGAACCTTTGGGCTTTAGTTTGGTGCGATCCAAGCAAGAGAAAGGCTATGAGAAAGGAAGAAGGCAGCACTGCTGCAAGAGACGACCCTCGATCTTCAAAAGAAGTTTTGAAGATCTTCCAAATTAGATCCAAATCTGATATTTAGAGAAAAGATAAAGAAGGAAAGGATCTCGAGATCCTATCCAAGTAGATACCGATAGAGGCCAGGCACTTGCGTGGCTAGATCCAGAACCTCTGGAAGACGTTAGGATCATCAAAGGGTAATCTGATTACCCGCTACAAGGTAAAATTAATTTTGATTTAATTTATTATTTATTTTTATTTTATTTTTTTATTAGATCAATAATATCAAATCTAAAAAGCCTCAAATTTGATCTAGATTTAAAAAAAAAAATTTTAAAATATCTCTCTTGATCCAATCAGATCTGAACGAACTTGATCCAAGAAAAAGAATTATTCCCTTCACTTAGAACCCATGTGGATATAGTTTCTATATAATTCATCCCCTTAACCAAAATGCTCATAGAAAATATTAGAGCTTAACTATCAACTTCGATTAGGTTGTCCATATTATATTTCAAAATATCAAATCTATCTTATGGATTACCCTGACCAAGATTTTTACTATATTGAAATAGAGTGATGCATTCTTCTCCAACTCTTGAAGTGGTCAATCCCATCTTGATCACTCATCGACTTTGCGAGTACTTGACTATGCCCAAAAATCTTTCATTATTGAATTAAAAATTTAATTAGTTTGGTATCAAAGTACAGTGAGTTGCTTGCAAGCCACTGTGATGATCTCGATCTAACGGACATTTATATCCATATCCCATCAGAGCAATTCTCGATGGCAGAATGCTCTGAAGTTGGTCACATCCAGTGATGATGTACCCATACATCTCACTTGTATGCCATACTAGTATCTCCACACTTCTTGGTTAAGAGGACAACCAATCTATATGGTATAAAATAATCTATGCTTAATAAATGCTGTCATCCTAATTAATAGCATATCATTTGATCGTGAACTATTTAAGGACTAATTGATAAATCTTTTTTTTATTAAAACTAAATAATCCTAATGACTTTATCACAATAATGAAGTTTATTAGAAGATATAGACTTTATGATGAAAATGCCAGAAATAAATTTTATTTAATAATGAATCAATTACAATTACAAGGTAGCATAACCGTCAATAGATTAACGATTGACTTTAGGACATATTTTTCAATAGTATATTTATCTCCTTAGTTTATGAACAAGGGTTTTTTGAACTTGATTAGGAGAAAATATATATCTAAAAATCAAAAGTTTTCATACTTGTGGTTAACTTTCTATTTAAGAACTAGAGGCCTTCGATCCCTTATGAAGGACTATGTCCATGTCAGGACGAGGCCCTCTCACTCCTAACGTGGTTGGCTATCACCCTTGTTAGGATAAGGTCCTCCTTCTATTCTTAACAAGATTGTCAGGACATCAAAGAGCCATTGCAAGGGCCTCTCCCTATTACCTTCTGTTTAAGAACTGGAGGCCTTCGATCCCTCGTAAGAATTTTCATCCACATCATGATGAGGTTCTCCTCATATTTTTGATGTGGTTGGCTTTTATCTTTATTAGGATGAGATCCTCCTCCTATTCTTAATAAAATTATCGGAGCACAAAAGAATCATTGCGAGGGCCTCTCTCCGTTACCTCCTGTTTAAGAACTGAAAGCTTTCACCCTCGTTAGGATGAGATAAATCTCCTGTTTAAGAATCAAAGGCCTTCACCCTCGTTAGGATGAGTTTGACCTCCTGTTTAAGAACCAAAAGCCTTCACTCTTGTTAGGATGAGATTAACCTCCTATTTAACAATTGGAGGCCTTCACCCTTGTTAAGATGATGTTAACCTCCTGTTTAAGAACTGAAGGCCTTCTATTTTACTTAAGAATAAAGTTCAGCTAGATAATTTCTTATCATTGCATAGTTTTGCACCAAAAACAAGGATGTTAAAGTAAGAAAATTTTATTGAAAATGGGTTTATCGATAGTGCATTCATAAGTTCTCCAAGTTCCAAGATCGCAGGAGTATAGCTCCTCCAAGCTTCTTTAAATAATAAGATTCTAGTTAGACAATTTCCACAATCTCATAAGGACCTTCCCAATTTGGGATGAGCTTTTCTTGATTTTATGGCTATGAGATATCTGCCCACCGTATTACCAAATCCCCTATTTTAAAAATCTTACTTTTGACTCTAAAATTATAGTAGCGAGCCACCTTCTATTTATAAGCTACCATTTGAATCTAGGCCTTTTCTCACCTTTCTTCTAACAAGTCAAGGTTTGCTCTAAGATCTTATGAATTGTTCTATTCATTAGAAGCTTTAACTTATGCTGAAGAAAGTTTGAGATCAACTAGAATGACTGCCTCTATTCTAAAAGCTAAAGCAAATGAAGTTTCTCCAGTTGGCAACTTTTGGACGGTTCTGTAGGCCTAGAAAATATGATAGAGCTCGTCCATGCATATTCTTTTTGTCCTTTCAAGTCGTACCATAATCCCTTGTAATAGAATCATGTTAGTTACCTCAGCTTCATCATTTGCCTATGGATGAGCTACTGATGTAAAATAATGAAAGATGTTCAAGTCTTTACAGAACTCGACAAGTCTTGCTCTTGCAAATTGGCATCCATTATCAGTAATGAGAGTCTGAGGCAAGCTAAATCTACAGACTATCGACTTTCAGATAAAATCTTACACTTTAGCTTCAGTAATCTTTGCTAGAGATTCGGCCTCAACCCACTTGGTGAACTAATCCATTGCAACTAGAAGAAATTTTTACTACCCGGATGCCACAAGGGCCCGAGTATGTCCATCCCCCACTATGCAAAATGCTAAGGATTGCTTAGGGGTGTGAGTTATGAAGCCGACTATCTCTAAATGTTAGCATTTCTTTGATATCGATCATATTTTTTGACATAATTAGTGGCATCTTGTTGCATAGTCAGCCAGTAGTATCCTTGATGGAATAGTTTATAAGATAATGACATGGCTCCAAGATGATTTTCATATATACCTTTATGAACTTTCTTTAATGCATAATTAGCTTTGGAAGGTCGGAGGCATTTAAGAAGCGGTAAGAAATATGACCTCTTGTATAATTTATTCTCATGTAAAACATAGTGACAAGCTTGGTTTCTTAGCTTTCGAGCTTTCTTGGGATCTCTAGGAAGAATACTATCTTTGAGAAATATAATAAGTGGGTCAATCCAACTGGGTTCATAGTCAACTTGCATTATTGTTTGGGATTCCTTTGAACTTGAGTGGTGCAGAACTTCGAAGTACACTCCCTTCAGTAATTCACTTGGAGCCACGGTGGCTAATTTAGAGAGAAGATCGACCCTAGTATTTTCTACTCTAGAGATCTATTGAATGTCAAAGCTACTAAAAGTTGAGATCAAGCTTCTAACTTTTTTCAAGTACTTTATCATACTTTCCTCCCGGGCTACATAAGTACCACCGACCTACTCCAACACCAATTGAGAATCACTATAGACTTTCACATGGTCTACTTCCAATTTCTTAGCTATTCTCATTTCTATGATCAGAGCTTCGTATTCTACTCCATTATTTATTGCAGAAAATTCAAAGCATAGTGCGTATTCAGCAATAATTCCTTCTTGATTAACTAGGATCAAGCCCGCGTCCGCTCCAGAGGCATTGCATGAACCATCAACATATAGGGCTCAAAAGTCTTTAGGGAGATCTATTCTTTCTTCAAGAGAGTTTGGCTACAAATTGGGAGTATAGATTTCTTGCTGTTTAGATTCAGCGGGGTCCGAAATAGTGCATTCTACTATGAAGTAGGCCAATATTTGAGCTTTAATGGATGGCCAAGGCTGAAAATTGATGTTGAACTCGATGAGCTCAATTGCCTATTTTGCTATTCTTCTAGACATATCAAGTTGATGAAGAACCGCTTTGATGGATTGATCAATAAGAATTATGATCGTAAGCCCTTGAAAATAAGGTCGGAGCTTTCTGGCTGCAATCAACAAGGAATAAGTTAGCTTTTTTAATTTTATATACCTTGTTTCTGCATCCCTTAGAACTCGACTTATATAATATATTAGCTTCTAAAATTTTGCCTCTTTCTTGATCAGGACAGCTCCAATGGCAATGAGAGACACGGCCAAGTATAAGAATAATTTTTTACCAAGTTTCGGCTTAGCAAGGAGAGGAGGTGAGCTCAGATAGTTCTTTAATTCTTCAATGGCTTGTTGACATTCAGGAGTTCAGCAGAAGTTCTTTGGCTGCTTGAGTACCTGAAAGAAGAGCATGCAACGTTCAACCAACCTTGAGACAAAGCGATTCAGAGCTGTAACTTTTCCTATCAGGCGTTGAACCTCTTTTATTATTTTTGATGCTGCCATTTCTTAGATGGCTCTGATCTTTTTAGGATTCACTTCGATGCCATGCCTTGACACCATTGATAAGTAGTAAAAATATACTAATAAAAGTATTAAATTATAAAATAAATTAATCTATTTCTTTAGAAATTGATACTTTTATTAATTTTATGTAGGAAAGAAGGCCACCAATGTGAAGATCTTATTTTCTTGGTTCAGATGAAATAAATTTCAGGCAAAACGGACTTCAAACGAGTCCAAAATTGAATTTCAAAAAAAAAAAAAAAAAATCGTCGACTCAACGCTGAAGTCAGGATGATGTCAGCATCTTTCGTAGTGCACGATGGACCATCTGAAGGGTATTTCAGGAATTTCATAGTAAGACGCGCGCTCTGATTGGCTGAAGAACGCGGTGGTCCATGCAACATCGGGCTCGCACATGGTCCATGGAGGGCAATTTGGGAATTCTGGCTGATCCAACGGGCGGTATTCACTGAAATTCGATCAAACGATCGAAAAAAAAGCGCTGATGGATGGCATCCACAGCTCCCGATTGAGATCCAACGACTGAGATTCATTCCGATGTTAAACTAAAGATCAGAAGGCTTATTTCAACGCAATCGGATGGCCCAGATTCGATCAAATGGTTGATCCAACGGTTGGCATTAAATCCGACTGGGTTATTTTAAGGGGTTTTTGAGTGGTTTTTGGACCGTTTGATCAACATCTAACGGTCAGAATTACCCAGATCTTAATTTGAGTTGTTTTGGGAGTCTTAAACCTAGTTTTTAATGAATTTTAGGGGAAAATCTAACTCTTTATCTATAAAAAGCCTGTTGTTGCCATGAAAAAAATCAGAGAGAGAGATGGAAAGAGAGACGGGGAGAAAGAGAGAAATAGAGAGAGAGGGAGAAAAAGAGAGAGAGAGAAAGAGAGAGGAGAGAGTTAGAAAGAGAAGAGTGATTTGTGAAAATAAAAAAAAATGGTTTTTGATTTCTTTCGACAATCAAGACATCGATTAAGGAGCTTCTTCATCTTCACCAAGTTCTCCACATCAAGAGCAGCAGACAATCAATTTCAGCAATCAAAATAGTCTAATTTTTCTATGCTTTTTATTTTATTTATTATTTTTAAATTTATTATTATGAACTAAATTTTTTTTACTAAGGCTAAGGTGTAGCCACTCTTTTGATGCAATATTCAGTGTGATTTATTCTTAAATTTTATTCATGAGGAGTATATAAATCTGATCTTAATACTTTTAGATTACTGGACCATCTTCTAATTGATCTGATGAACATAGATGTTACGGACCAAGTACATCTATGTTAATGCTTCTTGATTATATACCTTGTATTATGAATCAAATTAGAATTCATATGCATGCGGGAATTTTAGTGCGCTTTGGACGCAGCGTATTTTAATTAGAGGGTTTCATAAAACCTAATGCATTAATATTTATTTAAATTACATCTGGACCAAAGGGTAATTAATAAATATTAATAGTTTTGCTATGCCTGGACCAAAGGATAGTGAATAAATTAGGAGACTCCACCGTCACATGAAATAAAATTAATCTAAAAATCTGAATATTGTATTGACTAAGTTGGTGAACCGATTGCCTTAGTAATCCATTGTTCTTGAGTTTAAAACCCTAATAATTTACACTCTCTCTATTTAATTAAAAACTTTTAATTATTCTTTTTTTATTTTCTTTATTTTCTTTAATTTCTTATTCTCATAAATCGATCTTCTAAATAAAGCATAGGAAAGAGCTTTTCAGTACTTATTTTCCAATCCTCTAGGGACGATACTCTACTCATTCACTTTATTACTTGATCGATTGGTGCACTTGCCATAGCTATAAATTAGCACGCATCACACCATGAATCCTAAGAACTTTTTTGAAGTTACATCGAAAGCATATTTGGTCAAATTCAACTTCATCTCGTACTGTTGGAGGGTGCTAAAGGTCTCTTCTAGATTGATGATACGATTTGATGAAGATCGACTTTTAATAAGCATGTCATCTATGTAGACCTCTATATTATGGTTGATCTGCTCCTTAAATATCTTATTCATCAGGTGTTGGTATGTCGCACCTACATTTTTAAGCTTGAAGGGCATAATCCTGTAACAATAAAGATCATGGATAGTAATAAAGCAGTTTTCTCCTCATCTTCTAGTGTCATCTAAATTTGGTTATAGTCAGAAAAGGCATCTATGAAAGTGAGAAGCTCATGGCCCGAAGTAGCATCCACTAGTTGATCAATTTTGGGTAGGGGGTAGTTGTCTTTTGGGCAAATCTTGTTCTGATCTATGAAGTCTATAAACATCCTCCACTTATCATTTGCCTTCTTGATAAGGACCATGTTCACAATCCAGTCTAGATAGAATTCCTCCTAGATGAATTGGGCTTTAAGAAGCTTGTCTAATTCATTTGCGATGGCCTTCTACTGCTTTGGTACAAAGTTGCACTTCTTTTGTTTTATTGATCGATGTTTGAGATCCACGCCCAGGTGATGTTCCATCACTTTAGTATCGATTCTAGGCATATCTATAGGCACCCAAGCAAAAATATTAGCATTCCTCCATAAGAAGGTGGTGAGCTACTTTTTGAATTCTCCTCTCAAGTTAGAACCAATTTGAATAGTATGATCTGAAAAAAATCCTATTTTTCCGGATCAGATTCATTCAAATCTGATCGGATCAAGAGATATATTTTAAAAAATTTTTTCTTTGATCCAGATCAAATCTAAGATGTTTTAGATCTAATCTTTATTATTTTAATAATTAAAATAAAATTAGATAAATTAAATCAAATATAATTTTTCTTAACGTAGGGTAATCCTATTACCCATTGATGATCCTATAAGCAGCAAAAGATTCTGGATCTAGCCACGCAAGTACTTGGCCTCTATCGATATCCACTCGAGCTAAATCTGGAGATCCTCTTCTTCTCTATCACATCTTTAAAAATTAGATCTAAATCTGATTTAGAGAATCTTCAAAACACCTTTCGAAGATCAGTAGTTGTCCTTTGCAGCAGCGTAGCCTTCTAGCTTTCTATCGCCTTTCTCTCATCTGGATTGCACCAACTTGGATCCCAAACTACATTGGGTGTGGAGAGGAGAGGGAGAAGATGGGCGTGGCATGGAGGAGAGAGAGACAAACAGCCTTGGGGCATAGAAAATTTAATTACCTTTTAAGTTGGGCGTAGGGTCTTATTTATAGACTATGAGTGATCCAACTCCTCTTCTTCCCAACCAATCACAATCCTTTGGGAAATCAGATCTAAATCTGATTGGTGGAAATAGAGTCCCTTGGATTCCTCCTTAGATGGTGCCTAAGACCAGTCAAACTTGGTTCTTAGGAGAAGTCTAATCGGAATCCAAAAAGGAGATGGAGTCCCTATCCAATAGGGACTCTTGAGCGCCTCCAGCTTGGGCTTGGGCACACGCCAAGGGTGGCGTGCGCCCTCCTCCTTGCCATGTTCTGGCAGGAGGACAAGCCCCCACCAGCTCTCCAATAGGTGCATGACACGTGGATAGAAGTCAAAGTATCAATGGTCAACATTTGACCAGTCAAAGGTCAACTTTTGACCAAAGTCAAAGGACGAGAAATGGCAGGTGACCAAAAATGGCAGGTATTATCTTACAAAATAAGACAACCCTTTTTTGACCTGGACAGGCTCCAGTCAGACCAAGTGAAGGCCTCTGATCGAGCACAAACTCCTTTGGCTCAGTCAGGACAACTATTTATGATAGTAAAAGAAGAACGTTAGGTTCAATCGAGTGCTAGCATAATTTTCTTGAACCTAATTGAATCTCATTCAGATCAATTGAACTAGATCAGTTCAATTGATGATCACCAGATTCAAACCCTTATTTGTGTGACCCAGTTAGGTTCAGTTCTGTATGGTAATGGGATATGTCATGATCTCTATCATCGACATCATCGAAACTCCTTTCGATGGATCAGAACTCTTCTGATTCGAACAGCTAGAATGATCGATCATCTAAATCATTCTAATTGCTCCCAAAATCCACCAGTGACACCTAGCAGTATATGGTGGCAATCCATCAGAGCTGAATGTGAACCTCTTGGTGCAGCTACCTATGTGATTAAGTTCTTCTATCTTGAGCCCCGATCAGATTAGGGTTAAGGTGAACTCGTCAAACCCTAGTTTCTGTCATATGATGTAATCATTCGATTCGAGTTCGATGTGAAAAATCTAAATAGAAACTCTTTCTATTATTTCACTCTGCCATGGCCATGGACTTCTGGACTTGATTCTCATGATCATCATAGGGCTGCTCCTCTACCACCGAGGTAGATAGATTCCATCTTGATGCTATCCAGTTCCTACAATGAACATGCTATAGCCAACATACACCTCAGGATTCCATATGGCTAGGAGACCGAGTAATGGTGTAGTCAAACTATAACACCCTCAAGGTGAACTGTCGATGCACCTCAGGTCAAAGAACCAGACACACTACTGCAGCATCGAGTCAGTCATTGACGAGAAGGTAGACTTCCTAATGACTACTCGAGATGGTAACGCTCAGTGCCCTCGTTCTTTAGTGAGTACCAATACTCTTGCTCCACTGTCTCCACACCGTAGACTCAAGACTCATCTACTAAAGAGAAGCAATTGTACACCAACCTTCTGAATCAATCACCATCCTCGTGATGATCCTATGGTCGGAAGCATTTTATGAGTTAATAATGATTATTCATGTCTTAAATTTTCAACTCTTGAAAATATGAATTATCATTATCATTAACTCAAAGGATGTATCACAGACACTAAATACACATATGTGATAGAAAATAACCCATTTTATTGATATTAGTCAAAATTATAATTTTGCCCCTAGAAGTGTATTACAAGTGTCAGCCAATTCTGGCTTCTAGGGCACATATATCTAACAATCTTCCACTTATCCTAAAGCCAATTGGCTACAAGTCTAAGTCCCATCTTCTCAAGGTGGGCTTCGATCTTCTGTTGGCCCAATGGACTTTGTAAGTGGGATCTGCCACATTATCTATGGAGTTGACTCTCTTGACCTCGACGTAACCCTTCTCGAGGTAATCGCGGATGAGGTGGTATCGCCGCTCAATGTGCTTGGATTTCTGGTGAGACCTTGGCTCCTTTAGCAAGGGCTATGGCATCATTGTTGTCGCAGTATAGAGGAATAGCATTTGATGGCATTACTCCAATTTCTGCAGCAAACTTCTTGTACCAGAATGCTTCCTTCACAGCCTTTGATGTAGTGATATATTCTGCTTCCATGGTGGAATCTGCTACCACAGTTTGCTTGGAACTCTTCCAACTGACAGCACCACCATTGCACACAAACAGACTCTCAGATGTCGACTTTCGATCATCTATATCGAACATGAAATCTGAGTCTGTGTATCCCTTGGACTTGGAGTTCTCCGTTACCAAAGACCAACATCATATCCTTAGTTCTTCTTAAGTACTTAAGGATACATTTCACAGAAGTCCAGTGTTCTTCACCTGGATTTGACTGATATCTGCTTGTGACACTCACAGCATGGGCTATATCAGGTCGTGTACATAGCATGGCATACATGAGGCTCCCTATTGCAGAAGCATAAGGGATCTTGCTCATGCGTTCTATTTCCTTAGGTGTGCTAGGGCACATCTTCTTGGAAAGATGAATACCATGTCTGAAAGGTATTAATCCCCTCTTAGAGTTTTCCATACTAAACCTCTTTAGTACTTCCTCTATGTACATCTTCTGTGAAAGTCCTAGCATCCTATTCGGTCTATCCCTATAGACCTTAATTCCTAGAATAAAGGATGCTTCACCTAGGTCTTTCATGGAGAATTTCTTGGACAACCATATTTTGACTGTCGTCAACATGGGAATATCATTCCCAATAAGGAGGATGTCATCCACGTACAATACGAGGAAGACAACAGTGCTCCCACTGACCTTTTTGAAGACACACGGTTCCTCTTCATTTTTGATGAAACCAAACTTTTTGATCACATCATTGAAACGAGTGTTCCAGCTCCGAGATGCTTGCTTAAGTCCATATATGGACCTTTGCAGCTTGCAAACCTTGTGATCAGTATCACTGGATGTGAAACCTAGCGGACTGTTCCATATAGATATCTTCCTCAAGATATCCATTTCAAGAATGCCTATTTTTACTTCCATTTGCCATATTTCATAATTGAAATAGGCTGCAATGGCAAGCAATGTGTGGATGGATTTTAGCATAGCCACTAGGAAAAAGGTATCCTGATAGTCAATGCCTTCGCGTTGACTATAACCTTTTGCCACTAGTCTAGCCTTGAATGTCTCCACATTTCCCATCTGCACCAATCTTTCTCTTGAAGATCCATTTACACCCAATAGGTACTATACCTTCTGGTGGATCTACCAAGGTCCAGACTTGGTTTGAGTGCATCGAGTCAATTTCTGACTGCATTGCCTCTAGCCATTTCTCGGAGTCGATATCTGATATCGCCTCATTGTAGGTTTTGGGATCATCACCATGAGCACCATTACCTACGAGGAACATTTTCTCTACTTCCTCTGAAATAATACCTAAGTATCTTTCAGGAAGGATGGAAAACTCTTTTCGATCTACGAGGTGGAGGAGGTAGTGTTCTTATTGGCTCAACCTGATTTGGTTCCAATTGGTCCTTAGCTCATTGTACTTGTGAGACTTTCTCATCAAGCTTAATCTGCTTTCCAATGCCGCTATCTTGAATAAACTATTTTTCAAGAAAGATGGCATGTCGACTCACAATCACATTGTGGTCTTCTGGAATGTAGAAATAGTATCCTAATGACTCTTTAGGATATCCTATGAATCGAGCTCTAAAGGACCTAAACTCTAACTTGTCCGCTTGTTGTCTTTTGACATGAGCCGGACAACCCCAAATTCTGAGATGACTCAGACTTGGTTTCTTACCATGCCATATCTCATACGGTGTGGTAGGAACGGTTTTAGAGGAAACCCTATTCAGTAGATAAATTGAAGTTAACAATGAATGTCCCCAAAGAAAATCAGGAAGGTCTGTGAAGCTCATCATGGATCGGACCATATCCAATAGAGTCTGATTTCTCCATTCTGAAACCCGTTGAGTTGAGGTGTTCCTGGTGGAGTCCATTGAGAGACTATGCCATTTTTCCTTGAGATAGTCTAGGAATTCTCGGCTAAGGTATTCACCTCCTCGATCTGATCGAAGAACCTTAATGGGTTTTCCAGTTTGTTTTTCTACTTCATGTCTGAATTCTTTGAACTTTTCAAAAGCTTCAGACTTGTGTCTCATAAGATACACATACCCATACCTAGATAGATCATCGATAAAGGTAATGAAGTAGACAAAATTGCCTCTAGCCGGCACATCAAATGGGCCGCACACATCAGTATGTACTAGGGCAAGGAGATCTGTGGCCCTTTCCCCATGTCCAACAAAAGGGAGTTTAGTCATTTTGCCTTGAAGACAAGATTCACAAGTTGGATATGACTCAGAAGTCAATGGACTCAATAGCCCATTTTTCTCCAATTTGTTGATCCTATCTTCTGCTATATGACCTAATCTCAGGTGCCATAGATATCTATCGTTTGGACTATCCCTAGGTCATTTGGCATTCACGTTTTGCTCGATAGTTAGAACAGATACATCAATATGTAGCTGATAAAGACCGTTAATAAGAAAACCATTTGCAATTTTATTTCTTTCATAAAGAATGTTACAATGGTCCTTAAAGAAGGTAATCACATAGCCTTCTAGTGCTAAGCATGAAACAGAAATCAAATTCCTGCTAGCTGCAGGCACATAATAACAGTCTTTCAAAACTAAGTCTAAACCAGATGGTAATCGAAGAGGGTATGTTCCCACCGCCACTGCAGCAACTCTTGCTCCATTACCGACGTGTAGGATCATGTCTCCATCCCTCAGCCTCCTGCTATCCTCAAGACCCTGCATGAAAGTGCACAGATGAGCACTAGAACCAGAGTCAAGCACCCAACTGGATGCAGAAGAAATCGTAAGGTTAGACTCAATAACGAGCATACCTCCAGAAGGACCTTCCTTCTTGTTCTTCAGGGTGGCCAGGTAAGTAGGGCAGTTCCGCTTCCAATGGCCATCGCTGTTGCAATGGAAACACTTTTCTTTGGCAATGGCTTTTATCTTCGGCTCTGCCTTCTTCTTCTTTCCTCCTTCCACCTTTTGCTTTTTCGCAGACTTCTTTTTCTTTCTAAAAGACTTTCTTTTGGAAGAAGTCCATTCCATAGCAAGAACTGAGCCTTTAGAATCTTTCATAGAAAGCTCAGCGGTGACCAGCATATTCATTAATTCGGCCAAGGAATTTTGAAGTTTATGCATGTGGTAATTCATGATGAATTGCCCATATGCATCAGTCAAGGATTGCAGAATAATATCATTCTGCAGATCCAAGTCTAACTTCACACCGAGCTTCTCAAGCTCTTCCAAGTCCTTGATCATCATCAGATAGTGATCTTGGACTGACTGCCCATCATGCATCTTAGCCTTAAAAAGTCATTTCGTGACTTGATACTTGGCTGCGTGACTCTGTTCACCAAACATCTCTTGCAGGTGAGCCAACATTTGGCGAGCAGTCCTGATATCTTCATGTTGGCATGCTGGAGCTCATCAGACATCGAGCCCAACATGTAATATCTGGCCTTATTATCTTCGTCTATCCATTTTTTCAGAGATGCTCTCTATTCAGTGGATGGACGGGCTGGTAAGGTGGGAGGGTCCTGATCCAATACATGGGTTAACTTCTTAGAACCCAAAATAATTTTATAGTTCCTGAGCCAATCTTTATAATTGGGTCCGGATCAGTCTATGTGTGTCCAGGATACGTGCTAATGGGTTGGACGCAGACATTTTTCCTGTAGAGAGTCAAAGATTCTAGTTAGATACTGTAATTATGACTTGACCAATTTATTTAGGAATTTTATTTTTAAACAAATTAGCTCCACTATTTTCTTGGATCCCTACACTCCCTCTGTAGAGATGCAAAAATCTCCATGATTAATGATTTCTAGTGGGTGGTGCGGTCTCACCAACTGACTCATCACCTCACCTAACAGTTATTGGTGATGGGTTAGCCAATGAGTGAACAACTCTTGTTCAATGATTCTCTAATCATGGTGCACCCAAACTTGGTCTCTAATTCATGAATCTCACCATATCCAGAATATTGATCCACTCCTTAGTTAAGTCAGACCCACCATTTGCACAGACTGGATTCCTAATTGAGTCTCTCACCGTATCCAAAATATTGAGCCCAACTCATCCTCCAGCCCATAGCATCCAATGCCTAATAGACATGGTTGCATCTTTCTCGGTGCAACTGAGCCACTGTATCCAGTCGAGAACAATCAACCCCGGGAAGGGCCCGCACATCTACAATGGTGGAAGACCTCAGACTTAATCTTTTCTTAGGGAGAATTGATTCAGGTCTCATTAAACTAGACTTGTCATAGTCATAACAATTATGACTAACCTAGTGGCATGGGTTAGCTCGGATTATTGACCACCTCAGATCAGAACTGTGTCAACAGATATGGCCAGGTAAGTGAGATCGGTGGAAGGGATATGCCATTAACTCGTACAAGAATGCATTCAGGTCGAGTAGCTTCCAATTAAAAATCAGTCGGTCGTATGTGCCAAACTTACCTTAGACACCAAATTATTGAGTCAGAACCAATTGGGTTAGCCTACAATCCAGACTCTAACCTCTGAGCCTAATTAGGTCTTGCTTGATCGTGACTCGATCTTGACCCAGACTTAATCCTATTAGGCTGGTCAATTTAAGCATTGTTGATCCCATCTAACCAACTCTTGATTCGGTTTGATCAACCGCTTAGACCTAATTGAGCTACCCAAGCCCGAACCCAGTATTATGAATATGTCTTAGATCTAAAATTCTTAATTTTAGACCTAATTAATATTTCATAATCTTAATTTTTAATTAAGTAGGGTTCATAAATAAAATATGCACAATAAATCCTAGGGATTTCAGGATCTAGGGATTTTGCAGAAAGTAAGTTTTGGATTTTCTGATTAAGGACGAACGCGCAGCACCCCTACACGTCATAAGAACACCCCATCGGAATGGGAAGGAGAGGGCCTTTAAACCCTTCTTCATTCTTATGACCGGACGGCCAAGAGGAATGCCTTAATCAGGAACATGCAATACTACAAAATAGTTTTAGATCTATATCATATATCTCATATACAAATTAGATCTAATCATGGCATATTTTGCATACATCTCATGTATCGAATCATGCATATTTTCAGATCTAAATTATCTCATAATAATCTAAAAAATTAGATTTAAATTGATCTTATCAAAATAAACTCTAATCTAGACAACTATGTAGAACTATTCTACAACTAGTCTAGACATGCATCAATCATATCTCATATGATGTTTAAAATTAAATAATTTTTATTTACTATTTTTTAGATATTATTATAATAATTATAATATCAAAAAATAGTAAATAAATAGATCTAAAATATGATTTAATCAAATTAAATTATAAACATGCAAGACTATTCTATAGAACTATTCTATTTTAGAACTAGTCATGCATATTTTCTAATCTTAGATCCAAATCATTTAATTTTAATTTTTTTTTTATTTCAGATCTGATCACATCTCATGTGACATCTAAAGATCACTTATTTTTTAATTAAAATAAATTTAAAATTAGATCTAAATACTTTAGAACCTTGGCTCTGATACCAGTTGAAGGGAAAATCCTGATTTTCTCGGACCAGGTTCGTTCAGATCTGATCGGATCAAGAGATATATTTCAAAAATTTTTCTCTTTAATCTTGATCAGATCTAAGATATTTTAGATTTGATCTTTATTATTTTAATAATTAAAATAAATTTAGATAAATTAAATTAAATTTAATTTATCTTAACGTAGGGTAATCCTATTACCCATTGATGATCCTGTAAGCAGCGGAAGGTTCTGGATCTAGCCATGCAAGTGCCTGGCCTCTACCTATATCCACTCAGGCTGGATCTGGAGATCCTCTTCTTCTCTATCACATCTCCAAAAATCAGATCTGAATCTAATTTGGAGGATCTTCAAAACACCTTTCGAAGATCAGTAGTTGTCCTTTGCAGCAGCGCAGCCTTCTAGCTTTTTGTCGCCTTTCTCTCATCTGGATTGCACCAACATGGATCTCAAACTTCTTTGGGTGTGAAGAGAAGAGGGAGCAAATGGGCTTGGCATGGAGGAGGGAGAGACATACAGCCTTGGGGCATAGAGAATTTAATTACCTTTTGAGTTGGGCGTAGGGTCTTATTTATAGATTATGGGTGATCCAACTCCTCTTCTTTCAACCAATCACAACACTTTGTGAAATCAGATCTAAATTTGATTGGTTGGAATAGAGTCCATTGGATTCCTCCTTAGATGCCCCTAAGACTAGTCAAACTTGGTTCTTAGGAGAAGTCTAATCGAAATCTAAAAAGGAGATGGAGTCCCTGTCCAATAGGAACTCCTGGACGACTCCAGCTTGGGCACACGCCAAGGGTGGCATGCGCCCTCCTCCTTACCAGGATCTGGCAGGGGGATAGGCCCCCACCAGCTCTCCAATAGGTGTGTGATATGTGGATAGAAGTCAAAGTGTCAATGGTCAATATTTGACCAGTCAATGGTCAACTTTTGACCAAAGTCAAAGGACGAGAAATGGCAGGTGACAAAAAATGGCAGGTATTATCTTACAAAATAAGACAACCCTTTTCTAACCTGAACAGACTCCAGTCAGACCAAGTGAAGGCCTCTGATCGAGCACAAACTCCTTTGGCTCAGTCAGGACAACTATTTATGATAGTAAAAGAAGAACATTAGGTTCAATCGAGTGCTAGCATGATTTTCTTGAACCTAATTGAATCTCATTCAGATCAATTGAACTGGATCAGTTCAATTGATGATCACCAGATTCAAACTCTTGTTTGTGTGACCCAATTAGATTTAGTTCTATATGGTAATGGGATATGTCATGATCTCTATTCATCGACATCATCAAAACTCCTTTCGATGGATCAGAACTCTTCTGATTCGAACAGCTAGAATGATCGATCATCTAAATCATTCTAATTGCTCCCAAAATCCACCAATGACACCTAGCAGTATATGGTGGCAACCCATCAAAGCTAAATGTGAACCTCTTGGTGTAGCTACCTATGTGATTAAGTTCTTCTATCTTGAGCCCCGATCAGATTAGGGTTAAGGTGAACTCGTCAAACCCTAGTCTCTATCATATGATGTAATCATTCGATTCAAGTCCAATGTGAAAACCTAAATAGAAACTCTTTCTATTATTTCACTCTACCATGGCCATGGGCTTCTGGACTTGATTCTCATGATCATCATAGGGCTGCTCCTCTACCACCGAGGTAGATAGATTCCTTTCTTGATGCAATCCAGTTCCTACAATGAACATGCTATAGCCAACATACACCTCAGGGTTCCATATGGCTAGGAGACCGAGTTATGGTGTAGTCAAACTATAACACCCTCAAGGTGAACTATCGATGCACCTCAGATCAAAGAACCAGACACACCACTGCAGCATCGAGTTAGTCATTGACGAGAAGGTAGACTTCCTAATGACTACTCAAGATGGTCACGCTCAGTGCCCTCGTTCTCTAATGAGTACCTGTACTCTCGCTCTAGTGTCTCCCACACCATAGACTCAAGACTCATCTACTAAAGAGAAGCGATTGTACACCAATCTTTTGGATCAATCATCATCCTCGTGATGATCCTATGGTCAGAAGCATTTTATGAGTTAATAATGATTATTGATATCTTAAATTTTCAACTCTTAAAAATATGAATTATCATTATCATTAACTCAAAGGATGTATCACAGACACTAAATACACATATGTGATAGAAAATAATCCATTTTATTGATTTTAGTCAAAATTATAATTTTGCCCCTAGAAGTGTATTACAAGTGTCAGCCAATTCTGGCTTCTAGGGCACATATATCTAACATGATCTTTATTCCCATCATTTAGTGAATCCGCAATAAGATTGTTAATAGGTTCTCCTCACTCTTCAGTTAGGTCATCATAGGCATCAAACCCATCTACTAGATAAGATTTTGTTTGCTTTACCCTTATAAAGTAATGGTGTAGCAATATACTGTTAAAGCTTGACCTTCTCTGACTTCTCCGACCACATGATTTGTTAGAAACTTCTTCTTCAAATAATAAGTTGAAACCATGATCTAAAGTACATTCAAACTAGGTTGATCGAGAATTGCGTTATAGATAAAGGGTGCCTTTACCACTAAAAAATCAACTTGAGCCTTAATTATTTTGGATACCGACCTGCCACAATTGACAAGATAATTATTTCTTCCATCGGCATAGCATCATCGGTGAATCCCACTAATGAAGAGCTTATTCGTCCCATTCAACTGTCAAGCATAGACATTTTAAAGAATGTATCATAAAATAAAATATCAGCAAAGCTTCTACTATCAATCAAAATGCAGCATACATCATAATCAGCAATATTTAAAGTTACTACAACCACATCATTATGTGAAAATTAAACTTCCTTTGCATCTTTTTTAGTGAAAGTGATGGGCTCCTCAGTCCTCTGCCTCTTTGCTGGCTTTGTTGATCCACTGATTTCTTCCTATCGATGTCCCCCGACAATGGTGTTAAGAATTCAAAGTAGGGGCCGATCTTCTTATAGCTCATCCCTTTTGGGTGGATCATGTTAGATATATGCGCCCTAAAAGCCAGAATTGGCTGATACTTGTAATACACTTCTAGAGACAAAATTATAATTTTGACTATAATCAATAAAATGGGTTATTTTCTATCACATATGTGTATTAAGTGTCTGTGATACATCCTTTGAGTTAATGGTAATGATAATTCATATTTTCAAGAGTTGAAAATTTAAGACATGAATAATCATTATTAACTCATAAAATGCTCCAGACCATAGGATCGTCACGAGGATGGTGATTGATCTGGTAGGTTGGTATACAATCGCTTTTCTTTAGTAAATGAATCTTGAGTCTATGGTGTGGAGACACCAGAGCGAGAGTATAGGTACTCATTAGAGAATGAGGGCACTAAGCGTGACTACCTCGAGTAGTCATTAGGAAGTCTATTTCTCATCATGACTGACTCGATGCTGCAGTGGTGTGTCTAGTTCTTTGACCTGAGGTGCATCGGTAGTTCACCTTGAGGATGTTATAGTTTGACTATACCATAACTCGATCTCCTAGCCATTCGAAACCCTGAGGTGTATGTTGGCAATAGCATATTCATTGTAGTAACTGGATTGCATCAAGATGGAATCTATCTACCTCGGTGGTAGAGGAGCAGCCCTCTGATGATCATGAGAATCATGTTCAGAAGCCCATGGCCATGGTAGAGTAAAATAATAGAAAGAGTTTCTATTTAGGTTTTCACATCGCACTTGAATCGAATGATTACATCATATGATAGAAACTAGGGTTTGACGAGTTCACCTTAACCCTAATCTGATCGGGGATCAAGATAGAAGAACTTAATCACACATGTAGCTGCACCAAGAGGATTGCATTCAGCTCTGATAGGTTGCCACCATATACTACTAGGTGTCACTGGTGGATTTTGGGATTAGAATGATTTAGATGATCGATCATTCTAGCTATTCGAATCAGAAGAGTTCTGATCCATCGAAAGGAGTTTCGATGATGTCGATGATAGAGATCATGACATATCCCATTACCATATAGAACTAAATCTAATTGGGTCGCACAAACAATGGTTTGAATTTGGTGATCATCAATTGAACTGATCCAGTTCAATTGATCTGAATGAGATTTGAATAGGTTCAAGAAAATCGTGCTAGCACTCAATTGAACCTAACGTTCTTCTTTCACTATCATAAATAGTTGTCCTGACTGAGCTAAAGGAGTTTGTGCTCAATCAGAGGCCTTCACTTGGTCTAACTAGAGCTTGTTCAGGTTAGAAAAGGATTGTCTCATTTTGTAAAATAATACCTACCATTTTTGGTCACCTGTCATTTCTATTCCTTTGACTTTGATCAAAAGTTGACCTTTGACTGGTCAAATATTGACCATTGACACATTAACTTCTATCGACATGTCAGGAGAGCTGGTGGGGGCTTGTCATCTTGCCAGAAACTAGCAAGAAGGAGGGCGCACGCCAAGGGTGGCGTGTGCCCAAGCTTGAGGCACCCAGGAGTTCCTATTGGATAGGAACTCCATCTCCTTATTGGATTATGATTAGACTCCTGCTAAGAACCAACTTTGACTGGTCTTAGGCACCATCTAAGGATAAATCCAAGGGACTCTATTCTCACCAATCAGATTTAGATCTGATTTCACAAAGAATTGTGATTGGTTGGGATGAAGAGGAGTTGGATCACGCATAGTCTGTAAATAAGACCCTGCGCCCAACTCAAAGTATTGGAACAATTCTCTACGCCCCAAGGCTATCTCTCTCTTTCTCCTCCATGCCAAGTTCATCTTCTCCCTCTCCTCTCCATGCCGAAAGAAGTTTGGGATCTCAGTTGGTGCAATCTAGGTGAGAGAAAGACGACAGAAAGCTAGAAGGCTGCGCTGCTGCAAAGGATAACTGCTGATCTTCGAAAGCTATTTTGAAGATCTTCCAAATCAGATCTAGATCTAATTTTTAGAGATGTGATAGAGAAGAACACAATCTCCAGATCCAAGCTGAGTGGATACTAGTAGAGGCCAGGCACTTGCATGGCTAGATCCAGAACCTTTCGCTGCTTACAGGATCATCAACGGATAATAGGATTACCCTAAATCAAGATAAATTAAATCTAATTTAATTTATTTATATTTTATTTTAATTATTAAAATAATAAAAATTAGATATAAAATATTCTAGATCTGATTTAGATCAAAGAAAAAATTTTTTAAAATATATCTCTTGATCCGATCAGATCTGAATGAACCTGGTCTGGAAAATCAGGATTTTTCTTCAACTGGTATCAGAGCCAAGGTTCTAAAGTGTTTAGATCTGATTTTAAAATTATTTTATTAGAAAATAAGTGATTTCAAATGTCACATGAGATGTGATCAGATCTAAAATTAAAAAAATTAAAATTAAATAATTTTGATCTAAGATTAGAAAATATGCATGACTAGTTCTAAAATAGAATAGTTCTATAGAATAGTCTTGCATGTTTATAATTTAATTTGATTAAATCATATTTTAGATCTATTTATTTATTATTTTTTTATATTATAATTATTATAATAATATCTAATAAATAGCAATCAAAATTATTTAATTTTAACATCATATGAGATATGATTGACGCATGTTTAGACTAGTTGTAGAATAGTTCTACATAGTTATCTAGATTTGAGTTTATTTTGACAAGATCAATTTAAATCTAATTTTTTAGATTATTATGAGATAATTTAGATATAAAAATATGCATGATTTGATACATGAGATGTATGCAAAATATGCCATTATTAGATCTAATTTGTATATGAGATGATATAGATCTAAAACTATTTTGTAGTATTACATATTTTTGATTAAGGCATTCCTCTTAGCCGTCCGATCATAAGAACGAAGAAGGGTTTAAAGGCCCTCACCTTCCATCCGATGGGGTGTTCTTATGACGTGTAGGGGTGCTACACATTCATCCTTAATAAAAAATCCAAAACTTACTTTCTGCAAAATCCTAAATCATGAAACCCTAGGATTTATTATGCATATTTTATTTATGAACCCTACTTAATTATGAATTAAGATTATGAAATATTAATTAGATCTAAAATTGAAACTTTCAGATCTAAGACATATTCATAATACTTGGTTCGGGCTTGGGTAGCTCAATTAGGTCTAAGCGGTTGATCAAATTGAATCAATAGTTGGTTAGATGGGATCAACAATGCTTAAATTGACTAGCCTAATAGGATTAAGTTTGGGTCAAGATAGAGTCACGATCAAGCAAGACCTAATTAGGCTCAGAGGTTAGAGTCTAGATTGTAGGCTAACCCAATTGGTTCTGGCTCAATAATTTGGTGTCTAAGATAAGTTTGGCAGATACGATCGACTAATTTTTAATTGGGAGCTACTCGACCTGAATGAATTCTTATAGGAGTTAATGGCATATCCCTTCCATCGGTCTCACTTATCTGGCCATATCTGTTGACTCAGTTCTGATTTGAGGTGGTCAATAATCTGAGCTAACCCATGCCACTAGGTTATTCATAATTATTATGACTATGACAAGTCTAGTTTAATGAGATCTGAATCAATTCTTCCTAAGAAAAGATTAAGTCTGAGGTCTTCCATCATTGTAGATGTGCGGACTCTTTTCGAGGTTGATTGTTCTCAATTGGATAGAGTGGCTCAGTTGCATCGAAAAGATGCAACCATGTCTATCAGGCATTGGATGCTATGGGCTGGAGGATGAGTTGGACTCAATATTTCGGATATGGTGAGAGACTCAATTAGAAATCCAGTTTGTGCAAATGGTGGATCTGACTTAACTAAGGAATGGATCAATATTTCGGATATGGTGAGATTCATGAATTAGAGATCAAGTTTGGGTGCACCATGATTAGAGAATCATTGAACAAGAGTTGTTCACTCATTGGCTAACCCATCACCAATAACTGTTAGGTGAGGTGATGAGTCAGTTGGTGAGACTGCACCATCCACTAGAAATCATTAATCGTGAAGATTTTTGCATCTCTATAGAGGGAGTGTAGGGATCCAAGAAAATAGTGGGAGCTAATTTGTTTAAAAATAAAATCCCTATAGAAATTGGTCAAGTCATAATTACGGTATCTAACTAGAATCTTTGACTCTCTATAGGAAAATATCTGCGTCTAACCCATTAGCACGTATCCTGGATACACATAGACTGACCAGACCCAATTATAAAGATTGGCTTAGGAACTACAAAATTATTTTGGGTTTCGAGAAGTTAACCCATGTATTGGACCAAGACCCTCCCACCTTACCAGCCCGTCCATCCGCTGAACAGAGAGCGTCTCTAGAAAAATGGATAGATGAAGATAATAAGGCCAGATATTACATGTTGGGCTCGATGTCTGATGAGCTCCAATGCCAACATGAAGATATCGGGACTGCTCGCCAAATATTGGCTCACCTATAAGAGATGTTTGGTGAACAAAGTCGCACAGCCAAGTATCAAGTCATGAAATAACTTTTTAAGGCTAAGATGTATGATGGGCAGTCAGTCCAAGATCACTATCTGATGATGATCAAGGACTTGAAAGAGCTTGAGAAGCTCAGTGTGAAATTAGACTTGGATCTGCAGAATGATGTTGTTCTGCAATCCTTGACTGATGCATATGGGCAATTCATCATGAATTACCACATGCATAAACTTCAAAATTCCTTGGCCAAATTAATGAACATGCTGGTCACCACTGAGCTTTCTATGAAAGGTTCTAAAGGCTCAGTTCTTGCTATGAAATGGAATTCTTCTAAAAGAAAGTCTTCTGAAAAAAAGAAAAGTCTGCGAAAAAGCAAAAGGTGGAAGGAGGAAAAAAGAAGAAGGCAGAGCCAAAGAAGAAGGCCGCTGTCAAAGAAAAGTATTTCCATTACAACAGCGATGGCCACTGGAAGCAGAACTGCCCTACTTACCTGACCACCCAGAAGAACAAGAAAGAAGATCCTTCTGGAGGTATGCTCGTTATTGAGTCTAACCTTACGGTCTCTTCTGCATCCAGTTGGGTGCTTGACTCTGGTTCTAGTGCTCATCTGTGCACTTCCATGTAGGATCTTGAGGATAGCAGGAGGCAGAAGGATGGAGACATGATCCTACACATCGAAAATGAAGCAAGAGTTGCTGCAGTGGCGGTGGGAACATACCCTCTTTGATTACCATCTAATTTAGACTTAGTTTTGAAAGACTATTATTATGTGCCTACAGCTAGCAGGAATTTGAGTTCTATTTTATGCTTAGCACTAGAAGGCTATGTGATTACCTTCTTTAAGGACTATTGTAACATTCTTTATGAAAGAAATTAAATTGCAAATGGTTTCCTTATTAACGGTCTTTATCAGCTACATATTGATGTATCTGTTCTAACTATCGAGTAAAACGTGAATGCCAAATGACCTAGGGATAGTCCAAATGATAGGTATCTATGGCACCTGAGATTAGGTCATATAGCAGAAGATAGGATCAACAAATTGGAAAAAAATGGGCTATTGAATCCATTGACTTCAGAGTCATATCCAACTTGTGAATCTTGTCTTCAAGGCAAAATGACTAAACTCACTTTTGTAGGACATGGGGAAAAGGCCACAGATCTCCTTGCCCTAATACATACTGATATGTGCGGTCCATTTGATGTGCCGGCTAGAGGCAATTTCGTCTACTTCATTACCTCTACTAATGATCAGTGTAGGTATGGGTATGTGTATCTTATGAGACACAAGTTTGAAGCTTTTGAAAAGTTCAAAGAATTCAGACATGAAGTAGAAAAATAAACTAAAAAATCCATTAAGGTTCTTCGATTAAATCGAGGAGGTGAATACCTTAGCCGGGTATTCCTAGACTATCTTAAGGAAAATGGCATAGTCTCTCAATGGACTCCATCAGGAACACCTCAACTCAATGGGGTTACAGAACGGAGAAATCAGACACTATTGGATATGGTCCAATCCATGATGAGCTTCACAAGCCTTCCTAATTTTCTTTGGGGACACTCATTGTTAACTTCAATTTATCTACTGAATAGGGATCCCTCTAAAACCATTTCTACCACACCGTATGAGATATAGCATGGTAAGAAACCAAGTCTGAGTCATCTCAGAATTTGGGGTTGTCCAGCTCATGTCAAAAGACAACAAACGGACAAGTTAGAGTTTAGGTCCTTCAGAGCTCGATTCATAGGATATCCTAAAGAGTCATTAGGATACTATTTCTATATTCTAGAAGACCACAATGTGATTGTGAGTTGACATGCCATCTTTTTTGAAAAATAGTTTATTCAAGATAGCGGCATTGAAAAGCAGATTAAGCTTTATGAGAAAGTCTCATAAGGACCAATTGGAACCAAATCAGATTGAGCCAATAAGCACACTACCTCCTCCACCTCGTAGATCAGAAAGATTTTCCCATGCCCCTAAAAGATACTTATGTATTATTTCAGAGAAAGTAGAGAAAATATTCCTCGTAGGTAATGATGCTCTTGGTGATGATCCCAAAATCTGCAACGAGGCGATATCAGATATCGACTTCGAGAAATGGCTAGAGGCAATGCAGTAAGAAATTGACTCGATGCACTCCAACCAAGTCTGGACCTTGGTAGATCCACCAGAAGGTATAGTACCTATTGGGTGTAAATGGATCTTCAAGAGGAAGATTGATGCAGATGGAAATGTGGAGACATTCAAGGCTAGACTAGTGGCAAAAGGTTATAGTCAATGCGAAGGCATTGACTATTAGGATACCTTTTCTCCAATGGCTATGCTAAAATTCATCCGCATATTGCTTGCCATTGCAGCCTATTTCGATTATGAAATTTGGCAAATGAACATGAAAATGACATTCTTAAATGGATATCTTGAGGAAGATATCTATATGGAATAGCCGCTAGGTTTCACATCCAGTGATACTGATCACAAGATTTGCAAGCTACAAAGATCCATATATGGACTTAAGCAAGCATCTCGAAGCTGGAACACTCATTTCAATGATGTGATTAAAAGATTTAGTTTCATAAAAAATGAACAGGAATCGTGTGTCTTCAAAAAGGTCAGTGGGAGCACTGTTGTCTTTCATGTATTTTATGTGGATGACATCCTCCTTATTGGAAATAATATTTTCATATCGACGACAGTCAAAATATGGTTGTCCAAGAAATTCTCCATGAAAGACCTAGGTGAAGCATCCTTTATTTTAGGAATTAAGGTCTATAGGGATAGACCAAATAGGATGCTAGGACTTTCACAGAAGATATACATATAGGAAGTACTAAAGAGGTTTAGTATGAAAAACTCTAAGAGGAGATTAATACCCTTCAGATATGGTATTCATCTTTCCAAGAAGATGTGCCCTAGCACACCTGAGGAAATAGAATGCATGAGCAAGATCCCTTATGCTTCTACAATAGGGAGCCTCATGTATGTCATGCTATGTACACGACCTGATATAGCCTATGTTATGAGTGTCACAAGCAGATATCAATCAAATTCAGGTGAAGAATATTGGACTTCTGTGAAATGTATCCTTAAGTACTTAAGAAGAACTAAGGATATGATGTTGATCTTTGGTAATGGAGAACTCCAAGTCCAAGGATACACAGATTTTATGTCCGATGTAGATGATCGAAAGTCGACATCTGAAAGTCTGTTTGTGTGCAATGATGGTGCTATCAGCTGGAAGAGTTCTAAGCAAATCATGATAGCAGATTCCACCATGGAAGCAGAATATATCGCTGCATCAGAGGCTGCGAAGGAAGCATTCTGGTATAAGAATTTTGCTGCAGAAATTGGAGTAATGCCATCAGATGCCATTCCTCTATACTGCGACAACAATGGTCCCATTGCCCTTGCTAAGGAGCTGAGGTCTCACCAAAAATCCAAGCATATTGAGCAGCAATACCACCTCATCCGCGATTACCTCGAGAAGGGTTACATTGAGGTCAAGAGAGTCAATTCCGCAGATAATGTGGCAGACCTACTTACAAAGCCATTGGGACAACAAAAAATCGAAACCCACCTTAAGAACATGGGACTTAGACTTGTAGCCAATTGGCTTTAGGATAAGTGGGAGATTATTAGATATACGTGCCTTAGAAGCCAGAATTAGCTAACACTTGTAATACACTTCTAGGTGCAAAATTATAATTTTGACTACAATCAATAAAATGGGTTATTTTCTATCACATATGCGTATTAAGTATCTATGATATATCCTTTGAGTTAATGGTAATGATAATTCATATTTTCAAGAGTTGAAAATTTAAGACATGAATAATCATTATTAACTCATAAAATGCTTCCGACCATAGGATCATCACGAGAATGGTGATTGATCCGGAAGGTTGGTGTACAATCGCTTCTCTTTAGTAAATGAGTCTTGAGTCTATGGTATGGAGACACTAGAGCAAGAGTATAGGTACTCATTAGAGAATGAGGGCACTGAGCGTGACCATCTCGAGTAGTCATTAGAAAGTCTATCTTCTCGTCAATCACTGACTCGATATTGCAGTGGTGTATCTGGTTCTTTGACCTAAGGTGCATCGATAGTTCACCTTGAGGTTGTTATAGTTTGACTACACCATAACTCAATCTTCTAGCCATTTGGAATCCTAAGGTGTATGTTGGCTATAGCATGTTCATTATAGGAATTGGATTGCATCAAGATGGAATCTATCTACCTCGGTGGTAGAGGAGCAGCCCTATGATGATCATGAGAATCAAGTCCAGAAGCCCATTTGATCGGGGCTCAAGATAGAAGAACTTAATCACACAGGTAGCTGCACCAAGAGGTTCGTGTTTAGCTCTGATGGGTTGCCACCATGTACTGCTTGGTGTCACTGGTGGATTTTGGGAGCAATTAGAATGATTTAGATGATCGATCATTCTAGTTGTTCGAATCAGAAGAGTTCTGATCCATCGAAAGGAGTTTCGATGATGTCGATGATAGAGATCATGACATATCCCATTATCATACAGAACTGAACCTAACTAGATCACACAAATAAGGGTTTGAATCTAGTGATCATCAATTGAATTGATCTAGTTCAATTGATCTGAATGAGATTCAATTAGGTTCAAGAAAATCGTGCTAGCACTTGATTGAACCTAGCATTCTTCTTTTACTACCATAAATAGTTGTCCTGACTGAGCCAAAGGAGTTTATGCTCGATCAGAAGCCTTCACTTGGTCTGACTGGAGCCTATCCAGGTTAAAAAAGGGTTGTCTTATTTTGTAAAACAATACCTACCATTTTTGGTCACCTATCATTTCTCATCCTTTGACTTTGGTCAAAAGTTGACCTTTGACTAGTTAAATATTGACCATTGATACTTTGACTTCTGTCCATGTGTCATGCACTTATTGAAGAGCTAGTGGGGGCTTATCCTCCTGCCAGAAACTAGCAAGGAGGAGGGTGCACGCCACTGACGCCCAAGCTTGAGGTGCCCAGGAGTCCCTGCTGGATAGGAACTCCATCTCCTTATTAGATTCTGATTAGACTCCTCCTAAGAACCAACTTTGACTAGTCTTAGGCACCATTTAAGGATGAATCCAAGGGACTCTATTCTCATCAATTAGATTTAAATCTGATTTCATAAAGGATTGTGATTGGTTGGGATGAAGAGGAGTTGGATCACGCATAGTCTATAAATAAGACCCTACGCCCAACTCAAAGTGTTGGAACAATTCTCTGCACCCCAAGGCTACCTCTCTCTTCCTCCTCCATGCCAAGTTCATCTTCTCCCTTTCCTCTCCATGCCCAAAGAATTTTGGGATCTCAGTTGGTGCAATCTAGGCGAGAGAAAGGCGACAGAAAGCTAGAAGGCTGCGCTGCTGCAAAGGACAACTGCTGATCTTCGAAAGCTATTTTGTTGATCCTCCAAATCAGATCTAGATCTAATTTTTGGAGATGTGATAGAGAAGAAGAGGATCTCTAGATCTAGCCTGAGTGGATACCGGTAGAGGCTAGGCACTTACGTGGCTAGATCCAGAACCTTCCACTGCTTATAGGATCATCAATGGATAATAGGATTATCCTACATCAAGATAAATTAAATCTAATTTAATTTATCTATATTTTATTTTAATTATTAGAATAATAAAAATTAGATCTGAAACATCCCAGATTTGATTTGGATCAAAGAGAAAAGTTTTTGAAATATATCTCTTGATCCGATCAGATCTGAATGAACCTGGTCTGGAAAATCAGAATTTTCCTTCAGATCAAACTATGGTAGGGCTCTTGGCCAATCTTCCCTCTATTCTGGTTGATGTCTCAAAAAATGGTCTAGCCGATCTCATCTGATGAGCTTCTCGATTTCATCTTGGAGCTAGATGTTTTCTTTAATATCGTGATCGTGGTCATGATGATAAAGGCATTACTTATTGGGGTTGCACTTGGCTGAATGAGATCATATTTTTTTTGGCCTCGATAATTGCTCCTTGATCTCCATTAGCACTTGGGTCTTTAGAGCATTCAAGAGGGCATAGTTGTAAAATCTTCTAGAAGGGGAGTTCTCCCATGCCCTCTGATCTAGGCTTCTTGGTCGATGCACCCGAGGTGGAGTTCGAGCTTGTCTATGCTCAGGAGGGGTTTTGGAGCATGGCTAAGCTTCACTTAGCTTCTCAATGATTGTGGGCTTACTACATTCACCTGCCTATCACTCTCCTGTGGCTTCTTTATCTTCCAGCTTGAAGGCTTCCTCCGCTCGAGCATAGCCTTTTTGCTTGGGCTAACATGTCGGCAAAATTCTGGGGGTACTTCTTCTTCAGAAAAAAAAGAAGATTGTTCTTCTGGAGGCTGCCCTTCAGTGCAGTCATAGTAATAGATTTGTCCAAATTTCGGACCTCCAAGGCAACAACATTAAAATGACTGACGTAAGCTCAAATGGACTCTCTTTCCTTCTATTTGATATTGACAATGAAGTCTGAACCTCATCTCTGGCATCAATTGCTGATAAAATGAGCTATAAACTAGTAGCTCAGCCGATCAAAAGAAAAGATGGTACCCAATTTTAGGTTCGAGTATCAGCTTCTTGCTGCATCCTTCAAAGTAGAAGGGAAAGCTCAACACAGAATGA
This sequence comes from Cocos nucifera, assembly GCA_006176705.1. Taxonomy (NCBI): domain Eukaryota; kingdom Viridiplantae; phylum Streptophyta; class Magnoliopsida; order Arecales; family Arecaceae; genus Cocos; species Cocos nucifera. The sequence continues at coordinate 80,727 of QRFJ01001157.1, read as the reverse complement.
TATCAAGCATGCCATGGAGCAACATCATAGTTCTAAAAGCTTCGAGGTGGTCAATTGGATCGATGGTCCCATCATATCACTCAAACTGGAGGAGTTTGAAGTTCAACTTGATGGATTCCTACATGATTCAGGTAGAGAATGAAGGGTCAATGTAGATGTCATTGTGGCGAGCGGGGTAACTTGGTAGAGTTTCTCAATTCGCTAGTTTATTTATTAAAGCTTCTAATGAAGAATATCATCTCGATCATAAATCTCAAAGTGCGACTGGCTGGAGGGGATAGTGATTCCGTAGGGATGGAATCATGATCAAAATAAGGGCTCTCCGCTCTTTGCTTCTTCTTTCCAGGAGTCACTGACCGACTTACCCAGGTAGGCCTTCCCTACATCTGATCTTAGCATTCTGACGAGGGTCTTTTTAGCTGAATTGATGTCAGAGGCTGTTGCATAGCCTGCATTACTTCAGTGAGGTTCTTAACCTGCTGCACCAGCAAGTTAAACTACTCCAGATCCATCATAGTAGTTGGCGAAGGTTGAGATGCCGATGATGAGGTTAGAGCAGGCTAATCTAGGTAAGATCTGGTAGCAAAGGTGGTGGGTTGCTGGGTTGAAGCTCTCTTAAGTGGGAGATTGAAAGGAATATACTGTCAAGCCAATCTATTTTTGGGCTGTTCTTTGTCTTCCAAACTCATGTAATGATATTTTTAAATAAATAAAGGCATTATTTCATCATATGCAGTGTCTTATTATTTATTTAAGATTATGATAAACCCCATAAATTAAGGCTATGATTTTAGAATTATGATGAGATCATACCAGTGAGATCTAAAACCTTAAAACTCTAATTTAAATATTCCTGATCGATTGAACATTGAGTTGGGGATTAATGTTTTCGATAAGACTAGCACATCTTTTGTATGCTCAATTAAGAGGGTGATTGATCTCACAATCACTTGTGTATGACACTAATATAAAGATGTTGGTGCTCATTAGAGAATGAGTTCACTAAATTAATCCATGTTGAGAATATCTAATGGAGTCTTATCTACATGTCAATAGATGGTTCTCATAGTGGAATTGTACATACAATCCTTTGATCTGAAACTACCATGAAAATCTTATATATATGAATCCATATTTTGGTTCATACTCATTTATGACTCAGTCATGTACGGGATGATCCGGATATGGTAGATTATATATGAAGGTTGTGAGTAGGTTAACATGAAATCGATCACTCCTGGTAAGAGGAAATAGCATCCTACCTACTTAAAAAAAATGATGATTCAAGAAGACTTTAATCAAAGCATGATGAAAATTAGAAATAATTTCTAATATTTTATTAAATGAATTATCATCATAAGATTGAAAGAGAAATAAATATGATATTGGGATTGACATATTTCCATACCTAGAGTCATATTCAGGATGTAGGAAGATCGAAGGATCTAGTTGCATGATAATTTTTACTGAAGAGTATTTTTGGTATTTTCAACAAAATTCCATATCTTTCAAGTAGACATGATTCATTGCTAGACATCAATCTTATCTTGTGGGTTCGATTGAATTAAAAAATTTAATTTGATCACTAATTAGAAAGTATTCTAATTGGTCAAAATCGGGTTAGCTAGTTTTGACCTAAATCAGTTCGGTTGAGTTATAATCAAATTAGGTCAAATCGCACCCAGATCCACTACTGACTAGATATGGAACCCAATGGATCACACACAAAGGAAATTAATCAAGGGTCTAATCAGACTAGACAATGTTTGCAAGTTGAACATGCTAGCACATGTTGCAAACCTTAGCACCTAGATTCAAATTGGATTCGAATCGGATTTCGATTTGGGCTAATTTTGATTCAAATTGAGTCAAATTAGATTTGGTCTTGAATTGGGTGAAGCCTAGATTTATTAACCTAGTTTTGGGCATCACATACCTAAGTCCCATGTGCCAGAGACTCTCTCTTGCGCATGGGAAAATATTTTATGCATTAGGGACTTCTTAATGCATAGTTGGTTGGTGCCAACCTCCTTTTACTTTTCCACCATTTATTTCACATAAGTTTTGTTACAAAATATTCAGATCTAAGAAGGGGCATAGAAGAGTCCTTCTGTAGGTGAAATCCCTTCGTAGATAATCTGAAGTTTGGATAAAATAAGGACTCCTTGCCTCCCACTCTACCTTGGCGCCCCTTGGACCAAGTCAAAACCCATGGGGTTTTGACTTTTCCACTCTTGTCTCCACGCCTCCCCTCATATGTGGCATCCCCATTAAGGGCCCTTAGATGGCCATCTAATCTGATCCAAGCCCTTGAATTATGGTGCCATATACTTATGCATCATGACTCTTCGTAGAAAAACTACGTAGAATTAGTCCGAAGAGTCCTATTTTAAGGCACCTCTTGGACTAAGTCTACATAATTTTAAATGGAGCAAAATTTAGATGGGTGTGAGATATGATGATGGGGCATGAGATGTTGATGTGGGATGGGCGTGAGAAATTAAGATGGCACCCCTACGTACATTATAAATAGGGGTGCGCACCAAGAGTCTAAGGAGAGTGAAAATTATCTTTCTTTCTTGCAAGTATTTTCTATTATCCAATTTTTTTTTCTTTCCTTCTCTTATTCAGATCTTTTTCTTATAAGGATAAGAAGTCATTTTAAGACAAAGAGATTAGGTAGAAAAATTAAGAAGATAAGAAAAAAGAAAGAGAGGTAAGGAGAGGCAAGGAAGGTGACATAAAGGCTAAGAAAGATCTTGCCCATTTAATTAAAGTTTTTATTATTAGAATTTTAATTATACAAATCAGAGGTGCTGGTGTCTTAATCAAGTCTCTATGTGGATCAACATTGGAGGGTGAACACGTGGGCACCTGGTGGAACCTCTGACAAACTGCTGCCGGTAATTAGGGACTATTTAAGGTTAAGCGATAAGAGGTATGCTCTAATACTTTTTTTTATATTATAAATTCATGTTATATGATTTAATTGCTAATAAGATGGTCCTAGGGTTCGGGTTTGATTTGTATGATTTCATATTTTTTGCTTTAAAATTCTTGCTTCCGCCCTGTACACCATTCCAATCAGCATATTACTAGAACAAAAGAAGATTAGAAGAAAATAGAGCAAAGGTAGATAGAAAGATAAACTTGACTGGGTACTCCTTTAAGAACAAAGGCTTAGAAGTCCTTCCTTTAGTGCCAATCCTGTTGGTGCAAAAAATGATGCTAACACTGAAGTTTGTTGGAGCTGGAGAAGATGAGGTCACCATCGAGACCTACAAAGCAAAGTCCAGAGCGAAAGTAGGTGGCTCTAGCAGGACCCTCCAATGGTCAAGTTAGTTCTCAAGAGAATTTAGAGCAAAGAAGAGTGCTTGAAAAGAAAAACATATCTAGAGGATTTCATATATAGATGGAGCGCGCAATAGATTCATGGTGACAGCCATAACCATTTGCTGGTGGGCTGTTTGGGCCCGTGGAGTTTGTTACGGAAAGTGAGCTATCATTTATCGCAACTTGTAGTTGGTTGGAATTGATTTGCTGGAGTTTGGATGAGAGATTGAAGACGATGCTTGAGGGCCATTTGCACATACAGAACTTGGGATCGGATTGGCCGAACATGGAAGCTGGCTTCTAAGTTGCAGAGGGCAAACCTATAGTTAGTTGAAATCTTTCCTTGATAATTTTGAGGAGCTTAATCGTTGTCAAGGTTGGTCAAGAGTAGATATGAGCGATCGAGCTGGAGACCAGAGAGAAGATAGTGGGTTCTTCACTGAGGATCATGGCCAAGGTTTTTGCAGAAGTTCAACCAAGAAGGTAGAAATTTGAGATTCATGGGTAGTTGGAATAGGTGAACAAAAAGACTCCTACTGGTATTGCTCTTACTGCTTCTTGAAGTTTGGCCAATACCCAAGATTAGCCTAAAAGAGTACTAGGATTCATAGTCTGCAAGATAGCTATTGATTGCTCCAGATTTGGAGACCAAACTTGCATTGATGATGAGATCCTTTTACTGTTCAAATACAATTGATTGTTGTATATGATGTATGCTAGCTAGATCTATAATTATTAGGAGGAAATAAAAAAAATTTGACTGCTCTCAAGATCGACCATAGTTCATAGACTAGAGTGGAAGAACTCGATCAGAAAAGGATTCATCTGAATGAAGCTTGGCCAAAGAGGAGTTTGGTTGGAAAGGAATTCGACTGGCTGGAGTCCTCAATATGCAACTAGTGAGATACACTACTCGTAATGAAGGGATTCGGTGCCTTCAAGTTCTGCCATAAGCAAGGTCAGATAATGCAGGGATTTAACATTTGGAATTTGGCAATCTCTTGAGCCAAAGTGCAGAATCAGTCAAATGGTAGCTCTTCTCACTATTCAAGTTCATCCGATCGAAGTTCTATTCCATGGTCGTTGGTGGAGCATTAATGATCACTATTGGGAAGGTCGTCCAGCACACATAGATTGGAGGTCATCCTTCCTAGAGTAGGGTTGAGTAGGAGAGCCACTTGGATGAGATTCGATCATAGTTACCACTTGGAATCAAGCTAAAATCAAACATCCCACCAGACTTTGGCGGGAGCTATTTTATTTCCAACACTATCATGGAACTGTAGGCTAGGTCACATTAATAAGAATAAGATAAACAGGTTAACTTAAGAGAAAATTCTCAAAGTCAGTGATTGTGAATCACTTCCAACTTGTGAGTCTTATCTTCTTGGAAAAATAAATAAGTCACCTTTTACTAGAAAAGATGCAAGAGCTACTGAGCTTTTAGGTCTAGTACATATTGATGTATGTGGACCTATAAGCACAAGTGCTAGAGGTGGATATTTCTACTTCATCACTTTCACAGACAATCTATCTGGGTATAGATATGTCTATCTGATGAAACATAAGTCAGATTTATTTGAAATATTTAAATAATTTCAAAATAAAGTAGAAAAATAAACTAAGAAGAGTATCAAAATTCTTCAATCTGATTGAGGGGGTGAATACCTTTTTAGTGAGTTCTTGACATATCTAGGAGAGAATGAGATTCTCTCATAATAGACTCTTCTAGGGATACAGCAACATAATGGTATATCAGAAAGGAGGAATCGAACCTTATTAGACATGGTTCGATCCATGATGGAATTTGCTAGTCTGCCTGTTTTATTTTGGGGTTATGCTCTTGAGACTGCATATTTTATATTGAGCAATGTATTGAGAAAATCTATTGCAAAGACTTCATATGAGATATAGACTGGGCATAGGCCTATACTCTCTTACCTTCAAGTTTGGGGTTGTCTAATCTATATCAAATATTTGCATACAAATAAACTTGGATCCCGATCTGATAAGTGTATGTTTATAGAATACCCTAAGAAAACTAGGGGTTACTATTTCTACCATGCTGAAGAACAAAAGATGTTCATCAGCAATTGGACAATCTTTTTGGAAAAGAAGCTTCTTGGTGAAGAAACTATTACCTTTAAGATTGAACTTAAGAAAGTTCAATAGGTAGAAAAGCTGACACTAGTGGCCAAACTTGAACCAGATTTGATTAGATCAAATTCAGAGCCTAATGTACCTACACCATTAAGGCGATTCGGTAGAGTACCGCATCAGCTGGACAGATACTATGATTTCTTAGTCTAAGATGGTGATTCTATCGAACTCAATGAGAACGATGAGGATCCAATCACCTATATGGATACAATGTAGAGAGTTGATTCTAAGAAATGGCTTGAGGCCATGAAATCCGAGAAGGAGTCCATGAAGGTTAGCAATGTGTGGATATTTGTTGACCCATATAAAGGAGTTAAACCCATTGGATGTAAGTGGGTCTTCAAGAGGAAGAGGAGTGCAGATAGGAAGGTGGAGACCTATAAAGCTCATCTGATTGCCAAGGGGTATCATCAATGTTATGGTATTAACTATGATAAGACATTCTTCTCTATGACAATGATCAAATCCATTTGGATAGTGCTTACAATAGCTGCCTATTTGGACTATGAGATCTAGTAGATAGATGTGAAGACAGCTTTCTTACATGGAGGGCTGACTGAAGAGGTGTATATGATACCACCTAAGAGGTTTACATCCATAGATGAGTCCAAGGTGTGCAAGCTTCAATGATCCATTTATGGATTGAAGCAAGCATCTCGGAGTTAGAACATGCATTTTAATAAGATGATCAAAACATATAGCTTCATTAAGAATGGAAAAGAGCCCTACATTTATAAGTGGATAAATGGTTCAATAGTGGTATTTTTTATCTTATATATAAATGATATTCTCTTAATTGAAAATGATGTCCCCATATTACAAGGAATAAAAGTTTGGCTATCATCTCATTTCTCCATGAAGGACTTAGGTGAAGCATCCTACATCCTAGGGATGAATATCTATATGGATACATCTAAGAGGATGTTTTGGTTATGTCAGTCCATATACATAGAAACTGTACTGAAGAGATTCAGCATGAAGAATTTCAAAAAGGACTATCTTCTGATAGACCAAGAAATTTCTCTCTCTAAGAAGGATTGTCTAACTACTCTTGAAGAGAGAGAGTGTATGAGTTAAATTCCACATGCTTCAGCAATGGGATCTATTATATATGCCATAACATGTATGAGACTAGATATAGCATACTCACTAAGAGTAGTGAGTAGATACCAATCTGATCCAAAAGAAAATCATTAGAAAGTGGTGAAAATCATCCTTAAGTATTTGAGAAATACTAAAGATCAGTAGCTCTGAAACTTGTGAGTTTTATAGACTCTAGCTTTCAATCTGATCATAATAATAGTAGAAGCATGTCGGATTATATCTTTACCTTAAATGGTAGAGCAATCTACTAGAAGAGTTTCAAGTAGCATATTATGGTAGACTCTGTATACGAGGTAGAGTATGTCATGGCATCCGATGCTACAAAGAAAACTGTGTGGCTGAGAAAGTTCATCACCGAGCTTGAAGTAGCATCCTCCCTAGATGGTTCGGTCTTGCTCTACTATGACAGCACTGGTGCCACTATTTTGGTCAAGGAATCGAAGGCATACCAGCGGACAAAGCACATACTGTGCCACTACCATCTGGATCCATAGATCATGGATCGAGGTGACATCGACCTTCAAAAGATCGATAGAAAGAAGAACCTAGCCAATTCCTTCACTAAAGCCTTAGCAATAAAAGAGTTCGACAACCACAAGTCAAAGATAGATATTAAATACTGTACCAAGTAGCCTTAGGATAAGTGGAAGTTGTTTGGAATTATGTCCCAAAGCCAATCGTCAGTCTGTTAATAATTATGCTATTTTATAATTATAAATAATTTATTATTAAATAAAATTATATTCTAATATTTTTAGCATAAAGTCTACATCTTCTAATGAACTTCATGTTGTGATGAAGTTCTTAGGACTATTTAGTTTCAATAAAGAGAGAATTTATCGATTAGTCCTTAAACTGTTCATGATCAAGTAATGCATTGTTAATTAGGACAACAACGTTTATCGAGTATAAGTCATTGTGTGCCATATAGGTTAGTGGTCCCCTTAATCAAAGAGTATGGAGATATTGGTATGGAATATGGATGAGATGTAGTGATACATCATCACGAAACATGTCCAACTTTGGAGCATCGAGAATTACTCTGATGGGATATGGGTATAAGTCTCTCTTAGATCTGAGATTACCACGGTGGCTTGTAAGCAACTCACTATATTTTGATGTCATACTACCTAAATTTTTAATTCAATGATGAAAGATTTCTGGGCATAGTCAAGTACTTATGAAGTTGGTGAGTGATCAAGATGAGATTGACCACTCCAAGAGTTTGAAAAAAATGCATCACTGTATTTTTATTTAGCAAAATCTTGACTAGGATAATCCATGAGATGGATTTGGTATTTTAAAATATAATGTGGATGATCTAATTAGGATAGATAGTTAAACTTTGAGTTGTCCTATGAGCATTAAGATCAAGGGGATGAATTATTTGAGAACTATATTCATATGAGTTCTAAGAGTGTTGCTTTACACATTTGACCTATCCGGCCATTAGCTACCATTGCTAGATGATCACTTCAATTGATACAAAAGTTTATTCTTGTGTTACTGACTTATGTTCAAACCTATGGAGTCATACATGTTAGAAATTTTGATCTGATCAAATGGTTGATCAACGATTTAGAATCGTTCTAAGGTCAAACAATCAATACGATTGATGTTTGACCTAGTGCAAGTATTGCAGGAGGATCGATTAGCAATCAAATTGGTTATTAACTTAATTTGATTAAGCCAAAGGGCTAATATTAAGTCTAATTGAATATGATTCAATTAGATTTAATTTGGGCTTGATTGGATCAAGTCTAATTAGTTTATTGGATAAGCCAATTGCAAAAAAGAATAAGTCCTTATTTAATTAGAACTTATGTGCATCCAATTTTTAATTGGGTTAGAAATTAAACTAGATTTAAATTTAATTTAATCTAATTTAATTAGACTCTTAGTTAGACTAAATCATCTCTAATTCGATTGCATTTGTTTTGATTTAATTGGATTCAAATAACAAGTTGGACCAAGTCAAAACTAAAAGTCCTAGTGTAACTAGGACTTCTCCTTGCGCCACCTTGCTTCCTACACCTTTCCCATGCCATTTTTTTATTTTTTTGTGAAACCTCTCATTTCTAGAGAGAGGACACATGCCCCATGCCCCATAACTTACTTATATGGTATTTGGTTGAGGATCAAGTCAAAATAAGTAAGTTGCTTTGATTTCAAACTCTATTTGATAGAGTTTGATGCAACCCAAACCTCTTCCCTTTTATGGCACCAAATTGAATGATTTTTTATCTGATATTTTTGGTGGAAATAAGATATTTTTGCATTCATTCTCCTAGGATTTCAACACCACAAAATAAGGAGGGGGCACCCAAGAGTTGGGCGCCCCAATCCTTGCCTTGTTTAGACCTGCCTTTCTAGGTTTTTAACCTAGACAAGGATACTATCATAACTCTCTATTTAAAGAGAGTTAGGGCATGGGTTTTTTTATAGCAATTAGACTGAGAGAGAGGTTTTAAGGCATTGGAAGCTTGGGCACAAAAAGATTTTGGGCATAGTGTTTTGTTAAGACACAAACCATTGTGTCCCAGTGAAAGAGAAAGAAAGGAGAAAAAAGGGTTCTTCTCTAGGGTTTTCTGGTTATCTTTTTCCTCTATTTTTGTAAGATTTTAGAAGAGCATTTTCTCTCCCAAATCCTTTGCATCTCCTTTGATTATTGAAAGATCTAAGTTTTGAAGAACAAGATTTTTGATCAGCCATTAAAAAAGGATCAGCACAGTACTAGCATACTATGTTGATTTCCAGTTGCTAGACTTCAGATCAACGATTGAGGCTTCATGCGGACATCCTATAGAGGCTTCGTGTGCAGCTTGAAATGATGACCTCAGTCTCAGATTAGTAAGTTGAAGATCCCAACTTGCAAAAGATAAAAGAGATTTGATATCTTTCTCCCATTAGATTAGATCTAATCTTAGTTTGATATTGATATGATCAACATCATTATCTTTAGTTAATATTTAATTTTAGATTTATTTGCATGCATAGATCATGTTATTAGTTTCTAAATCTAGAATTTAATTATATATTTTTAATAAATTGATATGATTAATTTATTACTTTTGCTGATCTATTTTGAAAAATTTTCAAAATACTTACATGAAATCCTAGATTTTTTCTTCAAAGCTTGGTTCCTCTCTTTTTTCTATATTTTTAATGTACAATGAAAACCTCTTAAATTTAAAAAGATTTTACTTTAAAATTGCTTAATTTTGCTTCCTATATATTTTTCTATCATTTAATATTCTTGGTGATGGTTGGAGCATCAGTTCTAGCCATTGGAAGCTTTGAATTAGTCGTTGGAGTGGAAAATGATCAATTCTATAGGGTCAACTCCAATTCTACAGGGATCATCTCCTGAATTGCACTAAAAAATCTAGCTTCCTATTTTCTATTTCTATGTAATAGAGGTCAACCCATGGGTCTTTCCCTCTATGTGCCAATTGATACCAACGTGCCAAAATTAACTCGAACCTCCCAGAGTTGCCTCAAAATCTTCTAACTTTATTTTTTTTATATTTTTACCTCTTAAACTTGAATTTCTCAATCCTAATGCTTCCAAATGATATTTACTTCTTTCAAATTAGTTTTCTTTATAATGATCTATCCAAGCTTATGAAAACTTGTTCCTTGAAGTACTTTAGCTTGGCATGTTGGAAGGATTTTTTCATAAAAAATTTCTTTAATGTGAATACCTAGAAAGTCCTACATCCAACCTTGAAACACATGATTAGTAATATTTTTACTCAATATTTTAGAATCATCAAAATCAATCTCAGGAGCAATAATCTTCTTCTTTTTGATGATGACAAAATCTTGAGTACATGCACAACAAAAATAAATAATATATTTTAATATATTTTATCAAAATATATCATGAAGTATAGATTAAACACATTATTGAGCATTTCATAAATGTTCTTAATTAATCTTTTGGTTCATTATATATAATTAATTCATTATACATATTTTATATACTTATTTTAAAATTATATCTTAATTTAAATTAATAAGTTTTAAAATTTAAATATCAAATTTATTAAATTTCTTAAGCATTAATCCGTTAAGCATATACTCAATAATCTTCCCCCCTTTCGAAAGCATAAAAAAGCTCATAGAAAAAAATCATCAAAATCAATATCAAAGCATTAAATTGAGAGATGTACCAAATTTATAAAATCAAATCAAAAAAATTATTTTTTTTTTGAATGAATATTTTTTAAAAGAAATTAGCTTGAATTCAAATATTAAAGGCTCTCCCTATTTTTGAATGAATATGACTTTTTAATCAAATTTTTAAATATATATTTTAAGCTTTAAATGGAATAGAACATTTCAAAAGATTTGACCATAAAATCAAGCATCATATGCACTTTATTATTCAATCTTTTTTTTCTTAAAAAAATTTAGTTAATTAAGTTCATAAAAGATATATATTGAAAATGTATCAAGTAAAGTAAAATTAATAGTATCAAAGTAAAGGATAGTCATACTTTTAAATTTATTACTTTGAGTAAAAATTACTTCAATACAAGTAATTCATAAGAATTTCATAATGCATATAAAAAATTTAGTATCATATTCAAATTTTTAAAGGAGTTTTAAAATTAAGTTTAGAAATTTATTTCTTAGAGTAAGAATACATTTTAAATTTATTTTAACTCCAATTGATTATCAAAAATAATCATACAAATAAAAATGTAAAACTAGCATATTAATAAAACTACTTTAAGCAATTTTTAATTATTGAAGAATAATTTATTTATCTAAAACTATCTTAAATCAAGTAAATTAAACTGAATAAACATATGAAAGTACAAATTAAGAAGACTATAAGGCATTTAATGAAAAGTTTAAAATCAATAAGGCTCAAAATAAGATAATTGATTGAGAATTTTAGATAAAAAATTATTAATATTTTTAATCAAATTAAATCAGAAAATATCTCTCTTTCTATTTTTTTATACTAATAGCTAAATTGATTTACTTTTCAACTTTCTTCCTCTTTATTTTAAAATAAGCATATTTCAAATTTAAATTATTAAATTAAAATATATATATTCATTTTTTAGCATTATTTTTTTTTTAAATTTATATACTTAAGCTTTATAATTTTTGTTACTCCCCCTTTCTCCTTCAAGTTAGGCACCTTTAATTTGATACCATACTAAACTTTAATTATTACCAATTTAGTAATTAATTTATTTTGAATAAATTATCCTCTTTATGTCTAGACATTTTTGATCAAGCAGTGTTTTAAGAGTAAAAATTTTGCTTTCTCTTCCTATTCTTTAAATTAAGTATATTTAATATGAACTTAATTGATGCTAAATTTAAAAATTTAGATTACTTAATTTTTAAATTCATATTTTTAAATTTAAGTATATTTTTAATTAAAAGATTATATCTTCTTTAATATTTTTTCTTCTTTTTGTAAAAAATATAATGTGGGTTTTATTTTCGAATTCAGATCAAAAGTTCTTTCTTTTCTCAAAAAATATAAATGCATACGAACTTCTCAATTATAATAAAATAAACTTTAGACTTCAAAAGTTTTGAATAATATAGTCTTGAAAATACTTCTCTCTTTTTAATACTAAAGTAGATTATTCAAAAATATATTACAAGAATTTATCTTAAATAATATAATAGTAAGAATATGATTGTAAAAATTTAAATTTAAGACTTTTTTCTATCAAAAGATAATGTAATGAAATTCAAGACAAAAATAGATTATTTGATATAAATTATGATATCGATTATGATAAATTTTTGAAAAATTATTTATTTGTATCATTTTAAAGAAGATTTTGTTTATTTCTTTGAACTTTACAAATCCAAGTTATATAGATCTTTTCAAAATTAGAAATTTAGATATATCATTAAAAGTAAATCATAAAAGGATATATTTAATTTTTTAGAAAATATTTCTTTTTTTTTCAAGAAATATTACACATTGAGTTCAGAAAAGGTATCAAATATTTATAATTTATCTCAAATAATATCATTTTAAAATTATGGTGGTGCAAACTTAGATTTGAGATAAAGAAATTTCTTTTATTTTGCTAAAAGATAAGGTATTAAAGTGTAAGGTAATGATGTGCTATTTGATAATAATTATAAAAATTTTGATACTATGTATTTCAAAGTTCAAACCAAATAATATTTTTTTGATACCAATTAAACTAAAATTTAGATCAAATAATAATTTTCTTGAAAATTTGATACCACTAAAGATTAGTGTAAATTAATTTTCAAATTTATCTATTGAAAGTATGCTCTACTTGATATCAATTTTTCAAATTAAAGCCAATTATGAAATTATGTTTGATGCAATTATAAAAATAATTATTTTTATATTAATTTTAGATACTAATTATTTAAAAATTAATCTAAAAAATTTATTTAAAACTTTTTATGATAATAATAGAATTTAAATTTAGATTAATTAATAATTTTCTTAAAAGTTTGATGTCACTTAAAGATCATGAAAAATCAATTTGAATTGATATTAGCAAATCATTCAAGTCAAGAGATTTTCAGTTATCCTAAAATAAATTATTTCATCATTTTCTTTAGAAAATATTAAATAAATTCTAAGTTTCAAAAATAATTTATTTTTAATATTTTATTGATGTTTTCTATGTCAAAAAATTTAATCTTCTTAATTTTCTCTCATTTTTTAAATTTAATTAATCATTAATATCTCCTACTTAGTTTTATAAAAAGAGCATACATTGAATCAATTAAATAAGCTTCGGAATTAAACAAATAACATCATCAAATGTACTCAATTTTTAAAAAAGATTAGATCAATAGTTCAAGAAGTTTCAATTCAAGAAAATTTGATCAATTTAGATAGAAATTGATATGTAAACAAGTTAAAAATTGAAGATAATATTCAAATTAAATTTTAGAATAAAATATTTGGTCAATTAGAGTAAGATAATCAAGAGTATCAGGAGGAAAAATCTAGATATAGGCTCTATATTTTTTTTTTAATTTTAACTAAAAAAATTTTAAATCCTTAAAATAAAACTAAGATGCAATACAACATCAAGTACTTGGGTTTTATGAATAGATATTTTATTTTCAAGTACTTAGATCACGTAAAGTTTTGAAAAATTTTAATACTTAAGCATCTTATGGGGTAATGCCAAAAATTAATTTCACTTTAATGTTTTGCAATCAAATGGATTTATAGATAATTAAACTTCTTTTAATTTAAGTTTCTCAATAGCAAAATTGATATAGAAAAGATTAAATATTATGCTAAATTTTGAAATACTTTCATTTTATTCATAACATGATATATAGAGAAGAGCATATTCATTTTTAAAAATCAAAGCATTCAAAACAAGGTATACATCATAATTAATCAATCATACCAATATAAGAAAACATTAAAAAGCATCTTAAGCAAGGATATATAACCATGTTAATAGATCTTTAAAAACAATCAAATCAATTAAAATAACTTTGACAAATATTACTAGTATGATATGAAAAAGATTTAGATTATACCAACTATCGTCACACATCTAATTTTATTTTCAAGGCATCCATCTACAATAAATTTCTCTCTTCATTCTATTGGATTCTTGGTGTACCTACAAGATCATTTGCTAACTTTTGGTATCGAAGTCATCTTGGGTCCATGGAGGTTAGAGTTTAAGATTTCTTTTAAAACCCAAATTTATTAAATCAAAGTTTGGCCAATTCTTTTAAAATTACATTATAAAATTTTGTGGCCAATTTGATTGCATTTAAAGCACTTAATAGTATGACCTTTAGTTGAAGCTCTTGTAATAATATTTTCAGTATTTTACTATTTTTTTGAAATATTAAAATAGATTTTTATTTTATTGAAAATAGCTTCATTAGTTTTTACCATAGATTGGAGAATTTGAAAGCTAATGGTAAACTTTTTAGTAATAAGTTTCAAAACTTTAATCTCTCTCCTTAATTTTTTATTTTATTCCAAGATTATTTTTTTTTATTTAGAAGATTTTCATTTTCTTTTAGGAAGGATGTTAAAAGATCATTTTTCTTTATCAGCTCAGTATTTTTTTTAACTAAAAAATTTTTAGATTTAATCTATTCTTCTTTTTCTTTTGCTAAGAAATTCTTTTCTTCTATTAGATAAAGATTTTTTTGTTTAAGCTCCTTATTTTTCTATCTTAGCTTTTTAAATTTATGCATTAATTCATTAAAGGCATCAAGTAATTCATCAAAAATGAAATTGGATGACTTTTTAGAATTTACCTCATCTTCCATAGCCATGAGGCAAAGGTTTGCATTTTTTTTCTTCTTCATCCAACCTTGACATATCACCATTTTTCCTAATTCCTAGTAATGTATTCCTCTTCATCCTTTTAGGATTTATTTGGTAGCTAGTGATAATTTTCTTTTCTTCTTTCTTTTTTTTCATATCTTTCTTCGAGGAACTTCTTGAATTTTCTTGAATGAAGTACCATGTTCTCATCATCTTCTTCTTCATCTTCCTCTGACTCATCGCTTTATTGAAAATTGGTAGTTGATTTGAATGCAATGGTCTTCATTTATTTTGGCCCCTCTTCTTCTTCTTTTTTAGCCATATGCATCTCATGGGTCATAAATGAATCCATGAACTCTTATACTAATAGCTTAGTAAGATCCTTTACTTCTTATATTGCCATTACTTTAGCTTCCCATTCTTTAAGTAAAGACCTAAGCATCTTGCAAACAAGATCATAATTAGAATAGATTTTCCCTAGGTCATTAAGAGCATTAATAATTTTAATGAATTTGGTGAATATATCAGAAATAGACTCATGTTTTTTCATTTTTAATATTTCATATTTGTGAACAAGTAAGTTAATTTTGAACTCTTTGACTTAACTTGTTCCTTTATGAGTTATTTCTAATATATTCCAATTTTTTTTAGTTGATGTGCAAGATGATATTCTATTAAATTCATGTACATCTAAGAAACAATAAAGTACATTGATGGTTTTTACATTCAATTGAGCCATTCTTTTATCAAATTGATATCATTCCTTTTTAGGCTTGGAAAGAGTCATACCATTTATAGTTATTATGGGTGTGTGAGATCCTCTAGTTATGATCCCCCACAAATCATAATCTAGAGCATACATAAAAATTCTCATTTTAATTTTCTAAAAGATATAATTAGTGCCAACAAATAGTGGTGGTCTAGAAGTGGATTGGCCCTCTACAAAAAAAACACCACTTGAGGTTGCCATTGATCTTTTGCCTTTTGACCACTAGGTCAATAAATAATATTAGAGCACCAACTCTAATACCACTTGTTATCTAGAGGTAGCAATCTAAGAGAGAGGATGAATTGGATTCTTTAAAAATTTTAATCAAATTTAAAATTTAAATAAGAATGTGCTTTAATTTCAACTTATCAAAATAATTATGAAGTGAGTAATGTATGTAGCAATTTATAGTAGCAAAATTAAAATATATATTACTAAACAAGAATTAAAAATTAAGTTAAAATTAAAAGCAAGTAATGCAAGTAAAATGTGCAAAACAAGACACAACACAAACACAATAAATTTATAATGGTTCAGTGCAACCCCGTACCTATGTTTACTCCTCAAGCTTTTCTTAAAAATTTTACTATAATTCTCTAGATTATAGTGCATTTATTTTTCTAGGCTCATAAATAAATGCAGTTAATTTTTTTTGATCATCAACTAAAATCTTATACTGGTAGTTTTTTAGGCTCACTATTAACCTAGTTGGTTTTTTAGGCTTACCAATCAAAACTAATATTATTTAATTCCAGGCTTGGATAAGCCTAATCCTTATGTTTCTTTCCTCCAAAGAAACTTATAAAGAAATAAAAATACAAGGTATAAATTTCAGCACAAAGTAAAAACAAAAAAGAACTCTTTTGAAGCTTGAAGAAGTGGCTAAATATATGCTCTTTTAAAGCTTCACTTCTCTTCAAATGATACTAAAAAGTTGCTTGAGATGTTGCAGAAGATAACTATTGAATGCCTCCTAAAATCAAAGCTTAGTTCTTCTCTTTTTTCTTTCTTTATAATGTGTAATGAAAATCTCTTAAATTCAAAAAGATTTTACTTTAAAATCTCTTAATCTTGCTTCCTAAATATTTCTCTAGCCTTTAATATTCTTGGTGATGGCTAGAGAATCAGTTCTAGCCATTGAAAGCCTTGAATTAGTCATTGGAGTGGAGAAATGGCCATTTGAAAAGTTATAGAAAACTAGCCATACCCTAATTCTGCAGTGGTTGACCCCAATTTTGTAGGAATCGATCCTAATTTTTAGGGATCATCTCTTGGATTGCACTAAAAAAATTAGCTTTCTATTTTCTATTTCTATACAATAGAGATTGACCCATAGGTCATCTCCTTTATGTGCCACTTGATACCAACATGCCAATATTGACTCAAAACCTCCTAAGGTCACCTTAAAACCTTTCAACTTAATTATTTCATATTTTTACCTCTTAAACTTAAATTTCTCAATCCTAATACTTTCAAATAATATTTATTTTTTTAAAATTAATTTTCTTCATAATAAGCCATCCAAACTTATAAAAACTTGTTCCTTGAAGTGCTTTGGCTTGGCTTGTTAAGAGAATTTTTTTATAGAAAATTTCTTCAATGTAAACCCCTAGAAAGTCCTACATTCAATCTTGAAATATATAATTAGTAATATTTTTATCCAATATTTTAGAATCATCAAAATCAATCTCATGATCAAAATCAGTCCGATCCAAGTGAGTACCATTAGAAGGTTGCAAAAATCATCCTTAAGTATTAAAGAAATACTAAGGACCAATGACTTATTTATAGAGAATCTAACTTGAAACTCATGGGATATAGTAATTTTAGTTTTCAGTTAGATCATGATGATAGCAAGAATATCAAGATATATTTTTTATCCTAAATGGTTGAGCGATCTCCTAGAAGAGTTTCAAGCAGCACATTATAGTTAATTTAGTTTGTGAGCCGGAATATATTGCAGCATCTGATACTACAAAAGAAGCTGTATGGCTAAGAAAATTTTTTGACAAGCTTGGAGTGACACCTTCTCTTGATGATCCAGTTCCACTTTGCTGCTACAGTATTGAAGCCATAGCTTAGACAAAAAAGTCAAGGGCACATCAATGAATGAAGCATATTTTGTATTGTTATCATCTTATTTGGGAGATCGTGGATCGAGATAATGTCAAGCTTCAAAAGATCGATGGAAAGAAGAACATAGTCGATCCATTTACTAAAGCCATCAAAATTAAGAAGTTCAAAAACTATAAGTCAAAGATGGGTATATGATACTATTCTGATTGATTTTAGTCTAAGTGAAAGTTATTGAAAAATAGTATCCTAAAGCCAATTATTTAGATTGTAGATGATTGAGTTTTTTTATTATAATAGTACATAAATTTTATATTAATAAAAATTATTTAATAGTTTTCATCATAAGTTCATACATCTTCTATATTGAACTCCTTTGTTATGATGAAAGTCCTTAGAACTACTTATAATATGATGAAGGTGGATTTCTCATGTAGTCCTTAAATCATGTTCGCGACCAAATAATGCATCATTAAGAAGGATGATGACATTTATTGAGTATAGATCATTGTGTGCTATATCGGTTAGTTATCCTATTAACTAAAGAGTGTGGAGACACTAGTATAGCATATAGATAAGATGTAGGAGTATATCGTCACCAAAAAGTGACTTACTTACTGAGTGCTCTGCTATTAAGAGTAACTCGCAATGGGTATGAAAATGAGTGTCCCTCAGACCTTGCAAGCAACTCACTATACTTTAGTGTTTGACTACCTAATTTTTAATTCAGTGATTCAAGATTTCTGGGTGCAATCAAATACTTGTTAAGTCAGTGTATGAATCAAGATGGGATTGACGTCTTTAGATTATTGAAGATAATGCATCACTATATTTTAATTTAGCAAAGTCTTGGTCAGGATAATGGATGTGATGGATTTGGAAAGTTGAAATATAATGTGGATGACTCATTTAGGATTGACAGCAAACCCTAAGTCATCCTAAGCATTCAAAGTCAAAGGGATGAATCATGCGGTAACCATATGCTGAGGTTCTTGAATATTGCTTTTCAAATATTCAACCTATCTGGATATTGGAAACCACTGCTGGATGATAACTTTGATTAGTATAGGAAACAATTTCTATGCTACCGGCTTAGTGTTCGAACCTATGTAGTCTTGCACTAAATCATGCAATGTGGAAAAGAATTGACCTATAATCTAATTATTCAATTTGGAAGTACTTGACTTAATGGAGCAAATAGATTAGTTTAATTAAGAATTAAGTTAGAGGTCATATAAGATTAAATAGTTGACTATGTCTAGCTAGCACTAGATATGAGTTGCAGGTTTAATTTTGAGGATGATTATGATCGAATCTTTGATCCAAATAATTCATAAAAAAATAAATTCAACTACTAATTATTTTAGATTAGATCTGATTTAATTAAACTTGATTTAATTAGACTTAATTAGGTTTAAAATTCAAGTAAGACTTGGGCCTGAATCCTAATTAGATTAGAGTCAGCAGTCTATTCAAAATTGGTTCAAATATTGTTCGAATTGGATTCGAATCGGGTCTGAAATGGATTAGATCCTTAGAGATCTAAATAACTAGGACTCTTTCTCCTTGTTGCTGGCCAAGAGAAGGAGGGGGCATTGGATTTTACATCCTCCCTCATGTGTGCACGTGAGGAAGTGAGGGAGCCACAATGTGGTGCCAAATACTTCTTCATGAAGTTTCCCACTTTGGATAAGGTTAGGACTAAGAGTCTTAGCCAAATTAGGATTTGATCTCATGCTAGGGCATCACCTATATAAAAGGTAGGGATTCCATGCCACCCCATATATCTTTTCCCTTGGTTTTGTGTGACAAAAGCTAGAGAGAGTTAGAGAGGTGGGCGGCAAGAAGGAGAGTTCCTTCTTCTTCTCTTCAGGTGTGGTGGCTTCTTGTCCCTTGCTCCTTGGCATGAGGACATCTCAAGGAAAAGCTAGAGAAGGGATTTTCATATCCTCATCATCCCTTTGTTGCCTTTTAGAAGGTGTGATGCCAAGATATTCATCCTTTCTCTTTATGGTGCCTAGTGTGCATGCAAAGTAGAGAGCCTATACTTTTAGTCCTAGTGAGGCATCAGATTCAAAAAACCTCAGTATTCATTATACATCATAGGTATTTTGATGTTTAATATTTTATTTTAAATATGAATCTATTCACCCGATCCTTGGGAATCTAGTTTTGAATTGGATCTTTTCCTACAAGTCAATTGGTTTCAAGTATGTAAGCTAGAGGGTTAGAAGCTAACATTTTATTCTTACAGAAAGTGAAGATTCTAGTTAAATTTTTGTATTTGCTTTAAAACATTTGTTTTAGGATCATTTATAAAAATAAATGTGCCTTCCACTATTTTCTTGAATCTTTTACACTTCTTTAGTAGAGAAATGAAAATCCTTCATGACTAGGATTTCAAATGGGTACTGTGGTCCCATCAATTTGAGTACCATCTCACCTAATAGTAATTGATGATACATAAATCAATGAGTGGACAATTTTTATCTTATACTTCTCAAGCATGTTGTAGTCATCTTCGATCTCTAAGTTATATAGGCCTTACCTAATAGTTATTGGCCTAATTTGTTAGTAAAGTCGGACCCACCATTCAAACATGTAGGTAAAGCCTGTTAGATATATGTGCCCTAGAAGTCAGAATTGGCTGATACTTGTAATACATTTCTAGGGGCAAAATTGTAATTTTGACTATAATTAATAAAATGGGTTATTTCCTATCACACCTGTGTATTTAGTGTCTGTGATACATCCATTGAGTTAATGGTAATGATAATTCATATTTTCAAGAGTTGAAAATTTAAGACATGAATAATCATTATTAACTCATAAACAGCTCCCGACCATAGGATCATCACGAGGATGGTGATTGATCCGGAAGGTTGGTGTATGATCGCTTCTCTTTAGTAGATGAGTCTTGAGTCTACGGTGTGGAGACACCGGAGCGAGAGTACAGGTACTCGTTAGAGAACGAGGGCACTGAGCGTGACCACCTCGAGTAGTCATTAGGGAAGTCTACCTTCTCGTCAATGACTGACTCGATGCTGCAGTAGTGTGTCTGGTTCTTTGACCTGAGATGCATCGGCAGTTCACCTTGAGGGTGTTATAGTTTGACTACACCATTACTCGGTCTCCTAGCCATATGGAACCCTGAGGTGTATGTTGGCTATAGCATGTTCATTGTAGGAACTGGATTGCATCAAGATGGGATCTATCTACCTCGGTGGTAGAGGAGCAGCCCTATGATGATCATGAGAATCAAGTCCAGAAGCCCATGGCCATGGCAGAGTGAAATAATAGAAAGAGTTTCTATTTAGATTTTCACATTGGACTCGAATCGAATGATTACATCATATGACAGAGACTAGGGTTTGACGAGTTCACCTTAACCCTAATCTGATCGGGGCTCAAGATAGAAGAACTTAATCACACAGGTAGCTGCACCAAGAGGTTCGCATTCAGCTCTGATGGGTTGCCACCATATACTGCTAGGTGTCACTGGTGGATTTTGGGAGCAATTAGAATGATTTAGATGATCGATCATTCTAGCTGTTCGAATCAGAAGAGTTCTGATCCATCGAAAGGAGTTTCGATGATGTCTATGATAGAGATCATGACATATCCCATTACCATACAGAACTGAACCTAACTGGGTCACACAAACAAGGGTTTGAATCTGGTGATCATCAATTGAACTGATCTAGTTCAATTGATCTGAATGAGATTCAATTAGGTTCAAGGAAATCGTGCTAGCACTCGATTGAACCTAACGTTCTTCTTTTACTATCATAAATAAGTTGTCCTGACTGAGCCAAAGGAGTTTGTGCTCAATCAGAGGCCTTCATATGGTCTGACTGGAGGTTGTCCAAGTCAGAATAGGTTGTCTTATTTGTAAGACATTACCTGCCATTTTTGGTCACCTGCCATTTCTTGTTCTTTGACTTTGGTCAAAAGTCTACCTTTGACTGGTCAAACGTTGACCATTGACCACTTTGACTTTTGACCACATGTCATGCACCTATTGGAGAGCTGGTGGGGGCCTGTCCCCCTGCCAGAACCTGGCAAGGAGAAGGGCGCACGCCAAGGGTGGCGTGAGCCCAAGTAGGAGGCGCCTAGGAGTCCTTGTTGGACAAGGACTCCACCTCCCTTTTGGATTCCAATCAGAGTTCTACTAAGAATCCAGTTTGACTGGTCTTAGGCGCCCTCTAAGGAGGAATCCAGGGGTCTCTATTCCAACCAATCAGATTTAGATCTGATTTCACAAAGGGTTGTGATTGGTTGAGAGGAAGAGGAGTTGGATCACAAGAGGTCTATAAATAAGACCCTGCGCCCAACCCTAATTAATGCAATGCAATTGAGAGAGATTTCCCACGCCCCAAGGCTGCCTCTCCCCTCCTTCTCCATGCCATAGTCTCTTCTCCCCTTGCTCTCCACGTCCAAAAGAGTTTTGGACTTAGGTTGGTGCGATTCAGATCAAGGAAAGGCGATCAAAAGCAAGAAGGCTGCGCTGCTGCAAAAGGACGACTGCAGATCTTCAAAAGAGTTTTGAAGATCCTCCAGATCAGATCCAGATCTGATTTTTGGAGGTGTGATAGAGAAGAAGAGGATCTCCAGATCCAACCCGAGTGGATACCGGTAGAGGCCAGGCGCTTGCGTGGCTAAGATCCAGAACCTTCCGCTGCAATCAGGATCATCTACAGGGTAATAGGATTACCCAAATCAGGTAAATTAAATTTGATTTAATTTATCTTATTTTATTTTATTTATTAAAATAATAAGAATCAGATCTGAAACATATCAAGATCTGATTGAGATCAAGAGAAAAATTTTTGAAATATATCTCTTGATCTAATCAGATCTGGACGAACCTGGACCGGGAAATCAGGATTTCCCTTCAACTGGTATCAGAGCCATGGTTCTAAATTGTTTAGATCTGATTTTAATTTTATTTTAATTAGAAAATAAAGTGATTTCAGATGTCACATGAGATGTGATCAGATCTGAAATCAGAAAAATTAAAATTAAATGATTTGGATCTAAGAACATGAAGATATGCATGACTAGTTCTAGAATAGAATAGTTCTATAGAATAGTTTTGCATGTCTTTGATTTAATCTGATTAAATCATATTTTAGATCTTCTTATTTACTATTTTCTGATATTATAAGTGTTATAATAACATCTGATAAACAGCAAATAAAAATTATTTAATTTTAAATATCATATGAGATATGATTAGATGCATGTCTAGACTAGTTGTAGAATAGTTCTACATAATTGTCTAGATTAGAATTTATTTTGATTAGATCAATTTAAATCTAATTTTTTAGATTATTATGAGATAATTTAGATCTGAAAACATGCATGATTATGATACATGAGATGTATGCAAAATATGCCATGATTAGATCTACTTTATATATGAGATATATGATATAGATCTGATATTGTTTTGTAGTATTGAATGTTCCTGATTAAGGCGTTCCTCTTGGCCGTCCGGTCATAAGAACGAAGAAGGGTTTAAAGGCCCTCTCTTCCCATTCGATGGGGTGTTCTTATGACGTGTAGGGGTGCTGCGTGTTCGTCCTTAATCAGAAACCCAAAACTTACTTTCTGCAAAACCCTAGATCCTGAAACCCTAGGATTTATTGTGCATATTTTGTTTATGAACCCAACTTAATTAAGAATTAAGTTTATGGAATATTAATTAGGTCTAAAATTGAGAATTTCAGATCTAAGACATATTCATAATACTGGGTTCGGGCTTGGGTAGCTCAATTAGGTCTAAGCGGTTGATCAAACCGAATCAAGAGTTGGTTAG
Organism: Cocos nucifera; assembly: GCA_006176705.1. NCBI lineage: Eukaryota > Viridiplantae > Streptophyta > Magnoliopsida > Arecales > Arecaceae > Cocos > Cocos nucifera. The sequence goes on along the minus strand of QRFJ01001157.1, from coordinate 57,183 downwards.
ATGGGATCAACAATGCTTAAATTGACCAGCCTAATAGGATTAAGTCTGGGTCAAGATCGAGTCACGATCAAGCAAGACCTAATTAGGCTCAGAGGTTAGAGTCTGGATTGTAGGCTAACCCAATTGGTTCTGACTCAACAATTTGGTGTCTAAGGTAAGTTTGGCACAGACGACCGACTGGTTTTTAATTGGAAGCTACTCGACCTGAATGCGTTCTTGTGCGAGTTAACGGCATATTCCTTCCACCGGTCTCACTTACCTGGCCATATCTGTTGACACAGTTCTGATCTGAGGTGGTCAATAATCCGAGCTAACCCATGCCACTAGGTTAGTCATAATTGTTATGACTAAGCCAAGTCTAGTTTAATGAGACCTGAATCAATTCTCCCTAAGAAAAGATTAAGTCCTGAGGTCTTCCACCATTGTAGATGTGCGGGCCCTTCCCGGGGTTGATTGTTCTCGGCTGGATACAGTGGCTCAGTTGCACCGGGAAGACGCAACCATGTCTATTAGGCATTGGATGCTATGGGCTGGAGGATGAGTTGGGCTCAATATTTCGGATACGGTGAGAGACTCAATTAGGAACCCAGTCTATGCAAATGGTGGGTCTGACTTAACTAAGGAGTGGATCAATATTCCGGATACGGTGAGATTCATGAATTAGAGACCAAGTTTGGGTGCACCATGATTAGAGAATCATTGAACAAGAGTTGTTCACTCATTGGCTAACCCATCACCAATAACTGTTAGGTGAGGTGATGAGTCAGTTGGTGAGACCGCACCACCCACTAGAAATCATTCAATCGTGGAGATTTTCGCATCTCTACAGAGGGAGTGTAGGGATCCGAGAAAATAGTGGGAGCTAATTTGTTTAAAAATAAAATCCCTAAACAAATTGGTCAAGTCAAAATTACAGTATCTAACTAGAATCTTTGACTCTCTACAGGAAAATGTCTGCGTCCAACCCATTGGCACGTATCCTAGACACACATAGACTGACTGGACCCAATTATAAAGATTGGCTCAGGAACTACAAAATTATTTTGGGTTCAGAGAAGTTAACACATGTTTTGGACCAGGACCCTCCCACCTTACCAGCCTCGTCCATCCACTGTTGAACAGAGAGCGTCTCTGGAAAAATGGATTGACGAAGACAATAAGGCCAGATACTACATGTTGGGCTCGATGTCTGATGAGCTCCAGCGCCAACATGAAGATATCGGGACTGCTCGCCAAATGTTGGCTCACCTGCAGGAGATGTTTGGTGAACAGAGTCGCGCAGCCAAATATCAAGTCACGAAATGACTTTTTAAGGCTAAGATGCGTGATGGGCAGTCAGTCCAAGATCACTGTCTGACAATGATCAAGGACATGGAAGAGCTTGAGAAGCTCGGTGTGAAGTTGGACTTGGATCTGCAGAACGATATTATTCTGCAATCCTTGACTGATGCATATGGGCAATTCATCATGAATTACCACATGCATAAACTTCAAAATTCCTTGGCCGAGTTAATGAATATGCTGGTTACCGCTGAGCTTTCTATGAAAGGTTCTAAAGGCTCAGTTCTTGCTATGGAACGGACTTCTTCCAAAAGAAAGTCTTATGGAAAGAAAAAGAAGTCTGTGAAAAAGCAAAAGGTGGAAGGATCAAAGAAGAAGAAGGCAGAACCGAAGAAAAAGGCCGATGGCAAAGGAAAGTGTTTCCATTGCAACAGCGACGGCCATTGGAAGCGGAACTGCCCTACTTACCTGGCCACCCTGAAGAACAAGAAGGAAGGTCCTTCTGGAGGTATGCTCGTTATTGAGTCTAACCTTACGGTTTCTTCTGCATCCAGTTGGGTGCTTGACTCTGGTTCTAGTGCTCATCTGTGCACTTCTATGCAGGGTCTTGAGGATAGCAGGAGGCTGAGGGATGGAGACATGATCCTACGCATCGGTAATGGAGCAAGAGTTGCTGCAGTAGCCGTGGGAACATACCCTCTTCGATTACCATCTGGTTTAGACTTAGTTTTAAAAGACTGTTATTATGTGCCTGCAGCTAGCAGGAATTTGATTTCTGTTTCATGCTTAGCACAAGAAGGTTATGTGATCACCTTCTTTAAGGACCATTGTAACATTCTTTATGAAAGAAATAAAATTGCAAATGGTTTCCTTATTAATGGTCTTTATCAGTTGCATATTGATGTACCTATTTTAACTATCGAGCAAAACGTGAATGCCAAACGACCTAGGGATAGTCCAAACGACAGATATCTATGGCACCTGAGATTAGGTCATATAGCAGAAGATAGGATTAACAAATTGGAGAAAAATGGGCTATTGAGTCCATTGACTTTTGAGTCATATCCAACTTGTGAATCTTGTCTTCAAGGCAAAATGACTAAACTCCCTTTTGTTGGACATGGGGAGAGGGCCACAGATCTCCTTGCCCTAGTACATACTGATGTGTGCGGCCCATTTGATGTGCCGGCTAGAGGCAATTTTGTCTACTTCATTACCTTTACCGATGATCTGTCTAGGTATGGGTATGTGTATCTTATGAGACACAAGTCTGAAGCTTTTGAAAAGTTCAAAGAATTCAGACATGAAGTAGAAAAACAAACTGGAAAAACCCATTAAGGTTCTTCGATCAGATCGAGGAGGTGAATACCTTAGCCGGGAATTCCTAGACTATCTTAAGGAAAATGGCATAGTCTCTCAATGGACTCCACCAGGAACACCTCAACTCAACGGGGTTTCAGAATGGAGAAATCGGACTCTATTGGATATGGTTCGATCCATGATGAGCTTCACAGACCTCCCTGATTTTCTTTGGGGACATTCATTATTAACTTCAATTCTATCTACTGAATAGGGTTCCCTCTAAAACCGTTCCTACCACACCGTATGAGATATGGCACGGTAAGAAACCAAGTCTGAGTCATCTCAGAATTTGGGGTTGTCCGGCTCATGTCAAAAGACAACAAGCGGACAAGTTAGAGTTTAGGTCCTTTAGAGCTCGATTCATAGGATATCCTAAAGAGTCATTAGGATACTATTTCTACATTCCAGAAGACCACAATGTGATTGTGAGTCGACATGCCATCTTTCTTGAAAAATAGTTTATTCAAGATAGCGGCATTGGAAAGCAGATTAAGCTTGATGAGAAAGTCTCACAAGTAGAACGAGCTAAGGACCAAGTGGAACCAAATCAGGTTGAGCCAATAAGAACACTACCTCCTCCACCTCGTAGATCGGAAAGAGTTTCCCGTCCCCCTGAAAGATACTTAGGTATTATTTCAGAGGACGTAGAGGAAATGTTCCTCATAGGTAATGGTGCTCATGGTGATGATCCCAAAACCTACAACGAGGCGATATCAGATATCGACTCCGAGAAATGGCTTAGAGGCAATGCAGTCAGAAATTGACTCGATGCACTCAAACCAAGTCTGGACCTTGGTAGATCCACCAGAAGGTATAGTACCTATTGGGTGTAAATGGATCTTCAAGAGAAAGATTGGTGCAGATGGGAATGTGGAGACATTCAAGGCTAGACTAGTGGCAAAAGGTTATAGTCAACGCGAAGGCATTGACTATCAGGATACCTTTTCCCCAGTAGCTATGCTAAAATCCATCCGCACATTGCTTGCCGTTGCAGCCTATTTCGATTATGAAATATGGCAAATGGACGTGAAAACGGCATTCCTAAATGGATATCTTGAGGAAGATATCTATATGGAACAGCCGCTAGGTTTCACATCCAGTGATACTGATCACAAGGTTTGCAAGCTGCAAAGGTCCATATATGGACTTAAGCAAGCATCTCGGAGCTGGAACACTCGTTTCAATGATGTGATCAAAAAGTTTGGTTTCATCAAAAATGAAGAGGAACCATGTGTTTTCAAAAAGGGTCAGTGGGAGCGCTGTTGTCTTCCTCGTATTGTACGTGGATGACATCCTCCTTATTGGGAATGATATTCCCATGTTGACATCAGTCAAGATGTGGTTGTCCAAGGAATTCTCCATGAAAGACCTAGGTGAAGCATCCTTTATTCTAGGAATTAAGGTCTATAGGGATAGACCGAATAGGATGCTAGGACTTTCACAGAAGATGTACATAGAGGAAGTACTAAAGAGGTTTAGTATGGAAAACTCTAAGAGGGGATTAATACCCTTCAGACATGGTATTCATCTTTCCAAGAAGATGTGCCCCAGCACACCTGAGGAAATAGAACGCATGAGCAAGATCCCTTATGCTTCTGCAATAGGGAGCCTCATGTATGCCATGCTATGTACACGACCTGATATAGCCCATGCTGTGAGTGTCACAAGCAGATATCAGTCAAATCCAGGTGAAGAACACTGGACTTCTGTGAAATGTATCCTTAAGTACTTGAGAAGAACTAAGGATATGATGTTGGTCTTTGGTAATGGAGAACTCCAAGTTCCAGGGATACACAGACTCGGATTTCATGTCCGATATAGATGATCGAAAGTCGACATCTGGAAGTCTGTTTGTGTGCAATGGTGGAGCTGTCAGCTGGAAGAGTTCCAAGCAAACTGTGATAGCAGATTCCACCATGGAAGCAGAATATATCGCTGCATCAGAGGCTGCAAAGGAAGCATTCTGGTACAAGAAGTTTGCTGCAGAAATTGGAGTAATGCCATCAGATGCCATTCCTCTTATACTGCGACAACAATGGCGCCATAGCCCTTGCTAAGGAGCCGAGGTCTCACCAGAAAGTCCAAGCACATTGAGCGGCGATACCATCTCATCCGCGATTACCTTGAGAAAGGTTACGTTGAGGTCAAGAGAGTCAACTCCGCAGATAATGTGGCAGACCCACTTACAAAGCCGTTGGGCCAGCAGAAGATCGAAGCCCACCTTGAGAAGATGGGACTTAGACTTGTAGCCAATTGGCTTTAGGACAAGTGGGAGATTGTTAGATATATGTGCCCTAGAAGCCAGAATTGGCTGACACTTGTAATACACTTCTAGGGGCAAAATTATAATTTTGACTATAATCAATAAAATGGGTTATTTTCTATCACATATGTGTATTTAGTGTCTGTGATACATCCTTTGAGTTAATGGTAATGATAATTCATATTTTCAAGAGTTGAAAATTTAAGACATGAATAATCATTATTAACTCATAAAATGCTCCCGACCATAGGATCATCACGAGGATGGTGATTGATCCGGAAGGTTGGTGTACAATCGCTTCTCTTTAGTAGATGAGTCTTGAGTCTACGGTGTGGAGACACCGGAGCGAGAGTACAGGTACTCGTTAGAGAACGAGGGCACTGAGCGTGACCACCTCGAGTAGTCATTAGGAAGTCTACCTTCTCGTCAATGACTGACTCGATGCTGCAGTAGTGTGTCTGGTTCTTTGACCTGAGATGCATCGGCAGTTCACCTTGAGGGTGTTATAGTTTGACTACACCATTACTCGGTCTCCTAGCCATATGGAACCCTGAGGTGTATGTTGGCTATAGCATGTTCATTGTAGGAACTGGATTGCATCAAGATGGAATCTATCTACCTCGGTGGTAGAGGAGCAGCCCTATGATGATCATGAGAATCAAGTCCAGAAGCCCATGGCCATGGCAGAGTGAAATAATAGAAAGAGTTTCTATTTAGATTTTCACATTGGACTCGAATCGAATGATTACATCATATGACAGAGACTAGGGTTTGACGAGTTCACCTTAACCCTAATCTGATCGGGGCTCAAGATAGAAGAACTTAATCACACAGGTAGCTGCACCAAGAGGTTCGCATTCAGCTCTGATGGGTTGCCACCATATACTGCTAGGTGTCACTGGTGGATTTTGGGAGCAATTAGAATGATTTAGATGATCGATCATTCTAGCTGTTCGAATCAGAAGAGTTCTGATCCATCGAAAGGAGTTTCGATGATGTCGATGATAGAGATCATGACATATCCCATTACCATACAGAACTGAACCTAACTGGGTCACACAAACAAGGGTTTGAATCTGGTGATCATCAATTGAACTGATCTAGTTCAATTGATCTGAATGAGATTCAATTAGGTTCAAGGAAATCGTGCTAGCACTCGATTGAACCTAACGTTCTTCTTTTACTATCATAAATAAGTTGTCCTGACTGAGCCAAAGGAGTTTGTGCTCAATCAGAGGCCTTCATATGGTCTGACTGGAGGTTGTCCAAGTCAGAAAAGGTTGTCTTATTTTGTAAGACATTACCTGCCATTTTTGGTCACCTGCCATTTCTTGTTCTTTGACTTTGGTCAAAAGTCTACCTTTGACTGGTCAAACGTTGACCATTGACACTTTGACTTTTGACCACATGTCATGCACCTATTGGAGAGCTGGTGGGGGCCTGTCCCCCTGCCAGAACCTGGCAAGGAGAAGGGCGCACGCCAAGGGTGGCGTGAGCCCAAGTTAGGAGGCGCCTAGGAGTCCTTGTTGGACAAGGACTCCACCTCCCTTTTGGATTCCAATTCAGAGTTCTACTAAGAATCCAGTTTGACTGGTCTTAGGCACCCTCTAAGGAGGAATCCAGGGGTCTCTATTCCCAACCAATCAGATTTAGATCTGATTTCACAAAGGGTTGTGATTGGTTGGAGAGGAAGAGGAGTTGGATCACAAGCTTAGTCTATAAATAAGACCCTGCGCCCAACTCAGATTCTAATGCAATTCAATTGAGAAACCCCACGCCCCAAGGCTGCCTCTC
>QRFJ01001157.1:0-49483 GCA_006176705.1 Cocos nucifera | reverse complement strand
TTGAGTTAATGGTAATGATAATTCATATTTTCAAGAGTTGAAAATTTAAGACATGAATAATCATTATTAACTCATAAACAGCTCCCGACCATAGGATCATCACGAGGATGGTGATTGATCCGGAAGGTTGGTGTACGATCGCTTCTCTTTAGTAGATGAGTCTTGAGTCTACGGTGTGGAGACACCGGAGCGAGAGTACAGGTACTCGTTAGAGAACGAGGGCACTGAGCGTGACCACCTCGAGTAGTCATTAGGAAGTCTACCTTCTCGTCAATGACTGACTCGATGCTGCAGTAGTGTGTCTGGTTCTTTGACCTGAGATGCATCGGCAGTTCACCTTGAGGGTGTTATAGTTTGACTACACCATTACTCGGTCTCCTAGCCATATGGAACCCTGAGGTGTATGTTGGCTATAGCATGTTCATTGTAGGAACTGGATTGCATCAAGATGGGATCTATCTACCTCGGTGGTAGAGGAGCAGCCCTATGATGATCATGAGAATCAAGTCCTGAAGCCCATGGCCATGGCAGAGTGAAATAATAGAAAGAGTTTCTATTTAGATTTTCACATTGGACTCGAATCGAATGATTACATCATATGACAGAGACTAGGGTTTGACGAGTTCACCTTAACCCTAATCTGATCGGGGCTCAAGATAGAAGAACTTAATCACACAGGTAGCTGCACCAAGAGGTTCGCATTCAGCTCTGATGGGTTGCCACCATATACTGCTAGGTGTCACTGGTGGATTTTGGGAGCAATTAGAATGATTTAGATGATCGATCATTCTAGCTGTTCGAATCAGAAGAGTTCTGATCCATCGAAAGGAGTTTCGATGATGTCTATGATAGAGATCATGACATATCCCATTACCATACAGAACTGAACCTAACTGGGTCACACAAACAAGGGTTTGAATCTGGTGATCATCAATTGAACTGATCTAGTTCAATTGATCTGAATGAGATTCAATTAGGTTCAAGGAAATCGTGCTAGCACTCGATTGAACCTAACGTTCTTCTTTTACTATCATAAATAAGTTGTCCTGACTGAGCCAAAGGAGTTTGTGCTCAATCAGAGGCCTTCATATGGTCTGACTGGAGGTTGTCCAAGTCAGAATAGGTTGTCTTATTTTGTAAGACATTACCTGCCATTTTTGGTCACCTGCCATTTCTTGTTCTTTGACTTTGGTCAAAAGTCTACCTTTGACTGGTCAAACGTTGACCATTGACCCTTTGACTTTTGACCACATGTCATGCACCTATTGGAGAGCTGGTGGGGGCCTGTCCCCCTGCCAGAACCTGGCAAGGAGAAGGGCGCACGCCAAGGGTGGCGTGAGCCCAAGTAGGAGGCGCCTAGGAGTCCTTGTTGGACAAGGACTCCACCTCCCTTTTGGATTCCAATCAGAGTTCTACTAAGAATCCAGTTTGACTGGTCTTAGGCGCCCTCTAAGGAGGAATCCAGGGGTCTCTATTCCAACCAATCAGATTTAGATCTGATTTCACAAAGGGTTGTGATTGGTTGAGAGGAAGAGGAGTTGGATCACAAGCTTAGGTCTATAAATAAGACCCTGCGCCCAACCTCAGATTAATGCTAATGCAATTAGAATAGAGATTTCCCATGCCCCAAGGCTGCCTCTCCCCTCCTTCCTCCATGCCATAAACTTCTCCTCCTTCTCCTCTCCACGTCCAAAAGTGTTTTGGATTTAGGTTGGTGCGATTCAGATCAAAGGAAAGGCGATCAAAAGCAAGAAGGCTGCGCTGCTGCAAAAGGACGACTGCAGATCTTCAAAAGAGTTTTGAAGATCCTCCAGATCAGATCCAGATCTGATTTTTGGAGGTGTGATAGAGAAGAAGAGGATCTCCAGATCCAACCCGAGTGGATACCGGTAGAGGCCAGGCGCTTGCGTGGCTAAGATCCAGAACCTTCCGCTGCAATCAGGATCATCTACAGGGTAATAGGATTACCCAAATCAGGTAAATTAAATTTGATTTAATTTATCTTATTTTATTTTATTTATTAAAATAATAAGAATCAGATCTGAAACATATCAAGATCTGATTGAGATCAAGAGAAAATTTTTGAAATATATCTCTTGATCTGATCAGATCTGGACGAACCTGGACCGGGAAATCAGGATTTCCCTTCAACTGGTATCAGAGCCATGGTTCTAAATTGTTTAGATCTGATTTTAATTTTATTTTAATTAGAAAATAAAGTGATTTCAGATGTCACATGAGATGTGATCAGATCTGAAATCAGAAAAATTAAAATTAAATGATTTGGATCTAAGAACATGAAGATATGCATGACTAGTTCTAGAATAGAATAGTTCTATAGAATAGTTTTGCATGTCTTTGATTTAATCTGATTAAATCATATTTTAGATCTTCTTATTTACTATTTTCTGATATTATAAGTGTTATAATAACATCTGATAAATAGCAAATAAAAATTATTTAATTTTAAATATCATATGAGATATGATAGATGCATGACTAGACTAGTTGTAGAATAGTTCTACATAATTGTCTAGATTAGAATTTATTTTGATTAGATCAATTTAAATCTAATTTTTTAGATTATTATGAGATAATTTAGATCTGAAAACATGCATGATTATGATACATGAGATGTATGCAAAATATGCCATGATTAGATCTACTTTATATATGAGATATATGATATAGATCTGATATTGTTTTGTAGTATTGAATGTTCCTGATTAAGGCGTTCCTCTTGGCCGTCCGGTCATAAGAACGAAGAAGGGTTTAAAGGCCCTCTCTTCCCATTCGATGGGGTGTTCTTATGACGTGTAGGGGTGCTGCGTGTTCGTCCTTAATCAGAAACCCAAAACTTACTTTCTGCAAAACCCTAGATCCTGAAACCCTAGGATTTATTGTGCATATTTTGTTTATGAACCCAACTTAATTAAGAATTAAGTTTATGGAATATTAATTAGGTCTAAAATTGAGAATTTCAGATCTAAGACATATTCATAATACTGGGTTCGGGCTTGGGTAGCTCAATTAGGTCTAAGCGGTTGATCAAACCGAATCAAGAGTTGGTTAGATGGGATCAACAATGCTTAAATTGACCAGCCTAATAGGATTAAGTCTGGGTCAAGATCGAGTCACGATCAAGCAAGACCTAATTAGGCTCAGAGGTTAGAGTCTGGATTGTAGGCTAACCCAATTGGTTCTGACTCAACAATTTGGTGTCTAAGGTAAGTTTGGCACAGACGACCGACTGGTTTTTAATTGGAAGCTACTCGACCTGAATGCGTTCTTGTGCGAGTTAACGGCATATTCCTTCCACCGGTCTCACTTACCTGGCCATATCTGTTGACACAGTTCTGATCTGAGGTGGTCAATAATCCGAGCTAACCCATGCCACTAGGTTAGTCATAATTGTTATGACTAAGCCAAGTCTAGTTTAATGAGACCTGAATCAATTCTCCCTAAGAAAAGATTAAGTCTGAGGTCTTCCACCATTGTAGATGTGCGGGCCCTTCCCGGGGTTGATTGTTCTCGGCTGGATACAGTGGCTCAGTTGCACCGGGAAGACGCAACCATGTCTATTAGGCATTGGATGCTATGGGCTGGAGGATGAGTTGGGCTCAATATTTCGGATACGGTGAGAGACCTCAATTAGGAACCCAGTCTATGCAAATGGTGGGTCTGACTTAACTAAGGAGTGGATCAATATTCCGGATACGGTGAGATTCATGAATTAGAGACCAAGTTTGGGTGCACCATGATTAGAGAATCATTGAACAAGAGTTGTTCACTCATTGGCTAACCCATCACCAATAACTGTTAGGTGAGGTGATGAGTCAGTTGGTGAGACCGCACCACCCACTAGAAATCATCAATCGCGGAGATTTTCGCATCTCTACAGAGGGAGTGTAGGGATCCGAGAAAATAGTGGGAGCTAATTTGTTTAAAAATAAAATCCCTAAACAAATTGGTCAAGTCAAAATTACAGTATCTAACTAGAATCTTTGACTCTCTACAGGAAAATGTCTGCGTCCAACCCATTGGCACGTATCCTGGACACACATAGACTGACTGGACCCAATTATAAAGATTGGCTCAGGAACTACAAAATTATTTTGGGTTCAGAGAAGTTAACCACATGTTTTGGACCAGGACCCTCCCACCTTACCAGCTCGTCCATCCACTGAACAGAGAGCGTCTCTGGAAAAATGGATTGACGAAGATAATAAGGCCAGATACTACATGTTGGGCTCGATGTCTGATGAGCTCCAGCGCCAACATGAAGATATCGGGACTGCTCGCCAAATGTTGGCTCACCTGCAGGAGATGTTTGGTGAACAGAGTCGCGCAGCCAAATATCAAGTCACAAAATGACTTTTTAAGGCTAAGATGCGTGATGGGCAGTCAGTCCAAGATCACTGTCTGACAATGATCAAGGACATGGAAGAGCTTGAGAAGCTCGGTGTGAAGTTGGACTTGGATCTGCAGAACGATATTATTCTGCAATCCTTGACTGATGCATATGGGCAATTCATCATGAATTACCACATGCATAAACTTCAAAATTCCTTGGCCGAGTTGATGAATATGCTGGTTACCGCTGAGCTTTCTATGAAAGGTTCTAAAGGCTCAGTTCTTGCTATGGAACGGACTTCTTCCAAAAGAAAGTCTTATGGAAAGAAAAAGAAGTCTGTGAAAAAGCAAAAGGTGGAAGGATCAAAGAAGAAGAAGGCAGAACCGAAGAAAAAGGCCGATGGCAAAGGAAAGTGTTTCCATTGCAACAGCGACGGCCATTGGAAGCGGAACTGCCCTACTTACCTGGCCACCCTGAAGAACAAGAAGGAAGGTCCTTCTGGAGGTATGCTCGTTATTGAGTCTAACCTTACGGTTTCTTCTGCATCCAGTTGGGTGCTTGACTCTGGTTCTAGTGCTCATCTGTGCACTTCTATGCAGGGTCTTGAGGATAGCAGGAGGCTGAGGGATGGAGACATGATCCTACGCATCGGTAATGGAGCAAGAGTTGCTGCAGTAGCCGTGGGAACATACCCTCTTCGATTACCATCTGGTTTAGACTTAGTTTTAAAAGACTGTTATTATGTGCCTGCAGCTAGCAGGAATTTGATTTCTGTTTCATGCTTAGCACAAGAAGGTTATGTGATTCACCTTCTTTAAGGACCATTGTAACATTCTTTATGAAAGAAATAAAATTGCAAATGGTTTCCTTATTAATGGTCTTTATCAGTTGCATATTGATGTACCTATTTTAACTATCGAGCAAAACGTGAATGCCAAACGACCTAGGGATAGTCCAAACGACAGATATCTATGGCACCTGAGATTAGGTCATATAGCAGAAGATAGGATTAACAAATTGGAGAAAAATGGGCTATTGAGTCCATTGACTTTTGAGTCATATCCAACTTGTGAATCTTGTCTTCAAGGCAAAATGACTAAACTCCCTTTTGTTGGACATGGGGAGAGGGCCACAGATCTCCTTGCCCTAGTACATACTGATGTGTGCGGCCCATTTGATGTGCCGGCTAGAGGCAATTTTGTCTACTTCATTACCTTTACCGATGATCTGTCTAGGTATGGGTATGTGTATCTTATGAGACACAAGTCTGAAGCTTTTGAAAAGTTCAAAGAATTCAGACATGAAGTAGAAAAACAAACTGGAAAAACCCATTAAGGTTCTTCGATCAGATCGAGGAGGTGAATACCTTAGCCGGGAATTCCTAGACTATCTTAAGGAAAATGGCATAGTCTCTCAATGGACTCCACCAGGAACACCTCAACTCAACGGGGTTTCAGAATGGAGAAATCGGACTCTATTGGATATGGTTCGATCCATGATGAGCTTCACAGACCTCCCTGATTTTCTTTGGGGACATTCATTGTTAACTTCAATCTATTTACTGAATAGGGTTCCCTCTAAAACCGTTCCTACCACACCGTATGAGATATGGCACGGTAAGAAACCAAGTCTGAGTCATCTCAGAATTTGGGGTTGTCCGGCTCATGTCAAAAGACAACAAGCGGACAAGTTAGAGTTTAGGTCCTTTAGAGCTCGATTCATAGGATATCCTAAAGAGTCATTAGGATACTATTTCTACATTCCAGAAGACCACAATGTGATTGTGAGTCGACATGCCATCTTTCTTGAAAAATAGTTTATTCAAGATAGCGGCATTGGAAAGCAGATTAAGCTTGATGAGAAAGTCTCACAAGTACAAACGAGCTAAGGACCAATTGGAACCAAATCAGGTTGAGCCAATAAGAACACTACCTCCTCCACCTCGTAGATCGGAAAGAGTTTTCCATCCCCCTGAAAGATACTTAGGTATTATTTCAGAGGAAGTAGAGAAAATGTTCCTCATAGGTAATGGTGCTCATGGTGATGATCCCAAAACCTACAACGAGGCGATATCAGATATCGACTCCGAGAAATGGCTTAGAGGCAATGAAGTCAGAAATTGACTCGATGCACTCAAACCAAAGTCTGGACCTTGGTAGATCCACCAGAAGGTATAGTACCTATTGGGTGTAAATGGATCTTCAAGAGAAAGATTGGTGCAGATGGAAAATGTGGAGACATTCAAGGCTAGACTAGTGGCAAAAGGTTATAGTCAACGCGAAGGCATTGACTATCAGGATACCTTTTCCCAGTAGCTATGCTAAAATCCATCCGCACATTGCTTGCCGTTGCAGCCTATTTCGATTATGAAATATGGCAAATGGACGTGAAAACGGCATTCTTAAATGGATATCTTGAGGAAGATATCTATATGGAACAGCCGCTAGGTTTCACATCCAGTGATACTGATCACAAGGTTTGCAAGCTGCAAAGGTCCATATATGGACTTAAGCAAGCATCTCGGAGCTGGAACACTCGTTTCAATGATGTGATCAAAAAGTTTGGTTTCATCAAAAATGAAGAGGAACCATGTGTTTTCAAAAAGGGTCAGTGGGAGCGCTGTTGTCTTCCTCGTATTGTACGTGGATGACATCCTCCTTATTGGGAATGATATTCCCATGTTGACATCAGTCAAATGTGGTTGTCCAAGGAATTCTCCATGAAAGACCTAGGTGAAGCATCCTTTATTCTAGGAATTAAGGTCTATAGGGATAGACCGAATAGGATGCTAGGACTTTCACAGAAGATGTACATAGAGGAAGTACTAAAGAGGTTTAGTATGGAAAACTCTAAGAGGGGATTAATACCCTTCAGACATGGTATTCATCTTTCCAAGAAGATGTGCCCTAGCACACCTGAGGAAATAGAACGCATGAGCAAGATCCCTTATGCTTCTGCAATAGGGAGCCTCATGTATGCCATGCTATGTACACGACCTGATATAGCCCATGCTGTGAGTGTCACAAGCAGATATCAGTCAAATCCAGGTGAAGAACACTGGACTTCTGTGAAATGTATCCTTAAGTACTTGAGAAGAACTAAGGATATGATGTTGGTCTTTGGTAATGGAGAACTCCAAGTCCAGGGATACACAGACTCGGATTTTCATGTCCGATATAGATGATCGAAAGTCGACATCTGGAAGTCTGTTTGTGTGCAATGGTGGAGCTGTCAGCTGGAAGAGTTCCAAGCAAACTGTGATAGCAGATTCCACCATGGAAGCAGAATATATAGCTGCATCAGAGGCTGCAAAGGAAGCATTCTGGTACAAGAAGTTTGCTGCAGAAATTGGAGTAATGCCATCAGATGCCATTCCTCTTTACTGCGACAACAATGGCGCCATAGCCCTTGCTAAGGAGCCGAGGTCTCACCAGAAAGTCCAAGCACATTGAGCGGCGATACCATCTCATCCGCGATTACCTTGAGAAAGGTTACGTTGAGGTCAAGAGAGTCAACTCCGCAGATAATGTGGCAGACCCACTTACAAAGCCGTTGGGCCAGCAGAAGATCGAAGCCCACCTTGAGAAGATGGGACTTAGACTTGTAGCCAATTGGCTTTAGGACAAGTGGGAGATTGTTAGATATATGTGCTCTAGAAGCCAGAATTGGCTGACACTTGTAATACACTTCTAGGGGCAAAATTATAATTTTGACTATAATTAATAAAATGGGTTATTTTCTATCACATGTGTATTTAGTGTCTGTGATACATCCTTTGAGTTAATGGTAATGATAATTCATATTTTCAAGAGTTGAAAATTTAAGACATGAATAATCATTATTAACTCATAAAACAGCTCCCGACCATAGGATCATCACGAGGATGGTGATTGATCCGGAAGGTTGGTGTACGATCGCTTCTCTTTAGTAGATGAGTCTTGAGTCTACGGTGTGGAGACACCGGAGCGAGAGTACAGGTACTCGTTAGAGAACGAGGGCACTGAGCGTGACCACCTCGAGTAGTCATTAGGAAGTCTACCTTCTCGTCAATGACTGACTCGATGCTGCAGTAGTGTGTCTGGTTCTTTGACCTGAGATGCATCGGCAGTTCACCTTGAGGGTGTTATAGTTTGACTACACCATTACTCGGTCTCCTAGCCATATGGAACCCTGAGGTGTATGTTGGCTATAGCATGTTCATTGTAGGAACTGGATTGCATCAAGATGGAATCTATCTACCTCGGTGGTAGAGGAGCAGCCCTATGATGATCATGAGAATCAAGTCCTGAAGCCCATGGCCATGGCAGAGTGAAATAATAGAAAGAGTTTCTATTTAGATTTTCACATTGGACTCGAATCGAATGATTACATCATATGACAGAGACTAGGGTTTGACGAGTTTCACCTTAACCCTAATCTGATCGGGGCTCAAGATAGAAGAACTTAATCACACAGGTAGCTGCACCAAGAGGTTCGCATTCAGCTCTGATGGGTTGCCACCATATACTGCTAGGTGTCACTGGTGGATTTTGGGAGCAATTAGAATGATTTAGATGATCGATCATTCTAGCTGTTCGAATCAGAAGAGTTCTGATCCATCGAAAGGAGTTTCGATGATGTCGATGATAGAGATCATGACATATCCCATTACCATACAGAACTGAACCTAACTGGGTCACACAAACAAGGGTTTGAATCTGGTGATCATCAATTGAACTGATCTAGTTCAATTGATCTGAATGAGATTCAATTAGGTTCAAGGAAATCGTGCTAGCACTCGATTGAACCTAACGTTCTTCTTTTACTATCATAAATAAGTTGTCCTGACTGAGCCAAAGGAGTTTGTGCTCAATCAGAGGCCTTCATATGGTCTGACTGGAGGTTGTCCAAGTCAGAAATAGGTTGTCTTATTTTGTAAGACATTACCTGCCATTTTTGGTCACCTGCCATTTCTTGTTCTTTGACTTTGGTCAAAAGTCTACCTTTGACTGGTCAAACGTTGACCATTGACACTTTGACTTTTGACCACATGTCATGCACCTATTGGAGAGCTGGTGGGGGCCTGTCCCCCTGCCAGAACCTGGCAAGGAGAAGGGCGCACGCCAAGGGTGGCGTGAGCCCAAGTAGGAGGCGCCTAGGAGTCCTTGTTGGACAAGGACTCCACCTCCCTTTTGGATTCCAATCAGAGTTCTACTAAGAATCCAGTTTGACTGGTCTTAGGCACCCTCTAAGGAGGAATCCAGGGGTCTCTATTCCAACCAATCAGATTTAGATCTGATTTCACAAAGGGTTGTGATTGGTTGAGAGGAAGAGGAGTTGGATCACGCTTAGTCTATAAATAAGACCCTGCGCCCAACTCAGATTAATGCTAATGCAATTAGAGAGAGATTTCCCATGCCCCAAGGCTGCCTCTCCCCTCTTCCTCCATGCCTAAACTTCTCCTCCTTCTCCTCTCCACGTCCAAAAGAGTTTTGGATTTAGGTTGGTGCGATTCCAGATCAAAAGAAAGGCGATCAAAAGAAGAAGGCTGCGCTGCTGCAAAGGACGACTGCAGATCTTCAAAAGAGTTTTGAAGATCCTCCAGATCAGATCCAGATCTGATTTTTGGAGGCGTGATAGAGAAGAAGAGGATCTCCAGATCCAACCCGAGTGGATACCGGTAAAGGCCAGGCGCTTGCGTGGCTAGATCCAGAACCTTCCGCTGCAAACAGGATCATCAACAGGGTAATAGAATTACCCAGATCAGGTAAATTAAATTTGATTTAATTTATCTTATTTTATTTTATTTATTAAAATAATAAGAATCAGATCTAAAACATATCAAGATCTGATTGAGATCAAGAGAAAATTTTTGAAATATATCTCTTGATCTGATCAGATCTGAACGAACCTGGACCGAAAAATCAGGATTTCCCTTCAAAGCCATCATTGAGTCCCTTACCAAACAGTTATTGGGCCCAACCTTATTTTTTATGCTACAGCATATCATGCTAATGAGTAGTTGCATCTTTTCGATGCAACTGAACCATTGTAACTAGTCAAGAATAATCAACATTAGTAGAATGCCCATACATCGATAATGGTGGAAGACCGCTCGACTTAATATATGTAGGAAATTAAATTTAGATCTCAAATTAAATATTTACATCTCAAGCAAATAAATAATCAACTAAAAATATGTAACTGGTGATGAGCATGGATCTATGATTCAAGCTCGAGCCACTAAGTTTGAATTGGGTCTTAGGGTTACTATTACAAATACATGCATGTCAATCGGGTTGACCATCTTCAACTTCTTGATCTGACATCGATCAACTGTTCACCTCGATCTACGTCCAACATGTGCAATGGGCTTGCAATCTGATCAACCAATTGATGTGCAAACACATCATAGAATACAATCTAGAAGACTAAAAATAATAATAATTATTATAATCATTTTAATGTGATGTGCAGGTCTCCAAATTACATAAATCAAATGATGCATGCAGGCACCCAAAATACAAGGAATAGATCAAATCTATAGCCATTGTGATCACATCATAGAACACATCATAGATCTAAAAGGGTATATCCATAGTCATCACCTCATGCATCTTATACATGAAAATAAAATTTAGATTTGAAAATAATTAGCCTAATTGTTGTTTAACAATCTGTTGATCATTTAGTTAATGATTCTAATTGTTTGTGATCAATCATCACAATAACAAAACCATGAAAATCAGCAATCATCATTAAAAGATCTAAGATCCTAATCTTAATCATATGAGTATGTCTTTGATACCACTAATAGAAACAAGGGGTTAATTGATTTATGGAGTGGAAGAATAAATTAAAAATTTAGATTAATATGCAGTAGATAAAAATAAAATATTAGATTTTATTACGTGAGATCTCATATCGAATCAACCCCGGATCTCTCGTAGTTGTTAAGATTAGAACTAAAAAAAGAAAGAGAAAGATCAGATCTTCATCTTTGCATGGATAGATCTACACTACAATCTGATGATCATGAATGTCTTCACAGTTTCTTTTGAAGCTACACACATGTTCGACCACTACATGTATTGACATGAGACTGTCATTTAATCAGACTATTTGATTTCATCAAGGTGCTAGCTTCCTTGCAAGTTCCTTTTCGATGGTAGATTATCTTTTCCTCCTTGCTAAAAATCCTTCTCAAGGATTTTAGCCTTTCTTCTTCATAGAATATGCTCTGTACACGAACAGATCAAGAACTATTCTTGATCCTTTCTTGATTTTCTTATCAAGAAATCTAGCATGCAACCCTTTTGATTTTTTTCACAAGAAAATCCTGCATGTAGCCTCTCTTTTCTTTTCTTTCTCCCTTTGCCAAGAATCTTTCTTGGCCATTCGATGCTTGGACGTGAGCATTAGGGGCGTCCAACCACCTTAGACATCCCAGAGAGAGAAAGACATGAGATGAGGGAAGAGGGTTGCTTCTAGGCATCCAAGACTCCTTTTGATGTGAGATAGAGAGGAGGCATTAAAAGGAGGTGTCCAAGAGTTAGGGCGCACATTACTTTTGGCATGAGAACTCCTCTCATGTGAAATCCCAAGGCATGGAATAATATGGGGGCTGAGATATGACGTGCTCTCCACATTGGGGCTGAGATCTAATCTCTTAGGTAGAGTTCTTCTGCAAGTTAATCAGCTTTTATGGATAGTCTCTCAAATGGCTTGGACTTTGACCAAATCAAAATCCTTATCTCATAAGGAGTCCAATTACCTTTAGATTTAGGGTTTCTATAAACCCTAATTGATATGATCAACCTAGCCCAAGTCAAGTCCAATTAAATCTCAATTTAATCTGACTCAAACTCAACCCCAATTATTTAATTTGATCAAATTATATTAAATAACATTGCAATAATTGTACATAAATCCTCCTAAAAACTCACTAACTATTAGGAAGTCCTTGCTTGCAACTTTTTCATCTTAGGATCACTAATTTGTAATAATTATAAATTAGTCCAATTATAAATCTCATCAATAATTAGATCCTAATGCAATGCAAAATTGCAATCCAACTATCTGACTAGGCATAATTTCTTCGTGTATGATCCCATAGGTTCTATTTTATTTGGTAGTAAGATAGCTTGTGATCTCCATCAATAATATTATTGAAACTTCTTTCAATGGATTGAAATAATTTCAACTCAGCGAATGAGAATTATTGACCCTCAAAATAATTCTCATGAGTTCCACAATCCACCAATGATGCCTAGTAGCATGTAGTAATATTCCAATAGAATGGAATTGATGAACTTTTAGGTGCAGCTACTATGTGATATAGTTCTTCCATTGTGAGTCCCAATAAGATGGAGGTTATGGATTTACTCGTCAAATCCCATCATCTATCATATGTCTAATTTATTCAATTCAAGTTCCTGACATGAAGATGTTGGAAACCCTTTTTTAGTATTCACGCTGCGCTAGCCAAGGTCTTCTGAATACAGTTTCATAAATCATATTGGATTGCTCCTTAACTATCAAGATTGATAGATCTCATCTAGGTGTACAGCCTACTCCTACAACGAATCTACTATAGTTAACATGCACCACAAGACTCCATATGGCTAGGAGACCAAGTGTATATGTAGTCAAAATATGGTAATCCAATTATAATAGCCAAGGTATTGTAGGTCAAAGAACTAGTTACACTACTATAGCATCGACTAAGTCACTGACGAGTGGATAGACATCCAAGTAACTTCTTGTATTGGTTATTATCGGTATCCTTAGGCTCTAATAATCATATGCACTCTCGCTCCAATATCCCCACACTATAGACTTTAAATTCATCTATCCTAAAAGGAAAGCAATTCATGCACCAATCTATTTGGCTCAATTACCATCCCTATGATGATCCATCGATCGAGAGTATCCCCATGATGATCCATCGATCGAGAGTATTTAGAAATTAATTACCAATGACACATACCTCAAATTCTTAACTCTTGAGAATATGTGCCATCTTCTAATTAATTCCTTGGATGATTCATGGATCCATAAATAATATGAATGGAAATACTAAACCCAATTTTATTAATGTCAAATACAAATTTATATCCTAGAATAAATATATGTGTCAGCTTGATTAGCTTCTAGGATATACATCTAACAAGCATGAGGATACCAAAGCAAGGGCATGATTTGAGGCATCGTAAGACTTGAAGAGCAACATCCATATGTGATTGGCATGGTGTCTGTATAAACTAACTTAGAAGATAATGTTTGGATGGGTGATTATGAGATAGATTAAACATCCCATCAAATGTCCACGTGATGTAGGATGATGCCAAGGTTCTACAATATTATTTGATAATTTTAAATTTTCTCCATTATGGTGTTTGCCAATATAGCACCTAGAATAGGTGCATCTTTAAGAATATTAGATATATTTCTATTGAAAAAGAAAAATATCTTTATCGAAGCATGCAACTTCAATGCCCAAGAAGTTTAAAAGTGTGCCAAGATATATGAATTGAAATTGATCTTGGAGAAAGAATTTAGTGAAACCAATGGAAAAGATGCTACTCTTGGATTAAAGAGCAAACAATTAGCAACGGTTTGAGTGAAACCAGCTTGGAGTAGTACAGTGGAGAATTTAGAAAACTACTTATGAGAGGCTTGTTTAAAAACATATAAGCATTTGTTAAGTTGTAGATTAATTATTGTCCTTTCTCCCCTTTTTGAGAAAACTTGATGGCAATTGCATGTAAACTCGCCATGAAGGAAGACACTATGGACATCAAGTTGATGTAAAGGCCAACATTTGGCAACTGCAATAGTAATAAGACAATGGACCATGACCTATTTGACAACTGGAGCAAACATTTTATGGTAATATAGTGCTTTAGCATAAGTGTAGATTTTAGCAACGAGCCTAATTTTATACTATTCAATATTATCATTAAACTTGTATTTGATCTTGTACACCATTTGCCTTCAATGGAATGTTTTCCTAATGGAAGTGGCATCACAGTCCAAGTGTGATTAAGCTCTAAGGCCTTAGTTCATCGACCATAACATCATGCTAGTGAGCATGTTTCATTACTAAGGAGAAGGACTTGGGTTATTGAGAAGAGAAAATAAAAGCTAGAAATGTATGGTGAGAGCTAGACAATTTATTAAAGAAAAGATAAATTTGGAGTGGATATTTAGTACCTATCATGGGGTTACTTTGATGTGAGCAAGAGAAAGATGAAACTTACGAGTATTGAAAATCTTGAAGCCATTGGGGAGGATAGCAGATCCCTGTAAAACATTTTGAAGCTAGATTGAGGGTATATTATTTCAGCTAGGAGAAAAAGAAGGTCAACTATGTAAAAATGGAAGATCCATTGAAGGAGTGAAGAGAATGGGTTTGTCACCGTTATCAATAATGTGAGGAGGAATTGGAAATTAGGAAGAATATGAAACATGTGGCATGTTGGCAAATGAAAAAACTGATTCATACAAAATAACATCCCTACTAGTGAATATTTTTTTCAAGTAGGTCATACACATAGTAGCCTTTTTGGCCATGGGGATAACCTATAAAAATATGTTTTTATGCTCAAGGTCCAAATTTATTTTTGGCTTGGATATGAGCAAAACAAAAACATCCAAAGGTACATAAATTGTGATAAGATGATTTTTTTATTAAAAATTATTTTATGAGGAGAACTAGCACCTAAAATAAGGGAGGGAAAATATACTCACCCTAAAATTGGATTGGTAGGCTTGCTTGAAAATATAGTGCTTGGGCTACTTAAGGAGATGTCTATATTTGTGCTCAATTACACCATTTTACTATGATGCATCAATATAAAATGCTTGATGAATAATTCCTGATAAATTTGCAATTGATTATCCATGAATTTCATCCTATTATTACTTCTAACCATTTTAATTTTATGACAAAATTGATTGTTTACAAGAGCAATAAATTTCTTAAGCAAATAAAATATTTCATGTTTGAAACACATGAGAAAAGTCCAAGTGCAACATGAAAAGTCATCCATAATTGTTAAAAAGTAACATACACCGGTATGAGATGGAATTGACTAACCTCCCCAAATATCCATATAAATACATTTGAAAATGAAGGAAGTAATAGAAGTACTTGTAGGAAAATAAACTCTGGTATGTTTAACCAAAGGACAAATGGTACAAGAATCCATTTTGTTCTAAAAAGTAGAAAGGATAGAAATATTTTGGGCTAAAACTTTAATCTTAACGTGGATAAATGACCCAAATGGTTATGCCAAAAACTCAACTAGGTACAATAAGCTATAAAAGTAAGAAGAGCTAAACCCTTTATAATAGTAAAGACCATCCTTTCCTCTGCCCGGACCAATCAACTTCCTCATTGATAGGTCTTGGAAAACATAGAAGTCAGGAGAAAACGTGGCAACACAATTATGTGTTATAGTGAACTTGATAATGGATGATAAATTTAAATTGTAAGTGGGTGATATATAAAGAACATTTTTTAACTCAAGAGAAGAGGACAATCTTGTAGCTCTTTTTTTTGATTATTTGAACTATGTTTTCATTAGATAGTTTAACAGATTGAGAAATTGGTAGAGATTTGAGTGATAAGAAAAGATTACAGTTTGAGACCATTTGGTTAGAAGTAGTTGTGTTAATTGCCAATGTCATAGGCTATGAGCTGAAAGGAATACTTGTTATGTTAATGGAAGTGGTGATTTTGTCAATGGTTAATATGGATAGAAAGTGGGTATGTTGCTCTAGTATAAGCTGGGATACAATTGATGAATGTTGCTCCAAGAATTGATTTTGATTATTATAAAGCATTTGAGGGGATTACTAATGAATTTGGCTTGGAAAGAGATTTTTTATATTTCAGGGGCAAAATCATAATTTTATCAAGTTTTGATCTGAGAGCCTCAAGAGCAAGTATAAAAGATTTCTAATCTGTTAGAGCTAGTCCCATGACTTTTGGATGCTTATTTTGGAAGAAAATTAAGTTTGAAGCAAAATGGTCGACCCCTAGGTCATCCTCTACTGAAAAGGGCTGTTTGGCACGTTGTCTCTATGCCAAGGGTTGACCTCAGGGTCGACTTCTACTGTTCCGAAGGCTAAAAATATAGAATGACTATTTTTCTGGATTTTATCTCAGAGGTCGATCTTGAGGTCAACCCCTGTGCCATGAGTCAACCCATGAGTTGATCCTGTGCCATGAGTCAACCCTTACAACAAAATTTTTTCTACAACAACTAATTTTTTTTATTTTGATAGGTTTTAATGGTTTTTTAATATCTCTAATGGCTACAAATCTTGCCCAAGATTTTCTCCTTCACCTATTGAAGATTTAAAAGGCTTTAGATAGGAAAAAACATAAGAGATTGGTGTGATTCAATTTCAGTCCTAAGCAAAAGTCATCTTCAAGCAAAGAAGCCATCCTTTCAAGTTCACCTACCTCTCAAGAGCTCTTTCGAATCTCCAACAATCTTGAGAAAAATCAGAGAAGCTTCCTCCATTATTGTGAAAAGCATTCTTAAGATTTTATTTACTCACAAAGGGAGCTAAACTTGTATTTGATTGTCATTAAATCTTTTACTCTGCTTTACTATTTTAATTTAAGTTTTGGAGGGGTTTCAAAACTTGGGAAGGTTGATCCTAACCTTGAATAGGATTATTTTGGGTTGGCTTGTACCTGAAAAATAAGTGTTCTAGCTTGGGATAGCTAGGGTTGGAGGTTTCCAATGGTGTATTCAGTTTGAATATGGTTAGTGGATTTTAATTCCCAAGTAGGAGCTTGGAGAGTGGATGTAAGAGCAAGGAAAGCACCAAACCACTATAAATCTTACTTGTTTATGGTGTGCTTGCTATCTTTCTTTTCTTAGTTTGTTAAATTCTTGCTCTCTAATCTCTTATATTTTTTCTATAATCTAAATCGCTTCACACATACGTCTTGCATATCATCATTCAACCTTGACATCTTTAAATTAGCTTTAAAATTTTAAAAATCCAATTCACCCCCCCTCTTGGATTGCATAGCTAGGCAACATGTGGTATCAGAGTCTGGTGCTCTAGCCCTACTTTGATTTAACCATTAAAGAGCCAAAGATCTATGGCAACCTAAGTTAGTATTTCTCTAGCCAAGGGGCTGTCCACAAACTGACCTCCACTTTTTAATGGGACAAACTATACCTATTGAAAAGCTCGGATGAGAATTTTCATACAAGTACTTGACTGTGATATGTGGAGTATCATAGTTAATGGACCACACACACCCACTAAGATAATTGATGGTGAGGAATCAATCAAGTCTGAAAAGGAATGGGATGAGATTAATAAGAAAATGGCTCAAGTCAATGCAAGAGCCATGAATGTTTTATATTATGCCCTAGATGCTAATGAATTTAATTGTATTTCAAAATGCATATTGGCTAAGAAAATATGGGATATGTTAGAAGTAACTCATGAACGCACTAATCAAGTTAAGGAGTCAAAAATTAACATGCTTGTGCACAAATATGAACTTTTCAAAATAGAGCATTATGAGTCAATAACTATAATATTTACTAGACTTACGAATATTATAAATGATCTTAAAAGTCTTGGCAAGTTTTATTCTAATAGTGATCTTGTGAGGAAGATTCTTAGGTCTTTGCCAAGGACATGGAAGGCCAAAGTGACTACAATCCAAGAAGCCAAAGATCTGAATGTTTTACCCTTGGAAGAGCTTCTAGGATTACTGATGACGCACGAGCTAAGCATGAAACAACATCAAAAAGAAGATGTCAAGAAAAAAAAGATAATAGCCCTTAAATCTACCACTTAACAAGATGAGAAATCCGATGAAACAGAAAATGAAGAATAAGATGAAGAAATAGCCCTCATTATAAGAAAATTCAAGAGATTTTTGAAGAAAAAATAAGGGATGAGGAAGAGGCTACCTACCAAAGGAGAGCATAGCAAGAAAAAGGATAGGGAGAAGCCCCTAATTTGCTATGAATGTAAGAAGCCGGGGCACTTTAGGTCTGAATATCCTCAACTTAAAAAGGTTTCCAAGAAATACAAGAAAAAGGCTATGGTAGCAACATGGAGTGATAGTAACGACTCAAGCTCCGAAGAGGAAGAAGCTCATGAACAAGCCAACCTATGCCTTATGGCACATGAGAATGAGATAAGTACTGAAATCTCAAATGAATTTACATTCCAAGAACTCTAAGAAACCTTCTATGATTTAGTAGATGATTCAAAGAAGTTAGGAACTAAAAATAAAGAACTAAAATTAAAAAATCAAGTCTTGCTAAAAGAATATGAAACTATCCTAAGTGAAAAGCTAGTCTTAACTCAAGAGAATCTAAATTTAAAAAAAAATTGATAATTTAAAATTGATGGTTGAAAATTTTATTTTGAGTGCAAATAAACTTTATATGATTCTTGAAATTCAAAAGGCCATTTATGATAAGGTTGGTCTAGGCTATAACCCCCTAAGAAAATAAAAATTTTTGAAAAATATTTTTGTAAATTCATAAAATAATAAATTTTTAAATGTTACTTGCTTTAAATGTGATAAACTAGGACACAAATCTTATACATACTTCTCTAACAATTCAAATGTAAAGAAAATATGGGTTCCAAAAGAAACCATTGTGACTAACCTTAAAGACCCAAGAAAACTTGGGTACCTAGTGTAAGGACTTGATTTTGTATGTAGGTGTGCCTTACATCCAAAGAAGAAAATCGAAGATGGTATCTTGATAGTGGATGCTCAAGACACATGACTGGTGATGAGTCCCAATTCATCATGCTTGATGCTAAAAATGGAGGGATGGTCATATTTGGAGACAATGGCAAAGGAAAGATCATTGGTATAGGTTATATCAGTATCACTTCCTCCAAGTATATTGAAAATATTTTATTAGTAGATGGTTTAAAACATAATCTCTTAAGTATTAGTCAACTTTGTGATAAGGGTTACAAAGTTGTTTTTGAATCTTCATTATGCATTGTAACTAGTTTCAATGATGATGGCATTAACTATGTTGGTCATAGGCATGGTAATTTTTATATGGTAGATTTGAATGATCTTTCTATGATAAACATGCAATGTTTAGTAGCTATGAATGCCAAAATTAATGGGACTACTTGGCTTTGGCATCATAGGCTTGCACACATTAATATGCATTCACTTTCAAAGCTTATCAAAAAGGAATTAGTTATCGGTTTATCAAAATTAAACTTTGAAAAAGATAAAATTTGTGATGCATGCCGACTAGGTAAACAAACAAGAGTTTCATTCAAATCTAAGAACATTGTTTTAACTTCTAGGCCATTGAAAATTTTGCACATGGATTTGTTTGGTCCTACAAGAACAGCAAGCTTAGGTGGAAAATGTTATGGTTTTGTAATTATCAATGACTGCTCTTGTTTTACATGGATTTTCTTTTTGGCACACAAAAATGAAACTTTTCATGTTTTCACAAAATTTTACTGAAAAGTTACAAATAAAAAAAAAATTTCAATTCAAAGCATTCGAAGTAATCATGGAATTGAACTTAAAAATCAAGACTTTAAAAAATTTATGATGAAAAAAAATTAGCCATAATTTTTCAGCACCTAGGACATCCCAACAAAATGGAGTAGCAGAAAGAAAAATAAAACTCTAGAAGAAATAGCCTGTACTATGCTATGTGAAAGTAACCTTTCAAGATACTTTTGGATGGAAGCAATTAACACAGCATGTTACATCTTAAACCGTGCCCTAATTAGACCAATTTTAAAGAAAATATTTTATGAGTTTTGGAAAGAAAGAAAACCTAACATTGCATAATTTCATATTTTTGGTTGCCGATGTTTTGTTTTGAACAATGGTAAAGAAAAACTAGATAAATTTGATGCAAAATCTAATGAAACTATTTTTCTTGGTTACTCCTTTTCTAGTAAAGCTTTTAGAGTTTTTAACAAAAGAACCTTAGTAGTAGAGGAGTCAATACATGTTATTTTTGATGAGACTAATGATATACCATCAAGGAAGAGTCAGGGTATTGATGATGCAGATCCTCTTATAGATGGATTGAAGGAGATCACTGTAAAGGATTTAACAATTCAAAATGAAGAGAATCATGAAGATAAGCAAGAAATTGAGGGTGTAGGACAATAAGAGCAATCTCAAATACAAATGATCTTCCAAAAGAATGGAGGTATGTTCACAATTACCCTAAAGAACTAATTATTGGTGTTGCCCAGCTATGCAACCCAAGAGGAAGGGGTGAATTAGGTTTTTAAAATTTTAAAGCTAATTTAAAGATATTAAGATTGAATGATGATATGCAAGACGTATGTGTGAAGCGATTGAGGTTAGAGAAAAAATATAAAAGATTAGAGAGGAAGAATTTAACAAACTAAGGAAATAAAGATAGCAAGCACACTACAAACAAGCGAGATTTATAGTGGTTCAGTGCTTTTCTTACACCTACATCCACTCTTCAAGCTCCTACTTGGGAACTAAAATCCACTAACCGTATGCAAATTGAATACACTGTTGAAAACCTCTAACCCTAACTATCCCAAGCTAGAACACTTATTCTCTAGGTACAAACCAACCCAATACAATTTTATTCAAGGTTAGGATCAACCTTCCCAAGTTTTGGAATTTTCCAAAAACTTGAATCAAAATAGTAAAGTAGAGTAAAAGATTTTATGACAATCAAATACAAGTTTAACTCCCTTTGTGAGCAAATAAAACCTTAAGAATGCTTTTCTCAATAATGGAGGAAGCTTTTTTGATTTTTCTCAAGGTTATTAGAGATTTGAAAAAGCTGTTGAGAGGTAGGTAAACTTGAAACAAAGTCTTCTTTGCTTGAAGATGACTTTTGCTTAGGGCTGAAGTTGAATCACACCAATCTCTTATGCTTTTCCCTATTTAAAGCCTTTTAAATCTTCAATAGGTGGAGGAGATAATCTTGGACAAGATTTGAAGCCATTGGAGGCATTAAAGAAATCATTAAAACCTGCTAAAATAAGAAAAAAATAGCCATTGTAGAAAAATTTTCGTTGCAGGAGTCGACTCATGGCACAGGGGTCGACTCATGGCACAAGGGTCGACCTCGAGATCGACCTCTAAGACAAAATTCAGAAAAATAGTCATTCTATATTTTTAGTCTTTAAAATATTAGAGGTCGACCCTTAGCACAGAGATAGCATTTCAAACTGCCCATTTCAATAGGGGATGACCTAGGGGTCGATCCTTTCGCTTCAGACTTCTGTACTTGCTCTTGAGGCTCTCAGATCAAAACTTGATAAAATTATGATTTTGCTCTTGAAATACAAAAAGTTTTTTTTCAAGCTAAATTCATTAGTAATCCTCTCAAATGCTTTGTAATCATCCAAATTAATTCTTAAAGCAACAATCTTCCTCTTTTTGATGATGATAAAATATTTGAGCATAAGCAAAAATAAAGCATGTAGAAACATTGATTGAGAATTTCAAAAATTTTGAAGGAACATGCTACATCACATACTAGGATATTATATTCAATTATTTAACTAATATGGTATCAAGAGTAGTTTGATGATTACTTATAGTCAGGCATTTAAATGATTTGCAAAAGTGTTTGACTTACTTATTCCCTTTGTCAATTTTACTTCTATTTTATTTCTTTTGTCAATTTTACTTCAATTTTGCTTATAGCCTAATTTTATTTACTCTACTCTCCCTTTTTGACATCATCAAATAAGATCTTAAAGAATTTTAAAATTCAAAAATAAAAAAGCCTCCTTCTTAAGTTATTCCATATGTTTTGCTATTAGAACAAGTGTTTATAACAAAACTTTTAATTTACAACATAATGATCATAATGAAATTTAGCCAATTCATAAAGTTTTCATTTTACATCATTCAAATGACATCATCACATATTTACATCCAAATGATTATCATAACATCAAGTCATCAAAATATATAAGTGCTAAGCATACAAAATATAAAGGTATCAAAAGTATTCATGAGAATTAGGCTATCAAAATATACAAAATACATGGATACAACTATCCATGACCCAAATAGCCAATAGTACCAATGTCATAAGTTTGATTCAAAAAAAAAAAATATAACCAACTATGACTTGATCAACAACTCATAGAAATAACTAAGAGATACTAGATCATAACCTAATACAAAGATGACTAAACTAAATCTAGTAGAGATCATGGCTGGAAGCATCTGAATCAGATGATGAATAAAAGATGTGATGGAGTGTGACAGGATCAAATCCAGAAGCACGTTCTCGACCACGTCTGCCTCGATCATGGGTGTAGGTGCGGGCTCGAGCAGCTAGACGAGATGACTCAGGAGGCTGAGAGAAAGTGGGCTGAGCAAGAAGAGCAATCATGATAGGGTCTAAATGATCCAGTGCTCTCGACATAGACTGAGTGATGGCACTAATCTATGTAGATAGATTCTCACTAGAATCTCTGAACTCTCTCCTCAGAAAATCAAGACCAGTCTCTAGAACACCTCGGAGTCTGGCTGCCTCAGTAGTAAGATCTGATATCTCTGAAATATCCTCTCTCATCTGGATACGAGCCAAATCCAAAACCTACCTTTGCAAATCTAAAACTCTACCTATCAATCTCAAAACACATCCCTCGAGGTCCTCAAGCCATGCAGACTAAGTAGTAAGCAATTGGAAGATAGTAGATACATATGGAATCATAGATTGATTAGAAGATGGGATGAAGTGAGTACTCTCCCTCTAAGTGGTACTGGCTATCTACTAAGATAAAAGACCTATAATCCTCTGAGATAAGATATCGATAATCAGCTGAATCAACTAGTCAGTGATCCTCCTAAAATGGTCATTAGTGAATCTAACATCTATATCTCTGCTCCTTGATGGTGCCACATCTGCATCTTTCTTCACTGACTCTGAGGGACCAATTTCATGATCAGATGCAAACTGAAAGTTAGAAGATCTTCTATGATCATGAGGAGGTAAAGATGGTCCCTTCTCCTTAGCTCTCTCTACATCCTCAGCGCCTTTGGACCAACCACCATCAATCTTTTAAAATCCCATGCAATGCTGTGTGTGGCAGTTGATGGTATCGGTGTGAGATAATCTAGCAATTGACTCTCCTTCAAAGCTAACTCCAAACCTCCTAAACACTAATGAGAGGGTCATACCATAAGGTAGATGTGCCTTAGACCTATTCAAGGTCTCTCTCATCATTTCTATCATCAAAATAGGAAGGTTAAAGGGGGTCTCTATAATCACATGAAATATGATACATATGTCCCTACCAGATAATAAATCATGCCTGCCACTCCTAGAGACAAATAACTTGACAACCATGGTGTGTAACACACTTATTTCAGTAGAAAGAATCTTGGCCTCTAATTTATTCAAATTTCCTTCAAATTCTCTCTCCAAGATGGCTCTCAATCCTTCTTCTTTCTGGGTTAATTCCATTTTCTTGTAGCCCTCACATGGTAATCTTAGAATTTCCCCCAAGTGAATTGGATCAAGAGTAATCTTGGTACCTTTAACAACAGATTTTACTGTTCCATTGAAGTATGCCAAATTTAGGTAAAACTTTCTAACCAAATCCACATATGTAGCTTCTTTCAACTTACAAAAGTAACCCCATCCTTGCTTTTTAATTTTTAACGCAAATAAAAATTCTTTTTTCTCAAAGAAACTAAAATCAACATTTTTTTC
Organism: Cocos nucifera; assembly: GCA_006176705.1. Classification (NCBI taxonomy): domain Eukaryota; kingdom Viridiplantae; phylum Streptophyta; class Magnoliopsida; order Arecales; family Arecaceae; genus Cocos; species Cocos nucifera. The sequence goes on along the minus strand of QRFJ01001157.1, from coordinate 25,423 downwards.
CAATTCAACCTTTCTATCAGACAAAGGGATCTTGCTCGGTGTAAGAGGAGACTGTGAAGATCGTCTGGAGCCAGAGGTTGGACCAGGAGAGGGCTCTGGTGCTATTCTTTTCTAACGGGCTTCTTCCTCTAAGCAATGGGCCGATTTCCTTCTTTACGGCAATTTCATCTTGGGTGCCATTCCAACCAATGGAAGCCTTAATCCCACTCAAGAGTGTCAAGAAAAAATGGAATGGAGAAGATTTAAGAAGAAGAGAAAGAGTTTTAAGGGAGATAGCCGATGGTGGATTTTAGGATAAGGGTTTGCTAGGATTCTTCAAACCGCCCAAATAGAAAGAAAGTAGGAAGAGATTTGACTCCTTAAGGAAAGATTTTGAGGAGGGGTTTAGATAGAAAGGAGATTTTTAGAGATTTGATCAATTGAGGAAGTTGAGAGGAAGAGAGCTTTTGTTCGGTTGAATGAAAGAAAATAAGAAAAGATGGTGAGGTCATCCTTTTCAACCAAAAGAAAATCCAAATAAGAAGCCGTCCGATGGATTAAGTGCAACAAAGACCAAAATGCCCATGCATGAGTCACCCTCTAGGTCGACCCATGGCATAGAAAAATCTGAAAAAAAAAGATGGAAAAATTATAAAAAAATATAAGATTTTAAGGATTAAAATTTCATTCATGAGAATGATCAAGAAAGGTTTGATTTGAGTTTTTTGAGATAGAAAATTTGAGATATAGGCTCAAGATAAATATTAATATCATTTTTGATAGATTTAAGCTTGAAATCATATAGATGTTTAGGCTAGGGGATCAAGAATTCCTAATTTTCTTCTATTCTCATAGAATTTATCTTCACTTAAGGTCTTAGTAAAAATATTAGCAAGTTGATTTTCAATATAAACATAATCAAAAATTATGTCATTATTTTGAACATGCTGTCTTATGAAATGATATCTTATTTCAATATATTTTGACCTAGAGTATTGGATTGGATTTTTAGTTAGATTTATGGCACTAGTATTATCACATCTTATGGGAGTTTTATTTAGTTTGATGCCAAAGTCCTCAAGTTGTTGCTTAATCCACAAGATTTGTGCATAGCAACTTTCGACTACAATGTATTCGGCCTCGACCGTAGACAATGCTATCGAATTTTGCTTCTTGCTAAATCAAGAGATTAAGTTAACTCTTAGAAATTGGCAAGTTCCACTAGTGCTTTTTCTATCTAATTTACATCCAGCAAAGTCTACAACTGAATATCCAATTAAATCGATTGATGAATTCTTAGAGTACCATAAACTTATGGATTGAGTTCCTTTTAGGTATTTAAGTATTCTTTTTATAGCATTTAAATGTGATTCTTTTGGATTAGATTGAAATTGTACACATAAATAAATGCTAAACATGATATCTGGTCTACTAGCAGTTAAATACAATAAAGAACCAATCATGCCTCTATAAAGTTTTTGATCAACACTTTTACCTCCTTCATCCTTGTCAAGCTTACATGATGGACTCATGGAGGTACCAATTGCTTTGGAGCTCTCCATCCTAAATCTCTTGAGTAGTTTTCTTGTGTACTTGCTTTGAGTGATGGAGATTTCTTCTTTTGTTTGCTTGATTTGAAATCCGAGGAAGAATGTTAGTTCACCCATCATGCTCATCTCGAACTTCCCTTGTATGAGCTTAGCAAAATCTTAACATAAAGTTTCATTAGTAGATCCAAATATAATGTCATCAACATATATTTGTATTACTAAGATGTCATCATGATCTCTTTTAATGAAAAGGATTGTATCTACATTTCCTCTTGAAAATCCATTATTAAGCAAGAATTTACTTAGTCTTTCATACCAGGCCCTAGGTGCTTGTTTTAAACCATATAATGTTTTGTTTAATCTAAAAATGTAATTTGAAAAAGCATGATTTTCAAAATCGAAAGGTTGTTCTACATAAACTTCTTTGGCAATATATCCATTTAGAAAAGCACTTTTAACATCTATTTGAAATAGCTTGAAATTCATAAAGCATGCATAAGCAAGTAAAAGTCTAATTGCTTCTAGTCTAGCAATAGGTGCGAAAGTTTCATCAAAGTTAATTTTCTCTTCTTGATTATAACCCTTCACAACTAATCTTGCTTTATTCCAAATTATATTTTTATTTTCATCTAATTTATTTCTATATACCTATTTTGTACCAATTATTGGATAATTTTTAGATCTTGATACTAAGGTCCATACATTATTTCTTTCGAATTGATTAAGTTTCTCTTGCATTGCATTTATCCAATTATAATCTTTTTTAGCTTCATCAATGGTTTTGGGTTCAAAATGAGAAACGAATGCAAAATGATTATATGCATCTCTAAGTGATGAGTGAGTTCTTACCCCATGTGTAGGATCACCAATAATTAATTCTTTGGGATGACTGTGAATATACCTCTATTCTTTTGAAAGATCATTTGTATCTTGAGGTTGTTCTTGTTGTCATTCACTCTCAATTTCTTGCTTGTCTTCATGATTATCTTCATTTTGAATTGTTGAATCCTTTAAGTGATCTCCTTCAATGCTTCTATAAGAGGATCTGTATCATCAATATCCTCACTTTTCTTTGATGGAAGATCATTAGTCTCACCAAAAATAATATGTATTGACTCCTCTACTACTAAAGTTTTTTTGTTAAAAACTCTAAAAGCTTTACTAGAACATGAGTAACCAAGAAAAATAGCTTCATCAGATTTTGCATCAAATTTACCTAATTTTTCTTTACCATTATTCAAAACAAAACATCGGCAACCAAAAACATGAAAATATGCAATGTTAGGTTTTCTTCCTTTTCAGAGCTCATAAGATGTTTTCTTTAAAAGTGGTCTGATTAGAGCATAGTTTAAGATGTAACATGCTATGTTATTTACTTTTGTCCAAAAGTATCTTGGAAGGTTGCTTTCACAAGCATAGTACGGGCTATTTCTTCTAGAGTTTTATTTTTTCTTTCTACTATTCCATTTTGTTGGGGTGTCCTAGGTGCTAAAAAATTATGGCTAATTTCTTTTTCATCACAAAATTTTTTAAAATCTTGATTTTTAAATTCAGTTCCATGATCACTTCGAATATTTTGAATTGAAAACTCTTTTTCATTTTGTAACTTTTCGGTAAAGCTTTGTGAAAACATGAAAAGTTTCATCTTTATGTGCCAAAAGGAAAATCCATGTAAAATGTGAGTAGTCATCGATAATTACAAAATTATAACATTTTTCACCTAAGCGTGATTTTCTTGTAGGACCAAATAAATCCATATGCAAAAGTTCCAATGGCCTAGAAGTTGAAATAATGTTCTTAGATTTGAATGAAACTCTTGTTTATTTACCAAGTTGGCATGCATTATAAATTTTATCTTTTTCAAAGTTCAATTTTGGTAAACCGATAACTAATTTCTTTTTGATAAGCTTTGAATGTGAATGCATACTAATGTCTACAAGCCTATGATGCCGAAGCTAACTAGTCTTATTAATTTTGGCATTCGTAGCTACTAAACATTGCATGTTTATCATAGAAAGGTCATTCAAATCTACCATCTAAACATTACCATGCCTATGATCAACAAACTTAATGCCATCATCATTGGAACTAGTTACAATGCATAATGAAGATTCAAAAATAACTTTGTAACCTATGAGGATTTGTGGTGCTTCCAAGCCTTAGGAGGCCATGGGAGGAGTCAGGGTGTTGGCTCCGGAGATTTCAGGGGCTTGGTTGGTGCTTCGGAGACCTAGGACATGAGGTGAAGTAAGAAACCAAACCCAAAGAATCAAGACTGTAGAAAGAAGATTTTTTATAGGTTAGCTAGCTCGGTCCAAAATTGGGTCGGCTAAGTCTCAAAGCACAAGCAAAATAGAGAGTTGCACGTTCGGGACTGCTAGCATGATATAGGACTAGGCTGGCTTAATTTCAAACTGAGTCGATCCAGTGGAACTTAGCTGGCTCAGTTCTGAGACTGAGCCAGCTCAGTGTGTGGGCTGAGTTACATGAGGGTTTGTTTTGGGCTAGGGTTTGGGATGATCTTAGGGTTCTTAAGGCTTGGTTTGAGAGGTCTTAAGGTGGCTAATTCATGTATGGATTGGGTCTAGATCTAGAGAATGAGAGCATCAAAGACATGGGTGTACATGGGCTCGGTGAGTGCTTTCATGTATTGGGTTAGCCGAGGAGTTTTTTGGTCGGGCCTAATGGCTATGTATAAATACATAGGTTGTATTAGGGTTTCATGAAGACTATGAAAGCTATGGAATACAAACCTTTTCTCCCTCAACTCTCTTCTTCTCTTCTCTCTAGAGTTGCCTCCCTAGGATTCCTTAAGAAGGCCTAGAGAAGGAAAAGTCTCCCTCAAGCCCAAGGAGGGAGGCACCCCATCATAGATCCAGGTGGAGGATCAGTGGTGTGCTGCCCATAGAGAACGTCATAGATTCCTTCAGGTCTGTACTAAAGATCGGGAGCTTTCGCAACATGACATCAGGAGCTTTTCTTGGCAATGACCTCCAGCATGATCCTACTGTCCCTATGCACTCGACAGCCCCTTATGCAATCATTGCCTTCGCCAATCCTCTTCAGTTGTTGTGTACCCTTGAGTCCTTTGGGATGACTACCTCCACCGCTAAAGACCTATGCTTGCACCTCTGCACCATCCTGGAATTGTAGGATCCCTTCTGCTTAGTAGCTACATCACTTTTCTTGGACTTTTCTGGAGAAACCATAGCATTTCTGTACCGGCATTCACTGCAAATCCTGACATGGTCTCCTCAAAACTACGTCTGTCCTCCTGTACATGCCGCTCTACCTAAAATTGTGCATCTCTAATGCTGGTGCTAGGATATCGAGCTTTTCGCACCCCTCTGCTCTGAACTCATGTCAAATTCCTCTCCAATTATGAAGCCATCTCTCCGGAGCTCCACCTATAACTGAAGTCCACCTGATGCCCTAGAAGCTGACTCTATCATCGAGTCCCTCGAGGCCAACCACCCAATGCTACACTACTGGGCCTGCCACTGTACCTCGAATACCATCACCATCCTTTTGAACCCTCCATGCTTCGTAGACTCCTTCAAAGCTGTCTTGGATACTTCCACAACCGTGGGCACCTCTGAAACTCAAGAGCTCATCCAACTCTTCTGAAACCAGTGACTAAATCCTAGGAAATTCCACCCTAGTCCTTCTCTTCTGCCCCTACACCAGCCATCGTTTTAGTTGCACTCGGAGAACCATCCTTCACCTGAACCACGACTTTCCCTAGTGCCCCTACAGAAGAAACCTGATCCATGATACTCTCGACTGTCTGAGACCTCCTGATGCTCTCTAAGACCTCCTGACTCTCCCTGAGACCTACTTTCGATCTCCTTGAGAAGTCTTTGACATCCTCTACTGAGATACACTACCCGACTGCTGCACTACCAAGCCTCTCTCAATCCCTGTGCCTCCAGGGTAGCGCTCCTGCAGCACTCCAGCACTCCCTGACTCATCTCTACACCGCTCTACAATCACCCAGCCCTAACCTGCTGGACCTCCATGGATCATCCATCTCCATCACTCCCAAGGCTTCACAAATTCATGCTCTGATCGAATCGCTAAATACATCTTCGACTACTTCCCCATCTTCTAGACATCGAAGGATGTATGGTCACTTCTTCAGCCTTCCTTCGACTATGATCCCTTGAGAAACCTCTCTTCAACAACCCTACACTATCCATCTTTCTAGAGAACCCTGATGGTCTCTGCTGAGATATCTCCCTTGGCTGCTGCATCATCGAGCCTCTCTCAGCCTTGCATCTCTAGGGAAGCGCTACTACAGCACTCCAGTGCTTCCTACCTATCACATAACCATCATACACCCTAACCTTTTCACCAAGACCAATCAGCAAATCATGCACCAAATCCTTCCACCTTGAGAAAATACCTTCTCGTTAATCCTCTCAACCTCCATCTTCAACCTGCTACTCCCGATTGGCCAAACCACAGCAATAACAAAGATAGAGCTGAGACATACCATGGAATCCTTGTGCAAATTTTTGATTTCACCATGTACAAATTCTCCATCCCTTTCATGCACCATCAGGCTCTGAAACTTAGCTCTGGTACCATATTGCCATCCACAACATTCCAGGCATCACCTAGCTCTGATACCAAATTGTAGACCCATGATATCACTCAAACATCAATCATCCTTGGCATCATAAGCACTGATATCATGTTGCGGAAGCTTCTGATCTTTAGCACGGATCTGAAGGAAACTGTGACATTCTCTATGGGCAGCACACCATCGATCCTCCACCTTAGATCTGTGATGGGGCACCTCCCTCCTTGGGCTTGAGGGAGACGCCCCCTTCTCTAGGCCTTCTTCAAGAACCCTAGGATGGCAACTCTAGAGAGAAGAGAAGAAGAGAGTTGAGGGAGAAAAGGTCTGTATTCCACAACATTCACAGCCTTTTTGAAATCCTAATACAACCTATGTATTTATACATAGCCATTAGGCCCAACCAAAAAACTTTTTGGCTAACCCAATACATGAAAGCACTCACCGAGCCCATGTGCACCCATGTCTCCCATGCTCTCATCCTCTGGATCTATATCCGATCAATATATGAACTAGCCACCTTAAGACCTCTCAAATTAGACCTTAAAATTTCTAGGATCATCCTAGACCCTAGCCCAAAATAGATCCTTGCGTAACTCAACCCGCACATTGAGCCGGCTCAGTCTCAAAACTGAGCCCGCTAAGTTCAACTGGGTCGGCTCAGTCTGAAACTGAGCCAGCCCAATCTTGTGCCATGCCAGCAGTTCTGAATGCGTAGCTCTTTATTTTGCCTATACTCTGAGACTTAGCTAATCCAATTTTGGACTAAGCCGGCTAATCTATAGAAAATCTTCTTTCTGCAGTCTTGATTCTCCGACTTTGGTTTCTTACTTCACCTTATGTTCTAGGTATTCGAAGCACCAACCAAACCCGTGGAATCTCCAGAGCCAACACCCTAACTCCTCCCGTGGCCTCTCAAGGCTTGGAAGCACCACAAATCCTCACATAATCCTTGTCACAAAGTTGATTAATACTTAAGAGATTGTGTTTTAAATTATCTACTAATAAAACATTTTCAATATACATGGAGGAGTGATACCAACATAACCTTTACTAATGATCTTTCCTTTGCCATTGCCTCCAAATATGACCATCCCTCCATTTTTAGCATCAAGCGTGATGAATTGAGACTCATTACCAGTCATGTATCTTGCACATCCGCTGTCAAGATACCATCTTCGATTTTCTTCTTTGGATGCAAGACACTCCTATATGCAAAATCAAGTCCTTACTCTAGGTACCCAAGTTTTCTTGGGTCCTTTAAGGTTAGTCATAATGGTTCCTTTTGGAACCCATATTTTTTTTATATTTGAATTGTTAGAGAAGCATGTATAAGATTTGTGTCCTAGTTTACCACATTTAAAGCAAGTAACATTTAAAAATTTATTACTTTATGAATTTATAAAAATATTTTTCAAAAATTTTTATTTTCTTAGGGGTTAATAGCCTAGACCAGCCTTATCATAAATGGTCTATTGATTTTCAAGAATCATATGAAGTTTATTTGAATTCAAAGTAAATTTTTCAACTATTAATTTTAAATTGCTAATTTTATTTTTTAAATTTAGATTTTCTAGATTTAAGACTAGTTTTTCACTTAGGATAGTTTCATTTTCTTTTAGCAAGACTTGATTTTTTAATTTTAGTTCTTTGTTTTTAGTTCCTAACTTCTTTAAATCATCTACTAAATCATTGAAGGCTTCTTGAAGGTCTTCGAATATAAATTCATTTGAGATTTCTGTTAGATATATGTGCCCTAGAAGCCAGAATTAGCTGACACTTGTAATACACTTCTAGAGGCAAAATTATAATTTTGACTATAATCAATAAAATGGGTTATTTTCTATCACATATGTGTATTTAGTGTCTGTGATACATCCTTTGAGTTAATGGTAATGATAATTCATATTTTCAAGAGTTGAAAATTTAAGACATGAATAATCATTATTAACTCATAAATAGCTCCTGACCATAGGATCATCACGAGGATGGTGATTGATCCGGAAGGTTGGTGTATGATCGCTTCTCTTTAGTAGATGAGTCTTGAGTCTACGGTGTGGAGACACCAGAGCGAAAGTATAGGTACTCGTTAGAGAACGAGGGCACTGAGCGTGACCACCTCGAGTAGTCATTAGGAAGTCTACCTTCTCGTCAATGACTGACTCGATGCTGCAGTAGTGTGTCTGGTTCTTTGACCTGAGATGCATCGGCAGTTCACCTTGAGGGTGTTATAGTTTGACTACACCATTACTCGGTCTCCTAGCCATATGGAACCCTGAGGTGTATGTTGGCTATAGCATGTTCATTGTAGGAACTGGATTGCATCAAGATGGAATCTATCTACCTCGGTGGTAGAGGAGTAGCCCTATGATGATCATGAGAATCAAGTCCAGAAATCCATGGCCATGGTAGAGTGAAATAATAGAAAGAGTTTCTATTTAGATTTTCACATTGGACTCGAATCGAATGATTACATCATATGACAGAGACTAGGGTTTGACGAGTTCACCTTAACCCTAATCTGATCGGGGCTCAAGATAGAAGAACTGAATCACACAGGTAGCTGCACCAAGAGGTTCGCATTCAGTTCTAATGGGTTGCCACCATATACTGCTAGGTGTCACTGGTGGATTTTGGGAGCAATTAGAATGATTTAGATGATCGATCATTCTAGCTGTTCGAATCAGAAGAGTTCTGATCCATCGAAAGGAGTTTTGATGATGTCGATGATAGAGATCATGACATATCCCATTACCATACAGAACTGAACCTAACTGGGTCACACAAACAAGGGTTTGAATCTGGTGATCATCAATTGAACTGATCTAGTTCAATTGATCTGAATGAGATTCAATTAGGTTCAAGGAAATCGTGCTAGCACTCGATTGAACCTAACGTTCTTCTTTTGCTATCATAAATAAGTTGTCCTGTCTGAGCTAAAGGAGTTTGTGCTCAAACAGAGGCCTTCATGTGGTCTGACAGGAGGTTGTCTAAGTCAGAAAAGGTTGTCTTATTTGTAAGACATTACCTGCCATTTTTGGTCACCTGCCATTTCTTGTTCTTTGACTTTGGTCAAAAGTCTACCTTTGACTGGTCAAACGTTGACCATTGACACTTTGACTTTTGACCACATGTCATGCACCTATTGGAGAGCTGGTGGGGGCCTGTCCCCCTACCAGAACCTGGCAAGGAGAAGGGCGCATGCCACCCTAGGCGTGTGCCCAAGTTGGAGGTGCCTAGGAGTCCTTGTTGGACAAGGACTCCATCTCCTTTTTGGATTCCAATTAGAGTTCTTCTAAGAACCAACTTTGACTGGTCTTAGGTACCCTCTAAGGAGGAATCCAGGGGTCTTTATTCCTACCAATCAGATTTAGATCTGATTTCACAAAGGGTTGTGATTGGTTGGGAAGAAGAGGAGTTGGATCACAGCTAGTCTATAAATAAGACCCTGTATCCAACTCAGATTGTATGAGATAGAGAGATATGATGAGATCATAGTTTCTCCATGCCCCAAGGCTACCTCTCCCCTCCTTCTCCATGTCATAGTCTCTTCTCCCCTTGCTCTCCACATCCAAAAGGAGTTTTGGATCTTGGTTGGTGCGATTCAGATCAAAGAAAGGCGATCAAAAACAAGAAGGCTGCGCTGCTGCAAAGGACAACTGCTCATCTTCAAAAGAGTTTTGAAGATCCTTCAGATCAGATTCAGATCTAATTTTTGGAGGTGTGATAGAGAAGAAGAGGATCTCCAGATCCAACCCGAGTGGATACCGGTAGAGGCCAGGCGCTTGCGTGGCTAAGATCCAGAACCTTCCGCTGCAATCAGGATCATCTACAGTGTAATAGGATTACCCAAATCAGGTAAATTAAATTTGATTTAATTTATCTTATTTTATTTTATTTATTAAAATAATAAGAATCAGATCTAAAACATATCAAGATCTGATTGGGATCAAGAGAAAAATTTTTGAAATATATCTCTTAATCTGATCAGATCTGGACGAACCTGGATTGGAAAATCAGGATTTTCCTTCAATTTCAACACTTACCTCATTCTCATGTGCCATATGGCACAGGTTGGCTTGTTCATGAGCATCTTCCTCTTCGGAGCTTGCGTTGCGACCATCACTCTATGTTGCCATCATAGCTTTTTTTTCTTATATTTCTTGAGAACTTTTTTAAGTTAAGGACATTCAGTCCTAAAGTGCCCCGGCTTCTTCTTACATTCATAGCAAATAAGGGGTTGCTCCCTATCCTTTTCCTTGCTATGCTCCCCTTTGATAGGTAGCCCCTTCCTCATCCCTTGTATTCTCTTCAAAAATCTCTTGAACTTTCTTATGATGAGGGCTATTTCTTCATCTTGTTCTTCAACTTCCATTTCGTTGGGTTTCTTATCTTGTTGAGTGGTAGATTTAAGGGCTATTGTCTTCTTTTTCTTGACATCTTCTTCTTGATGTTGTTTCATGCTTAGCTCATGCATCATTAGTGATCCTAAAAGCTCCTCCAAGGGTAAAATATTCAAATCTTTGGCTTCTTGTATTGCAGTTACTTTGGCCTCCCATGTCCTTGGCAAAAAACTAAGAATCTTTCTCACAAGATTACCGTTAGAATAAGACTTGCCAAGACTTTTAAGATCATTTATAATATCCATAAATCTAGTAAATATTATAGTTATTGACTCATCATGCTCCATTTTGAAAAGTTCATATTTGTATACACACATGTTAATTTTTGACTTCTTAACTTGATTAGTGCCTTCATGAGTTACATCTAACCTATCTCATATTTTCTTAGCTAACATGCATATTGAAATATGATTAAATTCATTAGCATCTAGAGCACAATATAAAATATTCATAGCTCTTGCATTGAGTTGAGCCATTTTCTTATCAATCTCATCCCATTTCTTTTCGAGTTTGAGTGATTCCTCACCATCAATTATCTTAGTGTGTGTATATGGTCCATTAACTATGATACTCCACATATCATAGTCAAGTGCTTGTATGAAAATTCTCATCCGAGCTTTCCAATAGGTATAGTTTATCCCATTGAAAAGTGGAGGTCAGTTTGTGAACTATCCCTCGGCTAGAGAAATACTAACTTGGGTTGCCATAGATCTTTAGCTCTTTGATAGTTAAATCAAAGTAGAGCTAGAGCACCGAACTGTGATACCATATGTTACCCAGCTATGCAATCCAAGAGGGGGGGTGAATTGAATTTTTAAAAATTTAAAGCTAATTTAAAGATATCAAGATTGAATGACGATATGCAAGATGTGTATGTGAAGCAATTTAGGTTAGAAAAAGAAATATAAAAAATTAGAGAGCAAAAATTTAATAAACTAAGAAAAGAAAGATAGCAAGCACACCATAAACAAGCAAGATTTATAGTGGTGCGGTGCTTTTCTTGCACCTACATCCACTCTCCAAGCTCCTACTTGGGAATTAAAATCCACTAACCATATTCAAATTGAATACACCATTGAAAACCTCCAACCCTAGCTATCCCAAGCTAGAACATTTATTTCTCAGGTACAAGCCAATCCAATACAATCCTATTCAAGGTTAGGATCAACCTTCCTAAGTTTTGGAATCCTCCTAAAACTTGAATCAAAATAGTAAAGCAGAGTAAAAGATTTAATGACAATCAAATACAAGTTTAGCTTCATTTGTGAGTAAATAAAACCTTAAGAATACTTTTTTCAATAATGGAGGAAGCTTCTCTAATTTTTCTCAAGGTTGTTGGAGATTTGAAAGAGCTTTTGAGAGCTAGGTGAACTTGAAACGAAGGCTTCTTTACTTGAAGATGATTTTTGCTTAGGACTGAAATTGAATCATACTATTCTCTTATATTTTTCCCTATTTAAAGCCTTTTAAATCTTCAATAGATGTAGGAGAGAATCTTGGGCAAGATTTGTAGCCGTTGGAGATATTAAAGAAATCATTAAAACCTGCCAAAATAAGAAAAAAATAGCCATTACAAAAAAAAAATTTCTTTACATGGGTTGGCTCATGGGTCGACTCATGACACACGGGTAGACCTCTGAGACAAAATTTAGAAAAATAGCCATTCTATATTTTTAGCCTTTGAAATAGTAGAGATCGATCTTGGGGTCGACTCTTGGTACAAAGACAGCGTGCCAAATAGTCCTTTTCAATAGGGGATGACCTAGGGGTTGACTCTTTCGCTTCAAACTTGATTTTCTTCCAAAATAAGCATCCAAAAATCATAGGACTGCCTCCAAAGAATTAGAAATCTTCTATATTTGCACTTGAGACTCCCAGATCAAAATTTGATAAAATTATAATTTTGCCCCTGAAATATAAAAAGTCTTTTTCGAAGCCAAATTCATTAGTAATCTCCTCAAATACCTTATACTCATCAAAATCAAATCTTGGAGCAACAATTGGTGATCCTACACATGGGGTAAGAACTTGCTCTTCATTTAGAGATGCATATAATCATTTTGCATTTATTTCTCATTTTGAATCCAAAACCATTGATGAAGCCAAAAAAGATTATAACTGGATAAATGCAATGCAAGAGAAACTTAATCAATTTGAAAGAAATAATGTATAGACCATAGTATCAAGATCTAAAAATTATCCAATAATTGGTAAAAAATGGGTATATAGAAATAAATTGGATAAAAATAGAAATAATTAGAAATAAAGCAAGATTAGTTGCAAAGGAATATAATCAAGAAGAAAAAATTGATCTTGATGAAACCTTTGCACCTATTGCTAGACTAGAAGCAACTAGACTTTTACTCGCTTATGCATGCTTTATGAATTTCAAGCCATTTCAAATGAATGTTAAAAGTGCTTTTCTAAATGGATATATTACTGAAGAAGTTTATGTAGAACAATCTCTCAATTTTAAAAAGCATGCTTTTCTAAATTATGTTTTTAGATTAAACAAAGCATTATATGGTTTAAAACAAACACCTAGGGCTTGGTACGAAAGACTAAGTAAATTCTTGCTTAATAATGAATTTTTAAGAGAAAATGTAGATACAACCCTTTTCATTAAAAGAGATCATGATGATATTTTAGTAATACAAATATATGTTGATGATATTATATTTGGATCTACTAATGAAATTTTATGTCAAGATTTTGCTAAGCTCTTGCAAGGGGAGTTCAAGATGAGCATGATGGGTGAACTAACATTCTTCCTTGAACTTCAAATCAAATAAACAAAAGAAGGGATCTCCATCACTAAAAGTAAGTATATAAGAGAACTACTCAAGAGATTTAGGATGGAGAGCTCCAAAGCAATTGGTACCCCTATGAGTCCATCATGTAAGCTTGATAAAGATGGAGGTAAAAGTGTTAATCAAAAACATTATAGAGGCATGATTGGTTCTTTATTGTATTTAACTACTACTAGACCAGATATCATATTTAGTATTTATTTATGTGCATGATTTCAATCTAATCCAAAAGAATCATAAAAAAATATTATAAAAAGAATACTTAAATACCTAAAAGAAACTCAATCCATAGGTTTATGGTATTCTAAGAATTCACCAATCGATTTAATTGGATATTTAGATGTAGACTTTACTGGATGTAAATTAGATAGAAAAAGCACTAGTGAAACTTGCCAATTTCTAGGAGTTAACTTAAGCTTTTGATTTAGCAAGAAGAAAAATTTGGTAGCATTGTCTACGGTCGAGGTCGAATACATTGCAGCCGAAAGTTGCTGTGCACAAATCTTGTGAATTAAGCAACAACTTGAGGACTTAGGCATCAAATTAAATAAAATTTTCATAAGATGTGATAATACTAGTGCCATAAATCTAACTAAGAATCCAATCCAATACTCTAGATGAAAACATATTGAAAAAAGACATCATTTCATCAGAGAGCATGTTCAAAATATTGACATAATTCTTGATTATGTTTGTACTGAAAATCAACTGGCTGATATTTTTACTAAGGCTTTAAGTGAAGATAAATTCTATGAGATTAGAAGAGAATTAGAAATTCTTGATCCCCTAGCCTAAACATCTTCACGATTTCAAGCTTAAATCTATCAAAAATGACATTAATCTTTATCTTGAGCCTATATCTCAAATTTTCTATCTCAAAAAGCTCAAATCTAACCTTCCTTGATCATTCTCATCAATGAAATTTCAATCCTTAAAATCTTATATCTTTTTAGAATTTTTCTATCTTTTTTTTTAGATTTTTTTGTGCCATGGGTCGACCTAGAGGATGACTCATGGGCATTTTGGTCTTTGTTGCACTTAACCCATCGGGTGGCTTCTTATTTGAGTTTTCTTTTGGCCAAAAAGGATGACCTCACCATCTTTTCTTATTTTCTTTCATTCAATCGAACAAAAGCTCTCCCCCTTTCAACTTCCTTAATCGATCAAATCTCTATAAATCCCCTTTCCTACCTAAACCCCTCCTCAAAATCTTTCCTTAAGGTGTCAAATCTCTTCTTACTTTCTTTCTATTTGGGCGGATTGAAGAATCCTATCAAACCCTTATCCTAAAACCCACCATCAACAATCCACTCAGGGGGAGAGTACTCACTTCATCTCATCTTTTGATCAGTCTTTGATTTCACATGTATCTACTATCTTCCAGTTGCTTACTGCTCAATCTACATGGCTTGAGGACCTCGAAGGATATGTTTTGAGATTGATAGGCAGAGTTTTAGATTTGCAGAGGTAGATTTTGGATCTCGCTCATTTCTAGATAAGAGAGGATATTTTAGAGATATCAGATCTTACTGCTGAGGCAGCCAGACTCCGAGGTGTTTTGGAGAATGGTTTTGACTTCCTGAGGAGAGAGTTCAGAGATTCCAGTGAGACTCTATCTACACAAATTGGTGCCATCACTCAATCCACGTCGAGAGCATTGGATCATTAGACACTATCAAGATTGCTCTTCTTGCTCAACCCACTTTCTCTCAGCCTCCTGAGTCATCTCATTTAGCTGCTCGAGCCCGCACCTACACCCATGGTCAACGCAAACGTGGTCGAGGATGTGCTCCTGGATTTAACCCTATCACATCCCATCACATCTCTAATTCCTCATCTGATTTAGATGCTTCTAGCCATGATCTCTACTAGATTTAGTTTTAGTCATCTTTGTATTAGGTTATGATCAAGTATCTCTTAGTTATTTTTATGAGTTATTAATCAAGTCATAGTTGGTTATATATATATATACTTTTTGAATCATACTTATGGCATTGGTACTATTGGCTGTTTGGGTCATGGATAGTTGTATCCATGTATTTTGTATGTTTTGATGACCTAATTCTCATGAATACTTTTGATACCTTTATATTTTGTATGTTTAGCACTTATATATTTTGATGACTTGATGTTATGATAATCATTTGGATGTAAATATATGATGATGTCATTTGGATGATGTGAAATGAATCCTTTATGAATTAGCTAAATTTTATTATGATTATTATGTTGTAAATTAAAAATTTTGTTATAAACTCTTGTTCTAACAAAAAAACATATGGAATAACTTAAGGGGAAGGCTTTTTATTTTTGAATTTTAAAATCTTTTAAGATCTTACTTGAAGATGTCAAAAAGGGGGAGTAGAGTAAGTAAAATTGGGCTATAAGAAAAATTAAAGTAAAATTGACAAAAGAAATAAAATAGAAGTAAAATTAACAAAAGAAATAAGTAAGTCAAATACTTTTGTAAATCATTTAAATGCCTGACTATAAGTAATCATCAAACTGCTCTTGATGCCATATTGGTCAAATAATTGAATATAATATCCTAGTATGCGATATAGTATGTTTCTTCAAAATTTTTGAAACCCTCAATCAATGCTTCTACATACTTTATTTTTGCTTATGCTCAAATATTTTGTCATCATCAAAAAGGGGGAGATTGTTGCTCCAAGAATTGATTTTGATGATTACAAAGCATTTGAGGGGATTACTAATGAATTTGGCTTAGAAAAAAAATTTTGTATTTCAGGAGAAAAATCATAATTTTATCAAGTTTTGATCTGAGAGCCTCAATAGCAAGTATAGAAGATTTCTAATTCTTTGGAGGTAGTCCCATGATTATTGGATGCTTATTTTGAAAAAAAATCAAGTTTGAAGTGAAAGAGTCGACCCCTAGTTCGTCCCCTACTGAAAAGGACTGTTTGGCATGCTGTCTCTGTGCCAAGGGTCGACCTCTACTATTCCAAAGGCTAAAAATACAGAATGACTATTTTTCTGGATTTTATCTCAGAGTGCCATGAGTCGACCCCTGTGCCATGAGTCAACCCCTACAACAAAATTTTTTTTGGATTTTACTGCAATAGCTATAAATTTTTATTTTGGCAGGTTTTAATGATTTCATTAATATCTCCAATGGCTACAAATCTTGCCCAGGATTATCTCCTCCACCTATTGAAGATTTAAAAGATTAAATAGAAAAAAACACAAGAGATTGGTGTGATTCAATTTCAACCCTAAGCAAAAGTCATCTTCACGCAAAGAAGTTTTCGTTTCAAGTTCACCTACCTCTCAAGAGCTCTTTCAAATCTCCAACAACCTTAAGAAAAATTAGAGAAGCTTCCTCCATTATTGTGAAAAATGTTCTTAAGATTTTATTTGCTCATAAAGGGAGCTAAACTTGCATTTGATTGTCATTAAATTTTTTACTCTGCTTTACTGTTTTGATTTAAGTTTTGGGAGGATTTCAAAACTTGGAAAGGTTGATCCTAACATTGAATAGGATTGTATTAGGTTGGCTTGTACCTGAAGAACAAATATTCTAGCTTGGGATAGCTAGGGTTGGAGGTTTCCAATGGTGTATTTAGTTTGAATATGGTTAGTAGATTTTAATTTTCAAGTAGGAGCTTGGGGAGTGGATGTAAGTGCAAGGAAAGCACCGAACCACTATAAATCTTGCTTGTTTGTGGTGTTCTTGCTATCTTTCTTTTCTTAGTTTGTTAAATTCTTGCTCTCTAATCTTTTATATTTTTTCTCTAACCTAAATCGCTTCATACACACGTCCTACATATCATTATTCAATTTTTATATCTTTAAATTAGCTTTAAAATTTTAAAAACTCAATTCACCCGCACCCTTGGGTTGCATAGCTGGGCAACAATGGGCCAAGAGAACTTTCATTATTAGCTACATGATTTGTGGTAGGAATTTTGTTTCCATCATGCAGTTCCAGTAGCCGTATAGTTTATAACAGGTGTCACATATATGACTAAGATTTTTGTAGCAATTATAGTATGGTTGTTCTCAACCGCCATGACATCCATGGCCAATACGTCCTTGTTGGATACTGGAATGACTAGAACCATGCTTACCAAAATGTAAAGCAGCCATAGCAGTGCCTTCAAGAGTCTGCATTGATTTGACTTGCAATATCTTTTGTTTTTTCTTTTACAAAATCAAAGAAAAGTTTCTACTTGGTGAGTATCTAGCTCCAAATGGTTGAAAAAGAGCCATTGAGATTTATAAGGAATTGAAAAACCTTTTTGTTTTGTAAGATTTGTTTCAACTTTTTCCTTGCACCATAGGTACATGTAGGAGTGGACATAGATCATTGCTTCATCCTAATATGCTTTGAGTGCAATAAATTTTAGTAGCCTTACCATAAGAAAAGTTCTCTAAATCTTTCTATGCCTCTTTTATAGTTTTAAGATAAACTATGCTACTCAAAATATCTTTGTGGACTGCATTCTAAATTCAAGAAATCATCATGGTGTCATAATGCTACCATGCATCAAGTGTGGCTAAACTTTTATCAGGCTTCATAAGCGACCCATCTATAAAACCAATTTTATTTGTGTCCAAGAGAGAAATTTTCATGGCACACCTTTATAGAGGATGATTCTCACCTATGAGGACTTGAGAGACCAAGACCATACCTAGGTAATTCGAGTGATGGTGAAAGAATGGTGATATTATAATAACACTACGATCAGAAATAAAAGTAAAAGATGCCATGGTTGTTAGATGGAGAATAAAGAGACAAGGGGAATAAATATTAAGAGCGTTAGATAGGTGTGCTCTAGAAGCCAGATTGGCTGATACTTGTAATACACTTCTAAGAGTAAAATTATAATTTTGATTATAAATAATAAAATAGGTTATTTTCTATCATAGTGTGTATTTGAAAGTGTCTGTGATACATCCCTTGAGTTAATGGTAATGATAGTTCATATTTTCAAGAGTTGAAAATTTAAGACATGAATTTTCATTATTAACTCATAAAATGCTTTCGACCATAGGATCATCATGAGGATGGTGATTGATCTGAAAGGTTGGTGTGCGATTGCTTCTTTTTGATAGATGAGTCTTGAGTCTATGGTGTAGAGACACCGGAGTGAGAGTATAGATACTCGTTAGAATGAGAGCACTGAGCTTGACCACCTCGAGCAGTCATGAGGAAGTCTACCTTCTCGTCGATGACTGACTCGAAGCTGTAGTGATATGTTTGGTTCTTTGATTTGAGGTGCATCGACAGTTCACCTTGAGGGTGTTATAGTTTAACTACACCATAACTCGATCTCCTAGCCATTCAGAATTCTGAGGTATATGTTGGCCATAGCATGTTCATTGTAGGAATTGGATTGCACCAATAGGAGATCTATCTACCTCGGTAGAAGAGGAGCAGCCCTATGATGATCATGAGAATCGAGTCTATAAGCCCATGGCCTTGGCAGAGTGAAATAATAGAAAGAGTTTCTATTAGAATTTTCACATTAGACTTGAATCAAATGATTAATTCATATGACGAAAATTAGGATTTTACGAGATCACCTTAATCCTAATCCGATCAGAACTCAAGATAGAAGAACTTAATCACATAGGTAACTATACCAAGAGATTCATTTTCAGTTCTGATGGGTTATCACCATATGCTACTTGGTGTCACTATGGATTTTGGGAGCAATTAGAATGATTTGGATGATTGATCATGCTAGTTGTCTGAATCAAAACTGTTTTGATCCATCAAAAAGTGTTTCGATGACGTTGATGATAGAGATCACGACATATCCCATTACCATATGGAACTAAATCTAACTAGGTCACATAAATAAGGGTTTGGATCTAGATATCATCAATTAGACTAACTCAGTTCTATTGATTTGAATAAGATTCAATTAGGTTCAAGAAAATCATGTTAGCACACGATTGAGCCTAATGTTCTCCTTTTAACAATCATTAAAACTTATCTCGACGGAGCTAAATATGTTTTGACTCACTCAAGAACCTTTATTTAGTCTGACTGAAGCTTGTCTAGGTCAAAAAAGGATTGTCTTAATTTATGAGATAAATTTGAGACAACATCTACCATTTTTCATCACCTGCTAAATGTTGTCTTTGGACTTTGGTTAAATATTGACCCTGACACTTAGACATCTTTCCATGTGTCATGCACCCATAAGAGAGAACTTTGGCCCTTGTCCCCCTGCTAAAAAGTAGATAGAAAAGGGGTGCATGCTTAGGAAGGCGTGCACCCCATGTGGATAAGGTTTGGAGTCCCATACAGATAGGACTATAGTTGCTTCAGGGAATCAACCTAGATGGTGCTAAGAAGACTTGTTTGACCCAGTCTTGACACCATCTAAGGAGAGTTTTGAGGGACTCTAATCTAATTAGATCAGATGATGTCATCCCACCAATCAGATTTAGATCTAATTGCACAAAGGACCATGATTGGTCGGGATGATGTGGCATTACATGGTGTAGTAGGATGTATATAAACTCTATCTGCACCTAGAATTGAGAGTTTCTGCTCTAGCCCATGCCATATAACCCCTCTCCCTCCCTTTTCATGCCATCCTTAGGTCCTCTCTCTCCTCTCCATGCCTAAGGGACTTTGGGCATGAGTTAGGTGCGATCCAAACAAGTGAAAGGCGATAGGAAAGGAAGAAGGCATCACTGCTATAAGAGATAATAGTTGATCTTCAAAAGAGTTTTTGAAGTCCTTCAAGATCAGATCTAGATCTAATTTTTGGAGGATAGATTGAAAAGAAGAAGATCCCTAGATCCTACCCAAGTGGATATCGGTAGAGGCCAAGCACTTGCGTGGCTACATCTAGGACCTCAGGCAAACATCGGGATCATCATAGGATAATTAGATTATCCAAAATAAAGGTATAATTAAATTAGATTTAATTTAATTTTTATTTTATTTTATTTTATCAATTAATAAGATTAGATCTGAAAAATCTCAGATCTAATTAGGATCTTAGAGAAAATTTTTTGAAATATCCCTCTTGATCCAATCAGATCTGAACGAACCTACATCGAGAATAAGATTTTTTCCTTCAAGTGGTATCAGAGCCAGGTTCCACAATTTATTAGATTTAATTTTAATTTATTTTTAATCTAATAATTAGATGATTTCAAATATCACATGAGATATGATTAGATCTAAAATTAAAAAATTAAAAATTAAATAATTTAGATCTAAGATGTATGAGATGCATGTCTAGACTAGGAAAATAATTATTCTATGTAGTCTAGCATGATCATAATTTTATTTTGATTAATTATAATTTTTAGATCTATTTATTTACTATTTTTTAATATTATAAATATTATAATTATATCTAAAAAATAAAAAATTAATTTATTTAATTTTTCATATGAGATATGATAGATGCATGTTTAGACTAGTTGTAGAATAGTTCTACAAAATTATCTAGAATAAATTTAATTTGATATGATCAAATTTAAATCTTATTTTTTAGATATTTATGAGATAATTTAGATCTAAAAATATGCATGATATGATGTATGAGTTGTATGCAAAACATATTTTTAGTTAGATCAACTTTTATATGTGTGATATATGATGTAGATCTAACTAGTTTTGTAGATTTATCATATTTTTGATTAAGGCATCCCCCTTGGTTGTCCGGTCATAAGAATGAAGTAAGATTTAAAGGCTCTCTTCTCTCATTTGATAGGGTGTTCTTATGATGTGTAGGGGTGCTGTGCGTTCATCCTTAATCAGAAATCAAAAACTTATTTTCTATAAAATCTTAAATCCTGAAACCCTAGGATTTTATATACATATTTTATTTATGAACCATAAACTTAATTAAGAATTATGATTATGAAACATATTAGGTCTAAAGTTGAGAATTTTCAGATCTAAGACATATTCATAAAATTGGGTTTGGGCTTGGATAGCTTAATTAGGTCTAGCGATTGATCAAATCGAATCAAGAGTTGGTTAGATGCGATCAAGAGTGCTTAAATTGACCAGCCTAATAGGATTAAGTCTGGATCAAGGTCAAGTCACATGAGTGATCGATCAAGTTAAGATCTAATTAGGCTCAGTAGTTAAAGTCTGGATTGTAGGCTAATCCGATTGGTTTTGGCTCAATAATTTGGTGTCTAAGGTAAGTTTGGCAGATACAACCGACTGATTTTTAATTAGGAGCTACTCGACTCGAATGCATTTTTATCGAGTTAATGGCATATCCCTTCCACCGATCTCACTTACCTGACCATATTTGTCAGCTCAGTCCTGATCTAAGGTGGCTAACAATCCAAGCTAACCCATGCCACTAGATTAGTCATAATGGTTATGTTTATGTCAAGTCAAGTTTAAAGAGACCTAAATCAAATCTCCCTAATAGAAGATTAAGTCTAAGGTCTTCCACCATTGTAGATGTGCGGACCCTTCCTAGGGTTGATTATTCTTGGCTGGTCATAGTGGTTCAATTGCACCAAGAAGACACAACCATGTCTATTAGGCATTGGATGCTATGGGTTGGAGGATGAATTGGGCCCAATATTTTGGATATGGTGAGAGACCCAGTTAGAAATCTAATTTATGCAAATGGTGGGTCGACTTAACTAAGGAGTGGATCAATATTTCGGACATGGTGAGATTCATGAATTAGAGACCAAGTCTGGGTGCACCATGATTAGAGAATCATTGGATAAGAGTTGTTCACTCATTGGCTAACCCATCATCAATAACTATTAGGTGAGGTGACGAGTCAGTTGGTGGAACTGCACCACCCACTAGAAATCAATAATCGTGGAGATTTTTGCATCTCTACAGAGGAAGTGTAGGGATCCTAGAAAATAGTAGAAGCTAATTTGTTTAAAAATCAAACTCCTAAATAAATTGATCAAGTCTTAATTATAAAATCTAACTAGAAACTTTGACTCTCTATAGAAAAAAGAAAAATGTCTACGTCCAACCCACTAGCCCATATCCTGAACATCCATAGACTGACTGGATCTAATTACTAGGATTGGCTTCGAAACATTAAAATTATTTTGGGTTTTGAGAAGTTGACTCACGTATTAAACCAGGATCCTCCCACCTTACCAGCTCGTTCATCCATTGAACAGAGAGCGTCTCTTGATAAGTGGACGAATGAAGATAATAAGATCAGATACTACATGTTGGGCTCAATGCCTAATGAGCTTCAATGCCAATATGAAGATATCAAGACTACCCACTAAATGTTGGCTCATCTGCAAGAGTTGTTTGGTGAACAAAATCGCGTAGCCAAATATCAGGTCAATAAATGACTGTTTAAGGCTAAAATGCATGATGGATAGTTAGTCCAAGATCATTATCTAATGATGATCAAGGACTTGAAGAGCTTGACAATCTCAGAGTAAAGTTAGACCAGGATCTATAGAATGATATAATTCTGCAATCCTTAACTGATGCGTATGGATAGTTCATCATGAACTACCATATGCATAAACTTTAGAATACTCTAGCTGAGCTTATGAATATACTGGTTACCACTAAGCTTTCTATGAAAGGTTCTAAAGGCTCAGTACTTGCTATGGAATGGACTTCTTCCAAGAGAAAGTCTTTTGGAAAGAAGAAGAAGTCTGTGAAAAAGTAGAAGAGGGAAGGTGGAAAGAAAAAGAAGGCAGAGCTAAAGAAGAAGGCCACTGACAAAGAAAAGTATTTTCATTATAATACTGATGGCCACTGAAAGCGAAACTGTCCTACATACCTGGCCATCCTAAAGAATAAGAAGGAGATAGGTCCTTTTGGAGGTATGCTCGTTATTGAATCAAACCTTATGGTTTCTTCTGCATCCAGTTGGATGCTTGACTCTAGTTCTAATGCTCATTTGTCCACTTTCTTGTAGGGTCTTGAGGATAGTAAGAGGCTGAGGGATGGTGAGATGATCCTACACATCGAAAATGAAGCAAGGATTGCTGTTGTGGCCATAGGAACCTATCCTCTTCGACTACCATCTGGCTTAGATTTAGTACTCAAGGATTGTTATTATGTTCCTGCTGCAAGCAGGAATTTGATTTCTATTTCATGTTTAGCACTAGAAGGCTATGTAATTAGTTTTCTTAAGGATCATTGTAATATTCTTTTTGAAAGAAATAAAATTGCAAGTGGTTTTCTTATTAATGGTCTCTACCAGTTACATATTGATATATCTTTAATATCAAGCAAAATGTGAATACCATAGAATCAAAACGATCTAGGGATAGTCCAAACGATAGGTATCTATGGCACCTAAGGCTAGATCATATAGCAGAAGATAGGATTAACAAATTAAAAAAAACCACGCTATTGAGTCCATTGACTACCAAGTCATATCTAATTTATGAATCATGTCTTCATGGCAAAATGACTAAGCTCCCTTTTGTAGGATATGGGGAAAGGGCCACGGATCTACTCGCCCTAGTACATACTGATGTGTGCGGCCCATTTAATGTGTGACTAGAGGCAACTTTGTTTACTTCATAACCTTTATCGATGATTTATCTTGGTATGGATATGTATATCTTGTGAGACACAAGTTTGAAGCCTTTGAAAGGCTTAAGAAATTCAGACATGAAGTGGAAAAGCAAACTGGAAAATTCATTAAGATTCTTCGATCAGATCGAGGAGGTGAATACCTTAGTCGAAAATTCCTGAACTATCTCAAGCAATATGGCATAGTCTCTCGATGGACTCCACCTGGAACACCACAACTCAAAGGGATTTTAGAACGGAGGAATCGAACCCTATTAGATATGGTCCGATCCATGATGAGCTTCATAGATCTTTCTGATTTCTTTTGGGAACATAGTCTGTTAACTGCTATATATTTACTAAATAAGATTTTTTCTAAAATCATTCCTACCATACTGTATGAGATATGGTATGGTAAGAAATCAAGTCTGAGCCATCTCAGAATTTGGTGTTGTCCGGCTCATGTTGAAAGACAACAAGCGAACAAGTTGGACTATAGGTTCTTTAGAGCTCGATTCATAAGATATCCTAAAGAGTCATTAGGATATTATCTACATTCTAGAAGACCACAATGTGATTGTGAGTCGGCATACCATCTTTCTTGAAAAATAGTTTATTCAAGAAAGTGGCATTAGAAAGCAGATCAAGCTCGAGGAGAAGTCTCCCAAGAGCAACGAGCTGAGGATCCTATGGAACCAAATCAGGTTGAGCTAATATAATCGCTACGTCCTCCACCTCATAGATCGAAAAGGATTTTTCGTCCCCCTGAGAGGTACTTATGTACTATTTCAGAGGAAGTAGAAAAAATATTTCTCATAGGTAATGGGGTTCATGCTGATGATCCCAAAATCTATGACGAGGTGATATCCGATATCGACTTTGAGAAATGGTTAGAGGCAATGAAGTTAAAAATTGACTCGATGCACTCAAACCAAGTCTAGACCATGGCAGATCCACCTGAAGGTATAGTACCTATTGGGTGTAAATGGATCTACAAGAGAAAGATTGATGCAGATGAAAATGTGAGACATTCAAAGCTAGATTAATGGCATAAGGATATAGTCAGTGCGAAGGCATTGACTATCAGGATACCTTCTCGCCAATAGCCATGCTAAAATCCATCTGCACATTGCTTGCTATTACAGCCTATTTCAATTATGAAATATGATAAATGGATGTGAAAATGGCATTCTTAAATGGATACCTTGAGGAAGATATCTATGTGAAACAGCTGCTAAGTTTCACATCCAGTGATGTTGATCACAAAGTATGTAAGCTGCAAAGGTCCATATATGGACTTAAGCAAGCATCTCAGAGCTGGAATACTCATTTTAATGATGTGATCAAATTATTTGATTTCATCAAGAATGAGGAGCAACCATGTATTTTCAAAAAGATCAGTGGGAGTGCTATTGTCTTTCTCATACTATACGTGGATGATATCCTTCTTATTGAAAATGATATTTCCATGTTGACCACAGTTAAAATATGGTTATCTAAAGAATTCTCCATGAAAGACCTAGGAGAAGCATCCTTCATTCTAGGAATTAAGATCTATAGAGATAGACCAAATAGGATGCTAGGTCTTTCACAGAAGATATACATAAAAAAAAGTG
>QRFJ01001156.1:179164-350649 GCA_006176705.1 Cocos nucifera | reverse complement strand
AGGTTTGCAAGCTGCAAAGGTCCATATATGGACTTAAGCAAGCATCTCGGAGCTGGAACACTCGTTTCAATGATGTGATCAAAAAGTTTGGTTTCATCAAAAATGAAGAGGAACCATGTGTTTTCAAAAGGGTCAGTGGGAGCGCTGTTGTCTTCCTCGTATTGTACGTGGATGACATCCTCCTTATTGGGAATGATATTCCCATGTTGACATCAGTCAAGATGTGGTTGTCCAAGGAATTCTCCATGAAAGACCTAGGTGAAGCATCCTTTATTCTAGGAATTAAGGTCTATAGGGATAGACCGAATAGGATGCTAGGACTTTCACAGAAGATGTACATAGAGGAAGTACTAAAGAGGTTTAGTATGGAAAACTCTAAGAGGGGATTAATACCCTTCAGACATGGTATTCATCTTTCCAAGAAGATGTGCCCCAGCACACCTGAGGAAATAGAACGCATGAGCAAGATCCCTTATGCTTCTGCAATAGGGAGCCTCATGTATGCCATGCTATGTACACGACCTGATATAGCCCATGCTGTGAGTGTCACAAGCAGATATCAGTCAAATCCAGGTGAAGAACACTGGACTTCTGTGAAATGTATCCTTAAGTACTTGAGAAGAACTAAGGATATGATGTTGGTCTTTGGTAATGGAGAACTCCAAGTTCAGGATACACAGACTCGGACTTCATGTCCGATATAGATGATCGAAAGTCGACATCTGGAAGTCTGTTTGTGTGCAATGGTGGAGCTGTCAGCTGGAAGAGTTCCAAGCAAACTGTGATAGCAGATTCCACCATGGAAGCAGAATATATAGCTGCATCAGAGGCTGCAAAGGAAGCATTCTGGTACAAGAAGTTTGCTGCAGAAATTGGAGTAATGCCATCAGATGCCATTCCTCTTTACTGCGACAACAATGGCGCCATAGCCCTTGCTAAGGAGCCGAGGTCTCACCAGAAGTCCAAGCACATTGAGCGGCGATATCATCTCATCCGCGATTACCTTGAGAAAGGTTACGTTGAGGTCAAGAGAGTCAACTCCGCAGATAATGTGGCAGACCCACTTACAAAGCCGTTGGGCCAGCAGAAGATCGAAGCCCACCTTGAGAAGATGGGACTTAGACTTGTAGCCAATTGGCTTTAGGACAAGTGGGAGATTGTTAGATATATGTGCCCTAGAAGCCAGAATTGGCTGACACTTGTAATACACTTCTAGGGGCAAAATTATAATTTTGACTATAATTAATAAAATGGGTTATTTTCTATCACATATGTGTATTTAGTGTCTGTGATACATCCTTTGAGTTAATGGTAATGATAATTCATATTTTCAAGAGTTGAAAATTTAAGACATGAATAATCATTATTAACTCATAAACAGCTCCCGACCATAGGATCATCACGAGGATGGTGATTGATCCGGAAGGTTGGTGTACGATCGCTTCTCTTTAGTAGATGAGTCTTGAGTCTACGGTGTGGAGACACCGGAGCGAGAGTACAGGTACTCGTTAGAGAACGAGGGCACTGAGCGTGACCACCTCGAGTAGTCATTAGGGAGTCTACCTTCTCGTCAATGACTGACTCGATGCTGCAGTAGTGTGTCTGGTTCTTTGACCTGAGATGCATCGGCAGTTCACCTTGAGGGTGTTATAGTTTGACTACACCATTACTCGGTCTCCTAGCCATATGGAACCCTGAGGTGTATGTTGGCTATAGCATGTTCATTGTAGGAACTGGATTGCATCAAGATGGGAATCTATCTACCTCGGTGGTAGAGGAGTAGCCCTATGATGATCATGAGAATCAAGTCCAGAAATCCATGGCCATGGTAGAGTGAAATAATAGAAAGAGTTTCTATTTAGATTTTCACATTGGACTCGAATCGAATGATTACATCATATGACAGAGACTAGGGTTTGACGAGTTCACCTTAACCCTAATCTGATCGGGGCTCAAGATAGAAGAACTTGAATCACACAGGTAGCTGCACCAAGAGGTTCGCATTCAGCTCTGATGGGTTGCCACCATATACTGCTAGGTGTCACTGGTGGATTTTGGGAGCAATTAGAATGATTTAGATGATCGATCATTCTAGCTGTTCGAATCAGAAGAGTTCTGATCCATCGAAAGGAGTTTCGATGATGTCTATGATAGAGATCATGACATATCCCATTACCATACAGAACTGAACCTAACTGGGTCACACAAACAAGGGTTTGAATCTGGTGATCATCAATTGAACTGATCTAGTTCAATTGATCTGAATGAGATTCAATTAGGTTCAAGGAAATCGTGCTAGCACTCGATTGAACCTAACGTTCTTCTTTTACTATCATAAATAAGTTGTCCTGACTGAGCCAAAGGAGTTTGTGCTCAATCAGAGGCCTTCATATGGTCTGACTGGAGGTTGTCCAAGTCAGAATAGGTTGTCTTATTTGTAAGACATTACCTGCCATTTTTGGTCACCTGCCATTTCTTGTTCTTTGACTTTGGTCAAAAGTCTACCTTTGACTGGTCAAACGTTGACCATTGACCCTTTGACTTTTGACCACATGTCATGCACCTATTGGAGAGCTGGTGGGGGCCTGTCCCCCTGCCAGAACCTGGCAAGGAGAAGGGCGCACGCCAAGGGTGGCGTGAGCCCAAGTAGGAGGCGCCTAGGAGTCCTTGTTGGACAAGGACTCCACCTCCCTTTTGGATTCCAATCAGAGTTCTACTAAGAATCCAGTTTGACTGGTCTTAGGCGCCCTCTAAGGAGGAATCCAGGGGTCTCTATTCCAACCAATCAGATTTAGATCTGATTTCACAAAGGGTTGTGATTGGTTGAGAGGAAGAGGAGTTGGATCACAAGAGGTCTATAAATAAGACCCTGCGCCCAACCCTAATTCCTAAGTGAAAATGAATGCAATTGAGAAACCCCACGCCCCAAGGCTGCCTCTCCCCTCCTTCTCCATGCCATAGCTCTCTTCTCCCCTTGCTCTCCACGTCCAAAAGGTGTTTTGGACTTAGGTTGGTGCGATTCAGATCAAGGAAAGGCGATCAAAAGCAAGAAGGCTGCGCTGCTGCAAAAGGACGACTGCAGATCTTCAAAAGAGTTTTGAAGATCCTCCAGATCAGATCCAGATCTGATTTTTGGAGGTGTGATAGAGAAGAAGAGGATCTCCAGATCCAACCCGAGTGGATACCGGTAGAGGCCAGGCGCTTGCGTGGCTAAGATCCAGAACCTTCCGCTGCAATCAGGATCATCTACAGGGTAATAGGATTACCCAAATCAGGTAAATTAAATTTGATTTAATTTATCTTATTTTATTTTATTTATTAAAATAATAAGAATCAGATCTGAAACATATCAAGATCTGATTGAGATCAAGAGAAAATTTTTGAAATATATCTCTTGATCTGATCAGATCTGGACGAACCTGGACCGGGAAAATCAGGATTTCCCTTCAGAAAGGATCGACTAATGATCCAACTCCTCTTCTTCCCAACCAATCATAACCCTTTATGAAATCAGATCTAAATCTGATTGGTGGGAATAGAGTCCCCTAGATTCCTCCTTAGAGGACACCTAAGATCAGTCAAAGTTGGTTCTTAGGAGAACTCTAATTGGAATCCAAAAAGGAGATGGAGTCCTTATACAACAGGGACTCCTAGGCGCCTCCAACTTGGGCACACGCCAGGGGTGGCGGCGCCCTCTTCCTTGCCAGGTTCTGGCAGGGGGACAGGCCCCCACCAGCTCTCCAATAGGTGCATGACATATGGTCAAAAGTCAAAGTGTCAATGGTCAACATTTGACCAGTCAAAGGTAGACTTTTGACCAAAGTCAAAGAACAAGAAATGGCAGGTGACCAAAAATGGTAGGTAATGTCTTACAAAATAAGACAACCTTTTCTGACTTGGACAACCTCCAGTCAGACCATATGAAGGCCTCTGATTGAGCACAAACTCCTTTGGCTCAGTCAGGACAACTTATTTATGATAGCAAAAGAAGAACGTTAGGTTCAATCGAGTGCTAGCATGATTTTCTTGAACCTAATTGAATCTCATTCAGATCAATTGAACTGGATCAGTTCAATTGATGATCACCAGATTCAAACCCTTATTTGTGTGACCTAGTTAGGTTCAGTTCTGTATGGTAATGGGATATGTCATGATCTCTATCATCGACATCATCAAAACTCCTTTCGATGGATCAGAACTCTTCTGATTCGAACAGCTAGAATGATCGA
The DNA here is from genome assembly GCA_006176705.1 of Cocos nucifera. Taxonomy (NCBI): domain Eukaryota; kingdom Viridiplantae; phylum Streptophyta; class Magnoliopsida; order Arecales; family Arecaceae; genus Cocos; species Cocos nucifera. Next base: position 346,420 of record QRFJ01001156.1, on the reverse strand, counting down.
TCATCTAAATCATTCTAATTGCTCCCAAAATCCACCAGTGACACCTAGCAGTATATGGTGGCAACCCATCAAGAGCTGAATGCGAACCTCTTGGTGCAGCTACTTGTGTGATTAAGTTCCTTCTATCTTGAGCCCTTCGATCAGATTAGGGTTAAGGTAAACTCGTCAAACCCTAGTTTCTATCATATGATGTAATCATTCGATTCGAGTCCGATGTGAAAATCTAAATAGAAACTCTTTCTATTATTTCACTCTACCATGGCCATGGACTTCTGGACTTGATTCTCATGATTATCATAGGGCTGCTCCTCTACCACCGAGGTAGATAGATTCTATTCTTGATGCCATCCAGTTCCTACAATGAACATGCTATAGCCAACATACACCTCAGGATTTCGAATGGCTAGGAGATCGAGTAATGGTGTAGTCAAACTATAACACCCTCAAGGTGAACTGCCAATGCACCTCAGGTCAAAGAACCAGACACACTACTGCAGCATCGAGTCAGTCATTGACGAGAAGGTAGACTCCCTAATGACTACTCGAGGTGGTCACGCTCAGTGCCCTCATTTTCTAAAGAGTACCTATACTCTCACTTCAGTGTCTTCATACCGTAGACTTAAGACTCATCTACTAAAGAGAAGTGATTGTACACCAACCTTCCGGATCAATCACCATCCTCATGATGATCCTATGGTCGGAAGCATTTTATGAGTTAACAATGATTATTCATATCTTAAATTTTCAACTCTTGAAAATATGAATTATCATTACCATTAACTCAAAGGATGTATCACAGACACTAAATACACATATGTGATAGAAAATAACCCATTTTATTGATATTAGTCAAAATTACAATTTTGCCCCTAAAAGTGTATTACAAGTGTCAGCAAATTTTGGCTTCTAGTGCACATATATCTAACACCAATCTGATCTGAATGAACCTAGTTCGGGAAATCAAGATTTTCCTTCACTATCATATTTCATAATCAAAATAGGCTATAATAGCAAGCAATGTATGGATGAATTTCAGCATGGCTACTAACGGAAAAAAGGTATCCTGATAGTCAATGCCTTCGCATTGACTATACCCTTTCGCCACTAACCTAGCCTTGAATGTCTCCATATTTTCATCTGCACCTATCTTTCTCTTGTAGATCCATTTACACTCAATAGGTACTATACCTTCAGGTGGTTCAACCAAGGTCCAGACTTAGTTTGAGTGCATCGAGTCAATCTTTGACTTCATTGCCTCTAAGCCATTTCTCGGAGTCGATATCTGATATCGCCTCGTTGTAGGTTTTGGGATCATCACCATGAGCACCATTACCTATGAGGAACATTTCCTCTATGTCCTCTGAAATAATACCTAAGTATCTTTCAGGGGGACGGGAAAACTCTTTCCGATCTACGAGGTGGAGGAGGTAGTGTTCTTATTGGCTCAACCTGATTTGGTTCCATTGGTCCTTAGCTCATTGCTGCTTGTGAGACTTTCTCATCAAGCTTAATCTGCTTTCCAATGCCACTATCTTGAATAAACTATTTTTCAAGAAAGATGGCATGTCGACTCACAATCACATTGTGGTCTTCTGGAATGTAGAAATAGTATCCTAATGACTCTTTAGGATATCCTATGAATCGAGCTCTAAAGGACCTAAACTCTAACTTGTCCGCTTGTTGTCTTTTGACATGAGCCGGACAACCCCAAATTCTGAGATGACTCAGACTTGGTTTCTTACCGTGCCATATCTCATACGGTGTGGTAGGAACGGATTTTAGAGGGAACCCTATTCAGTAAGATAGATTGAAGTTAATAATGAATGTCCCCAAAGAAAATCAGGGAGGTCTGTGAAGCTCATCATGGATCGAACCATATCCAATAGAGTCCGATTTCTCCATTCTGAAACCCCGTTGAGTTGAGGTGTTCCTGGTGGAGTCCATTGAGAGACTATGCCATTTTCCTTAAGATAGTCTAGGAATTTTCGGCTAAGGTATTCACCTCCTCGATCTGATCGAAGAACCTTAATGGGTTTTCTTAGTTTTATTTTCTACTTCATGTCTGAATTCTTTGAACTTTTCAAAAGCTTCAGACTTATGTCTCATAAGATACACATACCCATACCTAGACAGATCATCGGATAAAGGTAATGAAGTAGACAAAATTGCCTCTAGCCGGCACATCAAATGGGCCGCACACATCAGTATGTACTAGGGCAAGGAGATCTGTGGCCCTCTCCCCATGTCCAACAAAAGGGAGTTTAGTCATTTTGCCTTGAAGACAAGATTCACAAGTTGGATATGACTCAAAAGTCAATGGACTCAATAGCCCATTTTTCTCCAATTTGTTAATCCTATCTTCTGCTATATGACCTAATCTTAGGTGCCATAGATATCTATCGTTTGGACTATCCCTGGATTGTTTTAATCGTTTGGCATTCACGTTTTGCTCGATAGTTAAAAATAGGTACATCAACATATGCAACTGATAAAGACCATTAATAAGGAAACCATTTGCAATTTTATTTCTTTCATAAAGAATGTTACAATGGTCCTTAAAGAAGGTAATCACATAGCCTTCTTGTGCTAAGCATGAAACAGAAATCAAATTCCTGCTAGCTGCAGGCACATAATAACAGTCTTTTAAAACTAAGTCTAAACCAGATGGTAATCGAAGAGGGATATGTTTCCACGGCCACAACTGCAACTCTTGCTCCATTACCGATGCGTAGGATCATGTCTCCATCCCTCAGCCTCCTGCTATCCTCAAGACCCTATATGAAAGTGCACAGATGAGCACTAGAACCAGAGTCAAGCACCCAACTGGATGCAGAAGAAATCATAAGGTTAGACTCAATAACGAGCATACCTCCAGAAGGACCTATTCCTTCTTGTTCTTCAGGGTGGCCAGGTAATGTAGGGCAGTTCCGCTTTCAAGTGGCCTGTCGCTGTTGCAATGGAAACAATACTTTTCTTTGTTAGCGGCTTTCTTCTTTAGATCTGTCTTCTTTTTCTTTCCATCTTCCACCTTCTACTTTTTCATAGACTTCTTCTTCTTTCCAAAAAACTTTCTCTTAAAAAAAGTCCATTCCATAGCAAGTACTGAGCCTTTAGAATCTTTCATAGAAAGCTCAATAGTAACCAACATATTCATAAGCTCGGCCAGAGTATTCTAAAGTTTATGCATATGGTAGTTCATGATGAACTACCCATACGCATCAGTCAAGGATTGCAGAATTATATTATTCTGTAGATCCTAGTCTAACTTCACTCCGAGCTTCTCAAGCTCTTCTAAGTCCTTGATCATCATCAGAAAATGATCTTGGATTGACTGTTCATCACGCATTTTAGTCTTAATAGTCGTTTAGTGACCTGATATTTGGCTGCGTGACTCTATTCACCAAACAACTCTTAAAGGCATGATTCATAAATCAGATATGACTTAAAAGTCAATGGACTCAATAGCCCAAATTTCTCCAATTTATTAACCCTATCTTCTGCTATATGACCTAGCCTAAGGTGCCATAGATACCTATCCTTTAGACTATCCCTAGCTCATTTTGATCCTATGGCATTCATGTTTTGCTCAATATTAAAAATAGAAACATCAACATGTAACTGATATAGACCATTTATAAGGAAACCACTTGTAATTTTATTTCTTTCATAAAGAATATTACAATGGTCCTTAAGAAAACTAATTACATAGCCTTCCTGTGCTAAATATAAAATAGAAATCAAATTTCTGCTTATTGCAGATACAAAAAAATAGTCTCTAAGAACTAAATCTAATCCAGATGGTAATTATAGAGGGTAGGTTCCCATGGCCATAGTAGCAACTCTTGCTTAATTTTCGACATGCAGGATCATCTCACCATCCCTTAACTTCCTGCTATCCTCAAGATCCTGCATAGAAGTGCACAAGTAAGCACTAGAACCAGAGTTAAGGATCAAACTAGATGCAGAAAAAATCATAGGTTAGATTTTATAACGAGCATACCTCCAGAAGAACCTGCCTCCTTCTTGTTCTTCAGGTTGGCTAGGTACAAAGGATAGTTCCACTTCCAATGACTGTCTATATTGCAATGAAAATATTTTTTTTTATCAGCGGCCTTCTTCTTCAACTCTGCCTTCTTCTTCTTCCCACCATCCATCTTCTGCTACTTCATAGACTTCTTCTTTTCAAAAGACTTTCTCTTGGAAGAAGTCTGCTCCACAGCAATTACTAAGCCTTTAAAATCTTTCATGAAAAGCTCAGCAGTAACCAACATGTTCATAAGTTCTGCTAGAGTATTCTATAGTTTATGCATATGGTAGTTCATAATGAACTACCCATATGCATCAGTCAAGAATTGCAGAGTTATATCAAACTACAGATCCTTGTCTAACTTGACAATGAGCTTCTTAAGCTCTTCTAAGTTCTTGATCATCATCAGACAATGATCTTGGATCGACTGCCCATCACGCATTTAAGCCTTAAAAAGTCTTCTAGTGACTTGATATTTGGCTGCGTGACTTTGTTCACCAAACAACTCTTGTAGGTGAGCCAAAATTTGGTAGCTAGTCTTAATGTCTTCATGTTGGCACTAGAGTTCATCGGACATCGAGCCCAACATATAATACCTGGCTTTATTATCATCATCCATCCACTTCTCCAGAGATGCTCTCTATTCAGTGGATGAACGGGCTGGTAAAGTGGGAGGATCTCATTCCAACACATGAGTCAACTTCTCAAAATCCAAAATAATTTTGAAGCTTCGGAGCCAATCTTTGAAGTTGGATCCAATCAGTCTATGGGTGTCCAGGATACGGGCTAGTGGGTTGGACATAGACATTCTCCTATAGGAAGTCGAAGTTTCTAGTTAGATTTTGTAATTAGACTTAATTAATTTATTTAAAAATTTTATTTTTAAATGAATTAAGCTTTCACTATTTTTTGGATCCCTACACTCCCTAGGTAGAGATGTAAAAATTTCTATAATCAATTAATTTCTAGTAGATGGTGTGGTCCCATCGACTGGCTCACCACCTCATCTAACAGTTATTAGTGATGGATCAATTGATGAGTGGACAACTCTTGTCCAATGATTCTCTAATCATGGTGCACCCAATCTTGATCTTTAATTCATGAATCTTACTGTGTCCGAAATATTGATCCACTCTTTAGTTAAGTCAAACCCACCATTTACACGAATTGAATTCCTGATTGGGTCCCTTATCGTATCTGAAATATTGAGCCCAACCGATCCTCCAACCCATAGCATCCAATGCCTAATAGATGTGATTGCATCTTTCAAATGCAATTGAGCCACTGTAACTAGTCGAGAACAATCAACCCCAGGAAGGACCTGCATATCTACAACTATGGAAGATCAATTGACTTAATCTTTTCTTAGGAAGATTCAATTTAGGTCTCTTAGACTTGACTCAGTCATAACGGTTATGACAAGCCTAGTGGCATGGGTTAGCTCAAATTGTTAGCCACCTCAAATCAAAATTGAGTTGACACAAATGATCAGGTAAGTGAGACCGGTGGAAGGGATATGCCATTAACTCGACAAGAATGCATTCAGATCGAGTAGCTCCCAATTAAAAATTAATCGATCGTATCTATCAAACTTATCTTAGATACCAAATTATCAAATCAGAACTAATGGGGTTAGCCTACAATCTAGGCTCGAACCATGGAGCCAAATTAGATCTTAATTGGATCGATCACATGTGGCTGTGAGTCGACCTTGATCCAGACTTACAATTATTAGGCTGGTTAATTCTAAGCACTCTTGATCCCACTTAACCAACTCTTAATTCAGTTTGATCAATCGCTAAACCTAATTAAGCTACCCAAGCTCGAACCCAATTTTATGAAAATATCTTAGATCTGAAAATTCTTAATTTTAGACCTAATTAGTTTCATAATCTTAATTCTTAATTAAGTTTGGGTTCATAAATGAAAATATATATCAAAATCCTAGGGTTTCAGGATTTAGGATTTTGCAGAAAGATAAGTTCTGATTTATGGTTAAGGACGAACGGGCAACACTCCTACACACCATAAGAAGATCCCATTGAATGGGAGGAGAGGACCTTTAAATCCTACTTTATTCTTATAATCGGACAGTCAAGAAGAATGCCTTAATTAGAAATATAATTTATACTACAAAACTAGTTAGATTTAAATCATATATCGCATATACAATTAATTATCTAACTAATACATGCTTTGCATACATCTCATGCATCATAACTCAATCAACCATGCATGCATTCAGATCTAAAATATCACATATTAAATTTAAAAAATAGAATTTTAAATTTGATCTCATCAAATAAAACTATTCTAGATATTTTATAGAACTATTCTATGATTAGTCTAAGCATGCATCTTTCGTATCTCATATGAATAAATCTAAAATTAAAAATTTTATTTTCTATTTTTTAGATCTGATTACAATAATTATAATATCAAAAAAATAAAAATTAAATAGATCTAAAATCATATTTAATTAAATTAACAACATGATTATACTAGACTATACATAGAACTATTCTATTCCTAGTCTAATCATGCATCTCATACATTATAGATCTACATGATTTAATTTCTAATTTTTTGATTTTAGATCTAATCACATCTAATGTGATATCTAAAACTCTTTAATATCAGATTATAAATAAAAATAAAATTAGAACTAAAATAGATCTGAAGAACTACAACCGCAGCTCTGATACCAGTTGAAGAAAAAATCTATTTTTTCGGCATAGGATTGTTCAGATCTGATTGGATCTGAAGAAATATTTCAAATTTTTTTCTAAAATTTTAATTAGATCTAAGACATATCAGATTTAATCATAGAGATCTAATATTAAAAATTAAAAATAAAATAAAATTATATTTAATTTTAAGTATCAAATTTGGTAATCTAATTATCCTATGATGATCTTATTGATTCTTGAGGTTCTGGAAGGAGCCATGCACATGCCTAGCCTCTATCAGTATCCACTCGGATAGGATCTGAATGTCTTCTTCTTATGAATCTCTCCTCCAAAGATCAAATCTGGACTGATCTGAAGAACCTTCAAAACTATTTCTAAATGCAGCCCATCCGTCTCACGAACACCATCGCGTAGATCCTGAATATTGTGCCAAAAACCCTGGACCTTCTTCTCAGATTTGTGCCTAACATTTTAGGCTTGTAGAATGAAGGAAGAGAAAGGATAGAGGGGGTGTGGGATATCAGGGAAGGCAAGCTTTGGGCATGGAAAATTATTTCTTGTGTTACATCCCTTTGGTGTGAGAAAGGTTTCTTAAACCCATTGCCATATAAAGTCCTTCTTTGATCAAATCACTTATTATTTGATCAAAGGGACTCTAGGTTTTATTCTCCATGAAGAACCATCAGATTTCAACTAGTTTTGTTGCCAAAAATTCAAAAAGTGGGCAACATGAGTAGATAAGGAAGAGTCCACTGCTCCTAGGACTCTTCCCTCAAGAGTTTGATCCAAATCAAACTCTATCAAAACTCTACCATTGGCACACCCAAAGCATGATTCGATCCCTAACACACATCCAAAAATTAGAATAAACTAATTTCCAAAGAATTTTCTAAAAGCCTTTGATCAGGTGACCCTCAATTCTCTCAAGTAGGTCAACTTTTGACCATAGTCCAATTACACTAGGAATGAATTTAATTTTCATAATTAATCTAATCTAGACTTATTTCAGTCAAATGAAAATAAACTCATTCAAGATAAAAGAATGAGTCAAATCAAATTCAACTCGATTGTGATCAATCAGAAAGATTACAGAAGAAAAAAGTCAGGCTCAATCATGTGTTAGCACGATTACCTTGAACCTGATTAGATCTAATCCAAATCAATCGAACTGGGCTAACTCAATTGATAACATCCAAATCTAAACTCTTATTTGTATGATCTAGTTAGATTTAGTTCCATATGATAATGAGACATGTTGTGACCTCCATCATCGATATCATTAAAACATCTTTCGATGGATCAGAACTTTTTTGATTCATACAATTAGAATGATCGATCATCAAAATCATTCTAGTTGCTTTCAAAATCTATCAGTGACACCTAGTAGTATATTTTGAAATCCATCAGAACTGAAAGTGAATCTCTCGGTGCAATTACCTGTGTGATTGGGTTCTTCTATCTTGAGCCCCAACAGGATTAGGGTTAAGGTGAACTCATCAAACCCAATATCTATCATATGAATTAATCATTCAATTCGAGTCCTATGTAATAGCCTAATAGAAATTCTTTCTATCATCTTCACTTTACCATGGCCATGGGCTTATGGACTCAATTCTCATGATCATCATAGGGCTACTGCTCATCTACCGAGGTAGATAGATCTCCTATTGGTGCAATCCAATTCCTACAATGAACATACTATAGCCAACATACACCTCAAAATTTTGAATGGTTAGGAGACTGAGTTATGGTGTAGTCAAACTACAATACCCTCAAAGTGAATTGTCGATGCACCTCAGGTCAAAGAACCAGACACACTTCTGCAACATCGAGCCAGTCACCAATGAAAAGGTAGACTTCCTTATGAATGCTCGAGGTGGTCATGCTCAGTACCCTCATTCTCTAATGAGTATTTATACTCTCGCTCTAGTGTCTCCACATCATAGACTCAAGACTCATCTATCCAAAGAAAGCGATCGTACACCAACCTTTCGGATCAATCACCATTCTCTTGATGATCCTACGGTCGGAAGCAGTTTATGAGTTAATTATGAAAATTCATGTCTTAAATTTTTAACTCTTAAAAATATGAATTGTCATTACCATTAACTCAAAGAATGTATCACAGTTACTTTAAATACACACTAATAAAAAATAATTCTTTTATTAATTTATATTTAAAATTACAAAATTATTCTTATAAAATTTAGTTGAGGTGATCATTGCTTACTAGATTGTCAAGCTCATTATTTTATTTTATTATTTTTATAGATCTTGTGAAATAAGATAATTTGGGAGTATATAAGGGGGAGATTGATTAGATGTAGAACATCGATACTCTTATTTTAGATAGAAAATTTTATTGAAGCTGATGTAAGATCTTTTGAACATTGTTGAACTTTATAGGATATTGAAATTAAATTTTAATTAGTTGAGTTTTGAATTTAATTTATGATTTGTTATTTTACTGTTGCTTTATGATAACATGACGAGATACCTTACATGCTTGTGGAGAGACTTTCCTATAAGTGTGCATGAAGAAAAAATTAGATTTTCCCGGGTCAGGTTCATTCAAATTTGATAGGATCGAGAGGCATATTTCAAAAATTTTCTCTTAGATCCAAATTAGATCTAACATTTTTTAGATCTAATTTTATGATCTAATAAATAAGAAAATTAAATTAAATTAAATTTAAATCAATGTTATCTCGATATTGGGTAATTCGATTATCCAATGATGATCTTGTTGATTGTCTGAGGTTCTGGATCTAGCTACGCAAGTGCCTGGCCTCTATTGATATCTACTCGAGCTGGATCTGGAGATCTTCTTCTTCTACTTTTTTTCTCCAAAAATTAAATTTGGATCTGATTTAGAGGATCTTCAAAACTCCTTTTGAAGATCAGCAGTCATCTCTGCAGCAGTGCTGCCTTCTTCCTTTCTCGTCAGCCTTTTCTTGCCTAGATCACACCAAACTGAAGCCCAACTTCCTTGGACGTGGAGAGGAGAGAGAGGGTCAGAAGATGGTGTGGAGGAAGGAGAGGGGCAGCCTTGGGGTGTGGGCCAAGAGGAACTCTCTTTTAGGTTGGGTGCATACTGGGTTCATTTATAGACCTTGCTGTGCCATGCAGTGCTGCATCATCCCAGCCAATCGCATTGCTTCGTACAATCAGATCTAAATCTGATTGGTAGGATGACATCATCTGATCCAATTAGATGAGATCCCCATAGATTCAACCTTAGATGGCACCTTAGACTAGTCAAAGTCTATAGGTAAGGATCACCTAGTTTGAATCCAAGAAGCAACCTAGAGTCCCATCAGTATGGGACTCCAGTGTTTATCCACATGGGGTGCATGCCATCCTAGGCATGCACCCTCCATCAACCTACCAATGGTAGGTGGACTTGATCAATAAGTCTCTCCTATGGGTGCATGACACATGGGCAGATGTCCAAGGATCAAAGGTTAATGTTTGACCAAAGTCAAAGGACAAGAATTAGCAAATGATGGAAAATGGCAGGTGATGTCTTAAATTTATCTTATAAATTAAGACAACCCTTTTCTGACTTGGAGAAGCTCTAGTCAAACTAGGTAAAGGTACCTGAGTGAGCATAAATATATTTGGCTCAGTCGAGACAACTTTTAATGATAGAAAAAAGAGAATGTTAGGCTCAATCGTGTGCTAGCACGATTTTCTTGAACCTAACTGAATCTAATTCAAATCAATTGAACTGGGTTAGTCCAATTGATGATATCCAAATCCAAACCCTTATTTGTGTGACCCAATTAGGTTCAATTTTATATGGTAATGGGATATATCATGATCTCCATTATCAACATCATCGAAACTTCTTTCGTTGGATCAGAACTCTTCTGATTTAGACAACTAGAATGATCGATCATCTAAATAATTCTAATTGCTCCCAAAATCTAGCAATGACACCTAGCAGTATATGGAGGCAATCCATCAAAACTAAAAATGAATCTCTTGGTGCAGCTACTTGTGTGATTAAGTTCTTCTTTCTTGAGCCCTGATCAGACTAGGGTTAAGGTGAACTCGTCAAACCCTAATTCTTATCATATGATTTAATCATTCGATTCAAGTCCGATGTGAAAACCTTAATAGAAACTCTTTCTATTATTTCACTCTCTACCATGGCCATAGGCTTATGAACTTGATTCTCATGATCATCATAGGACTTCTCCTCATCCACCGAGGTAGATAGATTTCATCTTGGTGAAATCCAATTCCTACAATGAACATGCTATAGCCAACATACACCTTAGGGTTCTAAATGGCTAGGAGACCAAGTCATGGTGTAGTCAAACTATAACACCCTCAAGGTGAAATATCGAGGCATCTCAGGTTAAAGAACCAGACACACCACTGTAACTTCAAGTCAGTCATCGATGAGAAAGTAGACTTCCTTATGACTACTCGAGGTGGTCATGCTCAGTGCTCTCGTTCTTTAACGAGTACCTATACTCTCGCTCTGGTGTCTCTACACCATAGACTCAAGACTCATCTACTATGAAGAAGCGATTGTACATTAATCTTTCGGATCAATCAACATCCTTATGACGATCCTACGGTTAGGAGCCTTTTATGAGTTAATAAATAAAAATTCATGTCTTAAATTTTCAACTCTTAAAAATAAGAATTATCATTACCATTAACTCAAGGGATGTATCATAGACACTAAATACACATATGTGATAGAAAATAATCTATTTTATTATTTATAGTCAAAATTATAATTTTGCCTTTAGAAGTGTATTACAAGTGTCAGCCAATTCTGACTTCTAGAACACACATATCTAATAGTGCGGTGGTTACCATGACCCTTAGCTCACGATCTTAGATTGGAAGCATGATAATTAAAGTGATATCAAAGCATAAGTGGACAAATTATGACACTTAGAATCGAACATAGGATAAGTGTAGGTGGATGGACACTAGAGACATCGAGATGTTGATCAATAGTAATTATAGTATAAGTTATTTTCATGATTTTTGACTAAGCTTTGTGATTAAAAATGAAAAAAAATCACTTAGGAATAATTATTCAGAGAATTTGATATATGATTGATAATCTGGGGATCATCTTATGATTATTTGGATTTTGATCTAAAGAAGTTGCATGAGGATTGATTATGAAATTTTTGTTATGTGTTATGATTATTAATTTGATTTTTAGTTGTTCAAGTAAATTGTAAGCTCAAATTTGATATAGAAGTAATACTATAATATTGCCCTTAGTTGAGAAGTTGACTAGTAGAGGCAAGGTAAAGATTCGATTATAAAAAATTATTTGAGATTGGACTAAGAAAATCTTTTATGACATCTGATTAGAATATTTTTTTTGAAATTGAACTTGGTATGTGGATTATGCATAAACTAGCATTAAGGATTTGATTTTAGGAGGCTTAGATGATTGTTATGAAAGGATTTTGAAATATGTTAAAGATCTTGATGGAAGAACCTTTAAAAGAGTTGATTGAGATGATTTTACATTTATGCTTTGATTTAGGTCCTAACTTGGCGGAGCATCAAATGATTTTTTCTTATTGATTTTACTTATAGGATTTGATAATAGAATTAAGATTTAATTCATATTGGATTAGTATACCTATATAGTGATTTTGAATGTGATATTGGACTCAAGGGTTAATCAAGATTAATGTGCACCAGACAAGAGTAGGAATGAGAATTGGAAGTTCATCTTTGGCTGATATGGTGGCTTTAAATATGTGAAATGACTAAAAGAATGATTTAGATAGATATGCTCAATATGCATTAAGAACGAGACTTAAAAGTTCTATTGACCTACTTGGAAGTTAAATTTGGATCCATTCAATACACCATAGTATATTTTGATCGAAAGCTATTTCGTGCATTCAAAGACATTTTGATTATCATATCTGAGTGCATAGTGAAAGCATGATGATCTAGATTATTTTGAGCAAGTCAGGAATATTGATTCTGAGTTACAGAATTATGATGGATGATATAATTTGATATTCCTTATATAAGAAATTCATTGATAATGAAAAGGATAATATTTTGAATTTAGGATTATTTTGGATGTCGTTATGTGATTTTCAAAAGAAGAGCTCCTATTTACTATGTCAAGAAAATTTTTAGCACCCCGAGTCTTGATGAGTGGATCTTTGATTCTTGATTCTGGATTTTGAATATTCTTTATCTTAGAATTAAATCTTATGCTTCTCTATATGCAAGAAAAAATTGAGATTGTTTATCGATCTTTGTTTTGATCTAAGATTTCTATACTCAAATAATGATCAATAGAGAGTATAATAGTATTGTTTATGATCTTGTGATAAATTGATCAAATCATGAGCAGTTAAGGATTTTGGCAAGAAATTTGATTTCCTTATCTAGAATTAAGAGACTAATTTTGATGACCAGAAATAATGGTTTTGATTCTAATCAATATTTGTGGTATTGATATTTTCCTTATGAAATGATTTAATGATGAAGTTGCATTGAGAATTAAAATATCAAAAGTTTAAGGATGAGATTAGAATGGTAATTTATAACACTTGAAAGCATGAATGAAAAAAAAAAGGATTCTTGACAGATTGGGATATCACTGTATGATTCATATTTGTATGTTCTCTTATCCTATAATGAGTTTGATTTTGATGATCAATAAGAAGAATCAAGTCATGAGTATGGAACCTTATTCTTATAAGAAATGAGATCATATTAGTAAAACTTTAATGTTTGAAAACCTTCGATAGAAAATTTTGAGATGAAATTTCTTTTAGGGATGAAGAATGTAATAGCCCAACCCAACATGGCCTAGCCCAGCTATAAATCATGGCCGAAGAAGAACCGCATGGATTTTAATGTAGACAAAAAAGGAGAGAGAGACAGGAGATGAGAAGAAGACTCCTAATGGCTGATCAAGAGTCACAATATAATGTAGATGACTTTTTTGGGTTAGCAGTTAAATCCTAAGTCATCTTTTGAGCACTGAGGTTAAGGGGATGAATTATATAGTAACCATGCGCCATAGATTCATGGATGTTGCATTGCAACAATTCGATCTATCTGGACCTCGGATACCATTACAAGATGGTCACGTCGATTGGTATAGGAATTGGTTCCTATGCTACCGACTTAGTGTTCGAACATATGGGGTTACACATAATAGAAGTTTCTACCTGATCTGATAGCTGATCAAGAGTTCCAATGGTCTGGAACTCTATGGCTGATCAAGAGTCATAATGATATGATTATTTAATTTTTTGATGATTATATAAGATATAATCAGATCTGATGCATGAGATGCATGTTTAAAAATTAATACATGAGATGTATGCAAAGCATGTGTAGACTAGTAGGACTCTTGACCACAAGGTCCCAGACCATTGGAACTCTTGATTAGCCATCAAATCAGATAGAAACTTCTATTATATATGATCCTCCATAGGTTCGAACACTAAGTCGGTAGCACAGGAACCAATTCTTGTACCAATCGATGTGATCATCTAGCAATGATACTTGATGTCGAAATAGGTTGAATAGTCGGAACACAACATTCATGAACCTATGGCATATGGTTACCGTAAAATTTATCCTCTTAATCTCAATGCTCAAAAGATGATCTAGGATTTAACTATTAATCTTGAAAAGTCATCTACATTATATTTCAAATTTTAATATCCATCATATGGACCACCCCGGTCAAGATTTTGCTAAATTGAAATACAGCGATGCATTTTCTCCAATACTTGGAGGGGTCTATCCCATCTTGACTCAGACACCAACTAAATAAGTACTTGACTATACCCAGAAACCTTCCATCATTGAATTAGAAATTTAGGTAATCGAGCACCAAGGTATAGTGAGTTGCTTGCAAGTCACCATGGTGATCTCAAGTCTAAGGGACACTTATACCCATATCCTTCGTGAGCAACTCTTGACAGTAGAGAGCTCCACAGCTAGATCATATTCAATGAAATGTACTCCTATATTTTATCTGCATGCCATACCAATATCTCCATACTCCTTGGTTAAGAGGACAACTAACCCATATGGCATGCAATGACCTATATTCGATAGACGTTGTCATCCTTGGTAACAACGTATCATTTGATTGCAAAATTATTTAAAGACTAAATGATAAATCCTTTTTTAAAGATTTTAAATAGTCTTAAAGACTTCATCACAAAAGAGTTTAGAAAGAATGATGCACAAAAATGATGAAAGTTGGAATAATAATTTTATTTATTTAATAATTTAAGTATAAATTACAATAAGCTCAACTGTCTAAAATCTAAATGATTAGCTTTATGATACAATTCCCAACAACTCCCACTTGACTAAAGCCATTCAGAACAATATTGAATACCCATCTTCTATTTGTGATTGTCGAACTCTTTAAATCTGAAGGCTTTAGTAAATGGATCAGCCATATCCTCCTTTCCATTGATCTTCTGAAGATCGACGTCACCTTGCTCTACGATTTCTCATACAAGTTGGTAGTGACATAGAATATGGTTGGTACCCTGATGTGCCTTCAGCTCCTTCACTTAAGCTATGGCTCCAGTGCTGTCATAATAAAGCAAGACCGGACCATCTAAGGAGGGTGCCACTCCTAGTTTGCCGATGAACTTCTGTAGCCACACAGCTTCCATTGCAGCATCGGATGCTACAAAATACTCCACCTAATATACAGAATCGACCATAGTATATTACTTAGAACTCTTCTAGTAGACTGCTCTACCATTCGAGATAAATACATATCCTAACACACTCTTACTGTCATCATGATTTGACTGAAAACTAAAATCAGTATATCTTGCAAGTTTTAAGTCAGCATCTCCATAAATGAGCTACTAGTTCTTAGTATTTCTTAAATATTTCAAGATTAATTTTACAACCTTCCAATGATTCTCACCCAGATCAAACTAGTATCTACTCACTACCCCTAGTGAGTATGCTACATCCGATCTCGTACATGTCATGACGTACATAATAGAATCCACTATCAAAGCATATAGTATTTTACTCATACACTTTCTCTCTTGAGGAGTTGTCAGACAATCTCTCTTCGAGAGAGTAATTTCATGGCCTATCGAAAGATTATCTTTTTTGGAATTTGCCATGCTGAATCGCTTCAGCACGGTATTGATGTACATGGACTGAAATAATCTAAGCAACCTTTTAGATCTATCTTTATAGATCTTCATCCCTAGGATATAGGAAGCTTCTCCCAAGTCCTTTATGGAGAATTAAGACGATAGCCAAACCTTTATTCCCTAGAGTATAGGAATATCATTTTCGATTAAGAGAATATCATCTATATATAATACAAGAAATACTACTACAGAACCATTAGCCCATTTATATACGTAGGGTTCTTTTCCCTTCTTAACAATGCTATACGTTTTGATGGAAAAAACTTACCCAAATTCCAGGTCAAAAGGAGAAAGAAGATGGTGCCAACATAGCTTTTTGCATGGAAAATACTCACCCAAATTCTAGAATTAGTGTGGGAGAGGGCATGGTCAAAGGTCAAGGTGTAGGGAGAGGAATTCAAATATAATTTGAATTATTTGACTTATCCAACTTGGTTTCATCCAAACCTATTTGGCCAAATCCAATTAGATTAAAATAAACCTAACCCATTTATGATTAATTCATCTCAATTATATTCTAATTAAATTAGAAATTAATGGACTCAAGATCTTGTTAAAATTAGGATCCAATCTCCCATAGTGATTAGGTCATCTCATTACCTAATCGGATTAAATCCAATTGAATCCAATTCAATCAGATTTGAACCAAACCTTATTACTCAATCAAATTAAGCCAATCAGCAATATAATTCCTGATTAATCCTACAACAATGTCAAAGTCCCAATCCAGTAGGACTCGAGAAGGTAGAGTCCCAGTCTAGCTTGACCATAGAGTTCTAGACCGTTGGGACTGTTGATCAGCCATCAGATCAGATAGAAAGTTCTATTATGTATGACCCCATAGATTCGAACACTAAGTCGGTAGCATAGAAACTAATTTCTATACCAATTAATATGACCATCTAGCAATGGTACTCAATGTCCGAATAGGTTCAATAGTCTTAATGCAACATCCATGAACCTATAGCATATGGTTACCATATAATTTATCCCCTTGACCTCAATACTCAAAAGATGACCTAGGATTTAACTATCAATCCTAATGAAGTCATCTACATTGTATTTCAAAATTTAATATCCATCATATGGAATACCCCGATCAAGGTTTTGCTAAATTAAAATATAGTGATGCATTTTCTTCAATACTTGGAGGGGTCAATCCCATCTTGACTAACACACTGACTAAATAAGTACTTGACTGTACCCAAAAATTTTTTATTACTGAATTAGAAATTCATGTAGTTCAGCATCAAAATACAGTGAGTTACTTACAAGTCACCATGGTAATCTCAGATCTAAGGGACACTTATACCCATATCCTTTGCAATCAACTCTTGACAGCAAAGGACTCCACAGCTGGGTCATGTTCAGTGAAATGTACTTCTACATTTTACCTGCATGCAATACCAATATTTTCATACTCCTGTGAGCTTAGAAGTGGCACTCTCAAGTCTTAAAAATATGAGAAGATAGGTCATGAAAAGAGGAAGCAAGTGAGAAGAAGAATCAATCTCAATAGTAAAGTTCAAAAACTAGGTCGGCTCACTTTGAGACTGAGCTGGCTCAGTCTCAAACTAGGTCGGCTCAGTCCAAGACTAGGTCGACTAGGTCTCAGAGAAAAATCCAAATAGAGAGCAGCAGTTTTGGGCAATTGACATGGTACACAACTGGGTCGGCTCAGTCTAGGACTGAGTCGACCCAGTCGTAGGTTAGCTAGCCCAGTCTAAAACTAGGCTGGCTTAATTTTTATGGGTTATTATTTTATATACGTGGGTTATTTAGGTTTGGAGAATTTTTCTATGAGCTTGGGCTTGACCCTTTGTAATGTATATATACTGAAAATAGGTCAAGATTATAAGAGTGCTGAAATATACTGAATAAAAGCTCTTTTCTCCCAAAAATCTCTTCTTCTCTATTTCTTGATTTATTTGATCATACTTCCATAGAGATTTTTGAGAAGTACTTCCTTATTGCTTGGCTAATCACTGACGATCACGTCGATCCATGTGGAAAGAGCACATATTCTCAACATTTGGTATCAGAGCAATGTTGCGTGGAAGAAAGGAAGACACCTAAGATTTACTATATCTAGGATCCGTTGCATCAAGTTTTATCCTAAAAACTTTTAGTTTGCTTCATGGTTGTCTCTATATTGAGGTGGAGATTGTTTACATAGAGAAACGGTGATACAAAAATTTGGAAAGAGGATCTAGGGCTTGTTAAATTTTTTATAAAGGATAGTTTTACTGGTGTGTGATCGTGAAGGGTGTTAGGGATCTATTCTTGACTTGTTTGAAGTCATGGGATCAAGTGGATTCAAGATGAATTTTGAGAAGTTCAACGGTAAGGAAAACTTTACCCTATGGCAGCAAAGAGTAAAGGATATGTTGGTTCAGTAGAGGATTTATAAGGTCTTGACAAAAGAAAGGCCGAAAAAGATCAGTGCTGAGGATTGGAAAGAGTTAGAGAAAATTACTTTTAGCACAATCTGGATGTGCTTGGTCAAGCAGGTTTTGCTCGAGGTTTGCATAGAGACTATGACAAAGGGGCTCTGGGACAGATTGAAGAACACATACATGGGAAAGAACATGATGAACAAGCTATGGTTGAAGAAACAACTATATAGTCTGAGAATGTCCGAAAGTGAAGATCTTATTGTATATATCCAAAGGTTCAATCAAGTGTGTTCTGAGGTGATGAGTTTGGATGTAAAGATTGACGAGGAGGATCGAGCATTGCTGCTATTATATTTTCTCTCAAGTCCGTATGATGGTCTTATAACAACTTTAGTTTATGGAAAGAAGATCCTAAACTATGAAGAGATTGTTGGTGTGCTTAGATCAAATGAGCAAAGGAAGAAGATCTCTAAGGGAGACCCTAAGTCTAAGATCTTGGCTGTGAATGAAAGACAGAGAAGATCAAATGAGAAGACAAGAGAAAAATCCAAGGGTAGGTCAAAGTCTCGCGATCAGAGGAAGATGATATTGAAATGTTATAAATATCATTAGCTTGGACACCTGAGGAGAGATTGTCCCCTTTTGAGATCAGAAAAAGGAAAGGCCAGCAAAGAAGATGACACAGCTTCTAAAAGAAGTGGAGAAGACTGGCTAGTTGTATCAGATGGATCCATAGAGTGCGATACTATGTAGATATTAGTTTCAGCATGCTCGCACCACTATACTTCTCATCGGAAGTGGTTTGCTACCTACTAGAAGGCCGATGGTGGAAGTGTCAGCTTTGAAAATGATCATCTATGCAAAGTAGCTAGAATTGGCTCTATCAGGATGAGGATGTACGATGGGATCATTCATATATTATCAAATATCTAGCATGTATCAGAGTTGAAAAAGAATTTGATTTCTTAGGCTACTTGGGAGAGCAGGGTTATGCTTTTAGTAGCCAGGATGGGAGTGGATGTCTAAAAATTTTCAAGAAAGCTTTGGTGGTGATGAGAGGTAGAAGACTGAGCGACAATCTTTACAGAATGAAAAGCTCACTGGTAAATGATAGTGCAGAGGTGCTAGCAGTGGCATAGAAGGAGCAAATTTTATATCGACTATGGCACTATCGGATGGGTCATATGAGTGACCATGGGCTCATAGAACTAAGCAAATGAGGTATGATCCTTGTCCCGAAGAAGGAGGGCATGGATCTTTATGAGCCATGTATCTTTGACAAATAGCATAGGGTGAAGTTTGTAAGATGTTCCATGCACAGCAAGAAAGTACTGGATTTAGTGCACTCGGATGTGTGGGGACCAGCTCCTATATCAACTAAAGGTGGGGCAAAATACTTTGTTACTTTCATTGATTATTTATCAAGGAAGGTATGGATTTATTTGATCAAAGAAAAATCAAAGGTGTTTGTCCGATTCAGAGTCTAGAGAGCTGAAGTAGAGGAGTCAAGGAGATAGGTAAAGTGTCTGAGGTCGAACAATGGAGGAGAGTATACTAGCCTGAAGTATAAAAGATACTATGAGGAAAATGGCATCAAATGCTATTACATAGTGAGGATGACTCTCTAGCAGAATGGTGTCATGGAGAGGATGAACTGGATACTAACCAAGAAGGCACAGAGTTTGAGACTGCAGACATCACTATCAAAGTTCTTTTGGGGTGATGCTCTAACTTTTTCTTATTTTCTTATGAATCGATCTCCTCATTATAAGCTGAACGGAGGCATTCTAGAAGAGATCTAGAGTGAAAAGAAGGTGGAGCTTGGCCACCTGAAAGTCTTCGGTTGCACAGCCTATGCACATGTGGAGGCAATCGAGAGGAGCAAATTGGATCCAAAATCTTAAAAGATGACATTCATAGGATATCCACAAGAAGTCAAGGGGTACCTGCTATGGGACTCTTAAGCACAGAAGTCAGTGATCAGTAGGGACATTATCTTTGATAAGAAGAGCATCTTGAGGAGATCTGGGATAGATGGAACTGGGAAAATAAAGGTGAACAGTGGTGGCTAGTCAGAGAATGAAGGCATGCAGGTTACATCTACTTATAGGAGTGTTCCTATTAAGGTGGAGCTGGGCAAAAAAGTATTGTCTTAGATTGAAAATCAATATGAAGGGCTAGCAGTTCAGATAGATGTGCAGGAGCAGCCACAGACATCAGGCAGAGATATGCCAATAGGAGTGGCTTTGCACAAACTCCAGCATACTATTAGGAGATTAGTTAGATATGGCATTGATGAGGTTATCTCCTATGCACTCATCACTGCTAATGGAGATCCAGAGAATTATGCAGAGGCCATGGAGAGTGAGAATCATGATTCATGGATGCAGACCATGATGGAGGAGATAGAATCACTTGAGAAGAATCAGACATGGTAGCTGGTGGATCTTCTAGAGGGTGCTTGATCTATTAGCTCAAAGTGGGTGTTCATAAAGAAAGAAGCACGTTCAGAACAAGGTGGAATCAGATTCAAAGCAAGGCTGGTAGCAAAGGGATACTCACAAAGAAAAGAAATTGACTACATAAAAATTTTTTCTCCGATGGTGTGTCATACATCTATTCAACTTTTGCTGTCACTGGTGGCACAGCATAACATGGAATTGAAATAGATGGATGTGAAGATGGCCTTCCTTTATAAGACTTTGGAGGAAAGAATCCACATGAAGCAACCAGATGATTTCATGGAGATGGGATAGGAAGGAAAGGTGTGTTTACTCAGGAAGTCTTTGTATGGCTTGAAATAATCCCCTTGTCAGTGGTATCGAAGGTTTGATAGCTTTGTCTTGAGTCTGGATTTCAGTAGATGTGAACATGATTATTGTGTCTATGTCAAGAATGTAGATGAGGAGGATGCCCTGTACCTATTATTGTATGTAGATGATATGCTCATAGCCAGTAGAAGCATGGATGCTGTGAAAAGGTTGAAAATGGTATTATCATCTGAATTTGAGATGAAAGATTTGGGTCCAGCTAAGAAAATCCTTGGAATGGAGATTTGCAGAGATAGATGCAAAGGAGTGCTTCATTTGTCATAAGAAAAGTATGTTCAGAAGGTTCTGGAGTGGTTTGGGATGGAGAAGGCCAAATCTGCAGAGACACCATTATCGAGCCATATGTCTCTCTATAAGTTACAGTGCTCCCAGTCAGAAGAGGAGAGATATTATATGGAACGAGTCCCTTATGCAAATGTTGTAGGCTGTGTGATGTATACTATGGTGTGCTGTAGACCAGATATAGCACACGCTGTGAGCACGGTTAGTAGATACATGGCTAACCCTAGGAAGAAATACTGGAAAGCAATAAAATAGATATTGAGATATCTGCATGGAACAAGGGAATATAGTTTGGTGTTTGGTGGGCAGCCGAAAGGATTTGGAGAACAATCTATGAAGATGTGTGAAGGTTCAGGTCCTCTGGAAGGGTTTGTTAATACAAATTATGCTGATGATCTTAATACAAGGAGATTTACTACTGATACCTCTTCTACGTATATGGTGGATCGTTGTCTTGGAGATCTACCCTTCAGCCAATCATGGTCTTGTCTACCATAGAGGTCGAGTATATTAGGATAATGGAGGCTACAAAGGAAGTCCTTTGGCTTAGGAGGCTGATTGATGAGTTGAGAGTGGAGTAGAGTAAGATTACACTATTCAGTGATAATCAGAGTGCTCTATTGTTGGCACAAAATCCAATCTATCATGCATGCATAATGCATATAGATGTGAGGTACCCTAGGATCAAAGAGCTAGTGGAGGAAGGTGAAATGGAACTGATGAAGGTCCATATCAAGGAGAATCAGTCTAATGCACTCACGAAGGTACTCTCCAGAGACAGCTTTCAAAGATGTGTAGCACGGATGGCTCTATTGAGAAGAGATGAGTTCACAAGGACTTGAAAGTACCAAAGTGGAGAATGTGAGCTTAGAAGTGGCACTCTCAAGTCTTGAAAACATGAAAAGATAGGTCATGAAAAGATGAGAGCGAGCTAAAAGAAGAATTAGTCTCAATAGTAGAGTTCAGAAACTGGACTGGCTCACTCTGAGACTGAGCCGGCTTAGTTGGAAACTGGGTTGGCTCAGTCTAGGACTGGGTTGGCTAGGTCGTAGAGAAAAATTTAAACAAAGAGCAATATTTTCAGACTATTGGCATGATACATAACTAGGTCGGCACAGTCTGGGATTGAGCCAACCCAATCTGAAACTGGGCCGTCTCAGTTTTTACGAATTATTATTTTATGTATGTGGGTTGTTTGGATTTGGAGACTTTTTCTATGAGCTTGGGCTTGACCTTTTGTAAAGTATATATATTGAAAATAGGTCAACATTGTAAGAGTGCTGAAATATACTAAATAAAAGCTCTTTTCTTTCGAAAATATCTTCTTCTCTTCTTCTCTATTTCTTGATTTATTTGATCATGCTTCCGCAAAGATCTTTGAGAAGTACTTTCTTGTTGCTTGGCTAATCACCGACAGCCATGTCGATTCGTATGGAAAGAGCGCGTATTTCCAACAACTTCTTGGTTAAGAGGACAACCAACCCATGTGGCATGCAATGACCTATACTCGATGGACATTGTCATCCTTGGTAACAACATATCATTTGGTCGTGAACATATTTAAAGACTAAATGATAAATTCTTCTTTATCGTTTCTAAATAATCCTAAGGACTTCATCACAAAAGAGTTCATAAAGAAAGATGCACAAAAGTGATGAAAAGCCAGAAAAATAATTTTATTTATTTAATAATTTAAGTATAAATTATAATGAGCTCAACCATCTACAACCTAGATGATTGGCTTTAGGATATAATTTCCAACATCTTATGCCTAGTGTTCATCTTGATATTGGAATTTTCATTCATCATATGATGACTCTATTGTGACTAGCTAGTGAATGGTTGGGTTGGCTAGAGCTTTCTTCAAGCTTGATCATTCACTAGTTAGATCCACTAAGTAGATTCATTTTAATGGTTGGACCTAATCAGGACTTTCAATAGAGGCGCCATAAGCCTGCTGAAGTGGAGCATTGGGCAAAATTAATTATAGAAATTATTTGAAGAAATAATTGATTAAGAACCTACTCATAGATGCATATGGGTTGGCCAATGCTTTTCTCAATCCCATATGCAGTCTGTGTGGATTTTAGTATCTACTAAGAAATTAATGTAATTCCTCGAAGTAGAGGCTACCAAATCGTATAAAATAGTAGAAGAATCTTTAGGCTAAAGTCCAAATCTTTAGGATTTAATAATTCATATACTAATAGGTCATGTATTTTATGTAATTATGGCTAATACTATGTCACTCTAATCACTGTTGGATAATGAAATGCTTATGGGACAAAATTTCAATAGTTGGTATCGAAAGCTCAAAATTGTTTTAGAGCATGAACAGATCCTATATGTTCTTATGAACCCAGCACCTAATGAACCTGCAGCCAATATGCATGGTATAGCTAGAGATACTTATCAAAAGTCAACTATTCCAAGCATTATGAGGGTTGCCATGAATGATAAGTTCAGTTGAAAATTTAAGGATCCTTAACCAGAGAAAATACCTCAAATGTTGAACGAATCCTTCGATACCACTGAGGATACAGAGAGGCATAAAACATCTTATGCTATCTTCAAAGCTCGTATGCGAGAGGGAGTAGCGATTATTGATGATGTACTATACATGATCAAGCAAATTGAGCATTTAAGCAAACTCAGTTTTCCTTTGCACGAACAACTAGAAAAGGATGCAATTTTGAATTTGCTTCCTAAGTCCTACCTCTCCTTCCTTAGTCATTACAGAATGACGAAGCCTATTGTAAACTATCATGATTTGCTAGGTTTACTGTATACTTTTGAGAAGGACCATTAGCTTTAAAAGGAGCTGGTGCATGTGGTAGGACAGTCATCGACAGGTCGTTCCTTTAAGAAAGGAAAAAAGAAAAAAAAGAAAGCGTAGAAGAATAATGCTAGGGCTTCTAAAACCAATCAGTCCAAAAAGCCCAAAGTAGACGAGAGTCAGATAGAGTGCTTCATCTGTAAGAAGTTGGGACATTGAAAGAGGAACATCCTGTTTATATAGCATCCCTTGATCTGAATAGGCCAAAGAGGAATAAGCAAAAGGTTGCTGGATAAGGTACTTATATCATAACACCTTATAATTTTTCTATTTGTCCTACTACTATTTAGGTATTGGATACTGGTAGTTCTATTACTATTTGCAATTCATTGCAGGGACTTCAAGTTAGTAGAAAGTTTGAGGATGGTGAGTGGTTCCTGAATGTTAGAGATGGAGGATTTGTTCCAATTCTAGCTTTCAAAATAGTTCGGCATGTTCTCAATTCTAATATCATTTCTTTAGATGATTGTCATTCTTATCCATTTTTTCTTTTAAATATTATTTTTGTAGGCCTTTTGGACAAAAATGGTTGTAGCATTTTAATAAAAAAAATTATGATGTCATTATGAATGATGTTACTGTGATGCATGGACAATTAAAGAATGACATTTCTATTTTATCACAGCCTGTTAGTATAATGTACACATCAAACAAATGCCTAAAGTTAGATAATGTTAATGATACCTACCTTTAGCATTATCAGCTTGATCATATAATCAAGAATAGGACAAACAGGTTAGCTGAAGAAAAAATTCTTGATATCAATGATTATGAATCATTGCCAATCTATAAATTATATCTTCTTAGTAAAATAACAAAATCACCTTTTAAAGAAAAGGGTGAACAAGCCAGAGATATTTTAGATCTGATGCATAGTGATGTATGTGGACCCATGAACATTAGTGCATGAGGTGGATATAGTTACTTCGATACTTTCACTGACAACCTATTGAGGTATGGGTACATATATCTTATAAAATATAAATCTAAATTATTTAAAATGTTCTAATGATTCTGTAATGAAGTAGAAGAGCAAATTGAAAAGAGTATTAAAACTCTTTAGTTTGATTGAGGAGGAAAATATCTTATCAGTGAGTTTGTGACATATCTTGAGGAGAATGGGATTCTCTCTCAAAGAATACCTCCTAGAACACCACAGCATAATGGTGTATCAGAAAGAAGAAATCAAACTCTGTTGGATATGGCTCGATCTATGATAGGATTTGCTAGTCCATCGATCTCTTTTTGAGGATGTGCACTTGAGACTGTGTGCTATATTCTTAATAATGTTCCAAGCAAATATGTTACAAAAACTCCATATGAGATATGGACTGGATGGAGGTCGATACTCTCTCACCTTCGAGTTTGGAGATATCTGGTATATGTAAAATGTTTGAAGATAGATTTGCTTGGACCAAGTTTCGATAAGTGCTTGTTCATTGGATACCCAAAAGAAATTAGAGGATATTACTTCTACCTTGCTGAAAAATAAAAGATGTTTGTCAGCGATAGGATAGTCTTTTTAGAAAAAAAGTTCCTTAGAGAAGGAACTTGTGCCACTAAGATCAAACTTAGAGAAGTTTATGAGGTAGAAGAACTGACACAATCACATACAGAACTAGATTTGATTGGAGAATCAAACCCACGGTCCATTGTAGAGGTACCTTTAAGGAGATTTGGTAGAGTACTACGTCAGTTGGATATATACTATGATTTCTTGATCTTGGATGGTGATCCTATTGAATTAGAAGAAAATAATGAGGATCCAATCACTTATATGCATGCCATGCAAAGGTCCGACTTTGAGAAATAGCTTAACATCATGAAAATCAAAATAGAGATCATGGAGATCAATGATGTATGGATACTTATTGATCCACCCGACAGGATAAAACCCATAGGGTGCAAATAGATTTTCAAAAGGAAAAGAGGAGCAAATGGAAAGGTGGAGATTTATAAAGCCCATCTAGTTGCCAAGGGATATCGCCAACATTACGATATTGACTATGACGAGACATTTTCTTCTGTGGCAATGCTCAAGTCCATTCAGATTTTGCTTGCAATAGCAGCATATTTAGATTATGTTATCTGTCAAATGGATGTCAAAACTACTTTTCTTAATTAAGAGTTGAAAGAAGAGGTGTCATATACAACCTAAAGGGTTCACATCCATGGATGAATCTAAAGTGTGCAAGCTAAATAGATTTATTTATGGATTGAAGCAAGCTTCAAGGAGTTGGAACATGCATTTTGATAAGATGATCAAAACATATGGCTTCATTAAGAATGGAGAAGATCCTTGTGTCTACAAATGGACAAACAGTTCTATGGTTGTATTTCTTATATTGTATGTGGATGATATTCTCTTAATCAAAAATGACATTCCTGCATTACAGTGAATCAAGGTATGGTTGTCATCTCAATTCTTCATGAAGAAT
Source organism: Cocos nucifera (assembly GCA_006176705.1). Lineage (NCBI taxonomy): Eukaryota > Viridiplantae > Streptophyta > Magnoliopsida > Arecales > Arecaceae > Cocos > Cocos nucifera. Next base: position 319,750 of record QRFJ01001156.1, on the reverse strand, counting down.
TTAGGAGAAGCATCCTACATCATAGGGATGAAGATCTATAGAAATAGATCTAAAAGGATGTTTGGACCAATCCTTGTATATCGATATTGTGCTAAAGAGGTTCAGCATGATGAATTCCAAGAACGGTTATCTATTGATAGGCCAACGAATTACTCTCTCTACGAAGAATTGTTTGACAACTCCTGAAGAGAGAGAGAGAGCATCTGACTAGAATCCCATATGCTTTGGTAGTAAAATCTATCATGTATGCCATGATATATACAAGACCAGATGTAGCCTACTCACTAAGGGTAGCTAGCAGGTACCAGTCTAATATGGATGAAAACTATTAGAAGGTTATAAAGATAGTTCTTAAGTATTTGAGAAATACTAAGGACTAGTGGCTCATTTATGGAGAATATGACTTAAAACTTGTGGGATATACCAATTTTGATTTTCAGTCAGACCATGATAATAGGAAGAGTATGTCAGGATACATAATTATCCTTAATGATGGAATGATGATAAGAGCACGATGTTATCATTAAGACACAGTGTTTATCAATTTAATTTTAACTTCTAAAAATAATTAAAAACAAGTAGAAATTAGCGAGTCGGGTCGAATCCATAGGGAAGGCAGTGCTTTGATTTAAAATCTTTGATTTTTGAAAAGAGAAAAAAAGATTTAAAAAATTGAAGTAAAAAATAAAAATTAAAATTGCATAAAATTAAATAATAAAAATTAAATAGCATGAAAATAAATGCTGGATACTAAGATCTACTAACTAGATCTTAGCATCTACTTGCAATAAAATAAAGAGAAATTAAAAGTAAAAGGTAGAAATTAAAATTATAATTAAAGATAAAAAGCATGAGTTTAAAGTGCATAAAAAGAAATTTTTCATTAAAATTAAAATTCAAAATTTAAATACACAAATATAAAAAGAAAAAAAAGTAGAAGTGATCTTGATCTCGGATTGGCATCGGCATGAAGATGGCATAGGAGACAGCTCTTCTTCGCAGCACCCCTTGCCTTGAAGCAGCCTTTAACTCAAGCATGGCTCCCACCCTGTACCAATTCCTCCCCTTGATCAAAGATAGCTTTTTCTGAAGGCCTAGGGTCTTATTTATAGATATTGGAGAGTTGGAGTATTCTCTTCTAAGCAATGTGGGACTAAGGGAGTGTTTTGATCATTTAATATAAGAAATCCTAGCAAAAATTAGATTAAAAGAGTGACTGGATGCATCTGTTAAGTTCTAGCCATCAAATCTTGAGCAAACGGCTCTAAAATCATCAAAAACCATCATATATCAGCCCAGATCAAGTCAGATTTAATTCTGACCATCCGATCGCATGTGATGATCAAATTTTGATCGTCGGATGGATGTCTAGAAGCCTGGATCGAGTCGAGATGAACATCAGTCGTTGGATCTTGGCCAGGAGTGAGTGCTACCATCCGATCAAATGCCTAGTGAAATCTAAAATCAAATTGGTGTTGGAAACCGCCCCATTTGTCCGATCAAAATTGAGAACATCCTCAGCCTCTCAATCGTGCATCACTGTGCAGATAGACCCTATGAACCAGCCACATCATGAGCTTGGACCAATCACCGTGTGCCTTTTGCATGTCAAAAGACCGTTTTGCCCCATGAGCCATGATAGATTTTCTGTAAACCCTTTAAGGATCTAGGTTCACAATGTGGCTGCTCCTGCTTCGCCCGTTTCTGCTAAGCTAGCGGTCTATGCTTGTTTCACGGACCGATGGATCAGCTCCTATGGTTGAGTCAGCTTGGATGGCATGCTGACTGAGCTGGGATACGCTAGCTGAGCTGCTTTCGGTGGCTTGGCTTGGCACGTCGGCTTGGCTGGACTAGCCGACTAAGCCATTTCAAGTATTCAATTTAATTAATTTTTTCTTTATTTCTTTAAAATTTCATATTGAATTCATTTTAACATTGTTTTGCTCCAAACTTATTTCATTGTGATTAAAAAAATAATCTCTTTTTATTGATAATAATATTTTACTTTTTATTTTTATTATTTTTTATTAATTTTTAATTAATAAAAATATTAATTTTTAAATATATATAAAAACTAATTATTAATTCTTAAAATTAAAATAAATTAATTATTTAATTAATACTTTTATTGATAAATTTATGGTACTTATCACACTTCCTAATCTAAGCTTTATCCATCCTCGAGTAAATAAAGAATTTAGTTTTAGATATCTTTTAACTTTAGAGTTTCAAATTTTATCGAGCAATTTTCAAAATGGCCATTGATATTCAGTAGAGCATAAGTGAGGTATGTCATTGGAGTATTAAAACTCGCCAATATAAAAATTAAGTGAAAAATATAAAAAAATTCAATTTTTTTCTAAATTATCCCTACCTTTATCTCTAAATCGTCTAATCTTTCATATGGGTAAGAGTATTGTCACTTCCATCCTTCATTTATTGAACTCTTTTTTTTTAAATTCATATTGCCCATTTTTTGATGTAAATATCATTGCATACTTAGGCAATGGGATCCAGTTACTTGATGAAAAACTAATCTATTTTTATTTTATTTTACTTTTTTATCATTGTACCACTATTTTGTGTCGTAACCCCTTAAACTTTCTATTTGATCCATGTAGCGCCTCTTGGGCCAATGACTTTCAAACTAATTAGCTTTAGGGCATTAGGTATAAAATACCCCTCAGGCTTACTAGCTCGAATCAAATAGGCTACGAGTTAAAACTAGCTTTACAACGAGCTTCATTGCCCTTTCTACCTTTTGACGTGAAACTCAATACTTGCTTAGGCAAAGAGGCCCGATTACTCGGTGAGAATTACTTAGAAATTATTTTATTTTAATCTTTTTTATATGAAGAAATGTATAGTTACCCTATACAAGCCCATAAGAAGTAGACTCTTTTTGATGCTGGTAGAAAAAATCAGAATTGCTCAAAGAAAATTTATTCATGTTATAGACAACTCTTTATTGGGCTTTCTTGATACTTGATTCCTCAATATCTCACAAATTCTCTGATATGTGCATCAATTTTCTTTTAAAAATTTGCTTAGTTCAACTCAATTCGTAAGTGTAATGGGATATCTAAATGCTAAACACTAACTTCTTCGAGGACTTTAAAATTTTAAAAATTTTTATTCTTCCTTCGAACTTAATCAACATTGTCCTCAATGGAGAAAAAAAAATAAAGGGTGTAATAAAGAATAGAAAAGAATACATCTAACTTAATATGTCCTTGTGGTCTGACATGTGCCTAAGATTTAAGCTCTCCCTCCAACTTATTCAAAATGTTCTAAAAAAATAAACTAAAAAAAAAAGATGCAAAAAAATTAAATATTGGGTTGCCTCCCAACAAGCGCTAAGTTTACCAGCTTCAGCCAGACACAATGCGGTTTGCCTATCCTATATCAAATACTGGATTGATAAATTCTAATGATTTTAGATTGCTAATCTCAGGAAGATAGTTTGTTATCCCTTTATTAATATATTTGTTGTTTATTTTGGGAATATAGTTTGTGACCCCAATCTCAGACCCTTGTTTCTCAAGAATTTCTCATATTTGTTCTTCTAAAATGCTCATAAATTGAGCTTTTATATTACGAGTTAAGTTTGATTTACTGGATACTACAAGGGTGACTAAAGGCGGGTTTAATTCTAAAGGTAAATTAATATGATCTTGCTTAAATGAATCCATTGATACTTCATTACATGCCTCTTGAATTTTATTAGAAGAATCGACTTCTAGGGGTGAAGAAAATAGTACTATTGGTTTATAGATCTCAGGTAACTCATCTATTCTCTTCTTTTCTTTGAAAATCTCATTAAAATTAGAACTAGCATCAGTACTAGTTTCAAGCTCAAGTTCTTCTATATGGTTAGTTTCAGTACTAACCTCTTCTTCTATATTTTCATCTTGACTAGCATTAGTACTAGCCTCACTCACCTAGTCTTGGTATGGATCCATAAGAATTCTATCACTTCTATACTCAGAAATTACTTTGGCATTCTCTAATTAAGGATTCTAAGGTGGGACATTGGATTGATAATTAGGTCAAGGTGGTTGGTGGACATTGGATGGGTTGTTTATAGGATTTACAATCAGTAGGCTTGATAATTGACCTAGTCCTCTCCTCATGTTAGACTCAGCTAATTATTCTATTTATGCTTCTAGCTTAGTGATGGATTGCTGTTAGGTCAAAATTGATTGTTGTTGAATCAGAATTAATTGTTGAAGTTGATTAAATCTGTCATCAGCTAGATTGGTCTGTTAAGAAGGTAGGTATGTGAAGGGAAAAACCTATTTTTCGGATCAGGTTCATTCAGATGTAACTAGATCAGGAGGGATATTTTAAAAATTTTTTCTCTAAGATCCTAATTAGATAATAAAAATAAAAATTTAATAAAGATAAAAATTAAATCTAATTTAATTAAATCTTTATTTTTAGATCTTGATATCTGCTTGAGTTCTAAATATAGCCACGCAAGTGCCTGACCTCTATCGATATCCACTTGGGTAGGATCTGAACATCTTCTCCTTGTCAATCAATCCTCCAAAAATCAGATCTAGATCTGATCTTGAAGGTCTTCAAAATATCTTTTGAAGAACAGTCATTGTCTCTTGCAGCAGTGCTGCCTTCTTCCTTTCTTGGCACTTTTCACTTGCTTGGATCGCACCTTCTTCATGCCCAAAGTCTCTTAGGCATGGAGAGGAGAGAGAGGACCAAAGGGTAGCATGGAGGAGGGAGAGGGGCTATGTGGCATGGGCTAAAGGCAGAAGAATTAAATTTTAGGTGCAGATAGGATTCATATAGATTCTGCTGCGCCATGCAGTGCCACATCATCCTGGCAATCATGGCCCTTTATACAATCAAATCTAAATCTATTTGATGGGATGACATCATCTGATCCAATCAGATTAGAGACCCTCGAAACTCTCCTTAGGTGGCACCAAGACTGGGTCAAACAAGTCTTATAGGCGCTACCTAATTTAATTTCCTGAAGCAACTGGAGTCCCATCTATATGGGACTCCATATGTTATCCTCATGGGGTGCACACCTCCCTAGGCATGCATCCCCTTCCTGTCTGCTTTCTAGTAGGAGGATAAGTCCTCAGGTTCTCTCCTATGGGTGCATGACATATGGGCAGATGTCTAAGTGTCCAGGGTCAATATTTGACCAATGTCTAAAGACAAGATTTAGCAGGGGATGAAAATGGTAGGTGTTGTCTCAAATTTATCTTATAAATTAAGACAACCCTTTTTTGACCTAGACAAGCTTTAGTTAGACTAAGTAAAGATTCCTAAGTGAGTCCAAACATATTTGGCTCAGTCGAGATAAGTTGTAATGATTGTTATAGGAGAACATTAGGCTAAACCGTATGCTAGCACGATTTTCTTGAACCTAATTGAATCTTATTCAAATCAATTGAACTGGGTTAATCCAATTGATGATATCCAAATACAAATCCATGTTTGTATGACCCAGTTAGGTTCAATTCCATATGGCAATGGAATATGTCATGATCTCTATCATCAATATCATCAAAATACCTTTCGATGAATCAAAATTTTTCTGATTTAGACAACTAGTATGATCGATCATCCAAATCATTCTAATTGCTCCCAAAATTCACCAGTGACACCTAGCAGCATATGGTGGCAACCCATCAGAACTAAAAGTGAACCTCTCGGTGTAGTTACCTGTGTGATTAAGTTCCTTTATCTTGAGCCCCGATCGGATTAGAGTTAAGGTGATCTCATCAAACCCTAATTTCCATCATATGAATTAATTATTCAATTCAAGTCTAATGTGAAAACTCTAATAGAAACTCTTTCTATTATTTTACTCTGGCATGGCCATGGGCTTATGGACTTGATTCTCATGATCATCATAGGGCTACTCTTCATCTATCGAGTTAGATAGATCCCCTATTGGTGCAATCTAGTTCCTACAATGAATATGCTATAGCCAACATACACCTCAGGATTCCAAATGGCTAGGAGACCGAGTTATGGTATAGTCAAACTATAACATCCTCAAGGTGAACTATCGATGCACCTTAGGTTAAAGAAGTAGACACACTACTGCAGCTTCAAGCCAGTCATCGATGAAAAGGTAGACTTTCTCATGACTGCTCGAGGTGGTCATGCTCAGTGCCCTCATTCTCTAACGAGTACCTATACTCTCACTCTAATGTTTCTACACCATAAACTCAAGACTCATCTATCCAAAAAAAGCGATCGTACACCAATCTTTTGGATTAATTACTATCCTAATGATGATCCTACGGTCGGAAGCATTTTATGAGTTAATAATAAAAATTCATGTCTTAAATTTTTAACTCTTAGAAATATGAACTATCATTATCTTTAACTCAAGGAATGTATCACAGACACTTTCATATACACACTATGATAGAAAATAATCCATTTTATTATATATAGTTAAAATTATAATTTTATTCTTAGAAGTGTATTACAAGTGTCAGCCAATCTGGCTTCTAGGGCGCACATATCTAACAGTATGATGGCTGATTATAATATGATGGCTGGGTAAACTGACTAGGCTGACCACTATTATATGCATAGTTTTGGTATTGGGGCCTATTTTGATAATTATGCACCGATGAAATTTAGTTCTGAGCCAGAGTTTGTTGAGGTCTTCAAGAAAAATTGGGATGGTTCCTCCAATCTGGATTATATGTATTTGAAAAAGTGTCATTAACCGACTTGGAGTAGCTTTGAGCAGTTTGAACTTATTCTTGGATAAAAGATAGAAACTATGTAGCCATGGGACTTTCACTTATATGATGGGCTGGGCTAGCATAGATAGAACAAATCTCTTGATAATTAGAGGATGATGTAAATTGTGCAGGAGATTGTTGACCTAGGATTAGAAATTGATCTAATTTCAGGGCAAAAAGGTCGATTGTATCTATTTTTTGTGCTATCATGTTTAAGTCAGCCTTAGAATTAGAATCTGGATTATAAATCCTTGCCCACTTTTAGTAGAAAGATAACGAAGCATGGTTAATTGAATTTTTACTCAAGATTTTAAATAAGACATAGGCTTCATCCTCATTTTTATTCATGAATGCACCTCCATAAGATGCATCTACCATCTGCTTATATTGGTCTCCTAAACCCTCATAGAAAGCTTGAACTATTTGCCACTTGGCTAGACCATAATGCTGGCATTTTCTGAGAAGTTTCTTAAGTCTCTCCCATAACTCATGGATTTGTTCCTCTGAAAGTTGAGGAAATTCAGTGATAGCTCGCCTCATGGTGTTAGTTCAGCTTATGGGATAAAATTTCTTAACAAATTCACTTTGCAATTTAGCCCAAGTTTCGATTAGTCTTCCTATTGTACTAAGTCAGTACTTGGCTTTATCTTTTAAAAAAAATAAAATTAAATTAACCTAAGGGCATCATTAGTTAAATTTTGGATTTTCACTATAGAACAAATTTCTAAAAACTCATCTAGATGCTTATAAGGATCTTCATTAGTGTTCCCATAGAAGAATGGGAGTATCTAGATTATGGTTGACTTGATCTCATAGTGGATAGCAGGGATATCTGGTAACTGAATACAAGTCAATAGTTTATAGGTGGAAGAAATAAAATATTTCTATCCGCTTAGGTGGTTCTCTAAAATTTTCAGCCATTTGATTATTAGGTTTAATATGAATCAATCATCAGTTTTAGGGTTTGATTCAACTAGATCAGAAAAATAATCTCCTGCCTTGTATGTACTAGCGCAACCATAACATATGGTTAAAATTTTTTTAATTTTTTTTAATTTTTTATTATTTTATTAATTTTTAAAATTTTTAAAATTTTTATTTTTTTATTATTATTATTTTATTTTTAAAATTTTTTTAGAATTTTTTTATTATTTTTCTAATTTTTTTATTTTTTTATTATTTTATTTTTTTATTATTTATTATTTTAAATTTAATCTATTTTATTTTATTTTTATTTTATTTTATTTTAAAAAAAGAAAAAGAAAAAGAAGAAGAAAGAGCTCTAAAGAAGAGATCCTAAGAAGTCCTAGAGCTAAGAAGAGAGAGAAGAATTAGTTTAGTTTAGGTTTGATTTTTAGTTAGCAATCAAGTTAGACAAATAATTCTAACTAAGGCTTATCCTAGATCGAGATAATTTCTAACTATTAAGGTCACCTTTAAGTGTAAGATCAGCCAATCAATTGGTCAGGTAAGTGTAAGATTGATGAAAGTCTCCCTATTGCTTACCTTAGATATCAATTGTGCTTGGCTAAGTAAGCTAACGAAATCAATTATAAATCACTTTTCTGTCGGGCCTAGTTGTTCCTGAATCACTTTCCTTAGATACTAGTCAAATTGACAAACCCTAATCCGGTCCAACTCTTAGGATTTCTTATCCTATTGAGCTTGAGTTTCTAGGATCGATATCTAATTGATTTTAAAATTAAAGGCTTAGGTCAATGCAGGATGTTGGTTAGTTATTTGTGGTCCAAGAAAGGATGATCAAATTTCCACCTTATATTGTTTAATGAGTTGTGCCCTTAAATTGGTTTAATATGAATATGCATAAAAATTTTCAGACAAGGGGTTCTATGTAGATAAATTAGATGCATGCAACAGATTACACTTTGAAAGGCTTACCTTGTCTCCAGCGATTACCAAAAAGAGACTAAAATAAAGAAATAAATCTAAATGATGCATGCCCTTAAGCAGTTAGGGTTTCTACTCTTGTCATGAAGCTTTTAACTAGATTTAAGTGAGTAATTTTTAATTAATTTAAAAATAAAATATAAAAAAATTTAGGATTTAGGATTGATCTCACCAAATAAGGTCGGAAGCTTCCTCCTTGCCCTAATCTTTTTGTTCTTTCTTTTTTTATCTACAAAATAAATAAAAAAAAGTTAGTAAGCAATATTTATAAAAAAATAAAATTAAAAAATAAAAATAAAAATTTATTTATAATTTATTTATAAAAAATTAAAGAGATCAAAAATTTTAATATCCATACCTTCCCCAGCAATGATGCCAAAAACTTGATAAGAGCATGATATTATCGTTAAGACACTGTGTTTATCAGTTTAATTTTGACTTTTAAAAATAATTAAAAATAGATAGAAAGTAACGAGTCAGATCGAATTCATACGGAAGGCAGTGCTTTGATTTAAAATCTTTGATTTTTAGAAAAGAGAAACAAAAAGATTTGAAAATTTGAAGTCAGAAAATAAAAATTAAAATTGCATAAAATTAAATAATAGAAATTAAATAGCATGAAAATAAAATTTGGGTACTAAGATCTACTACCTAGATATTAGCATCTACTTGCAACAAAATAAAGAGCAATTAAAAGTAAAAAATAGAAATTAAAATTATAATTAAAAGTAGAGACCATGAATTTAAAGTGCATAAAAAGAAATTTTGTATTAAAATTAAAATTTAGAATTTAAATACATAAATTTAAAAAGAAAAAGAAAAATAAAAAGCAGAAGTGATCTTGATCTTGGATTGGCATAGGCATGAAGATGGCATAGGAGACAGCTCTTCTTCGTAGCACCCGTCGCCTTGAAGCAGCCTCTAACCCAAGCATGGCTCCCACCCGGTACCAGTTCCTCCACTTGATCGAAGATAGCTTTTTCTGAAGACATGGGGTCTTATTTATAGGTGTTGGAGAGCTGGAGTATTCTCTTCTAAGTAATGTGGGACTAATGGAGTGTTTTGATTATCAAATATGAAGAAATCCTAGCAAAAATTGGATTAAAAGAGTTCCTGGATGCATCTGTTAAGTTCTGGCCATCAGATCTTGATCAAATGGCTCCAAAATCATCAAAAACCATCATGTATTAGCCCAGATCAAGTCAGATTTAATTTTGACCATCCGATCGCGTGTGATGCTCAAATTTCGATCGTTCGATCGATGTCTGGAAGCCTGGATCAAGTCAGGATGAACATCAATCGTTGGATCTTGGCCATGAGTGAGTGCTGCCAATCTATCGAATGCCTATTGAAATATGAAATCGGATTGGAGTTGGAAACCGCCCCATCTATTCGATCAAAATCGGGAATGTCCTCAACCGCTCAATCGTGCATCACTATGTAGATAGACCCTGTGAACCGATCGCATCATGAGCTTGGACCAATCGCCACGCACCTTTTGCATGTGAAAAGACCATTTTGCCCCATGAGCCATGATAGATTTTCTGTAAACCCTTTAAGGGTCTAGGTTCACCTCATGGCTGCTCTTGATTTGCCAGTTTTTGTTGAGCTAGCAGTCTGCGCTTGTTTCATGGACCAATGGGTCGGCTCCTACTGCTGAATCAGCTTGAATGGTGTGTCGACTGAGTAGGGATGTGTCGATTGAGTTGCTTTCGATGGCTTGGCTTAGCACACCGGCTTGGCTGGGCAAGCATCATTTCAATTTTTTAATTTAATTAATTTTTTTTATTTCTTTAAAATTTTATATCAGGTTCATTTTAACTCCATTTTACTCTAAACTTATTTTATCATGATCATAAAAATGAGCTCTTTTTATTGGTAATAATATTTTATTTTTATCTTTTATTTTTTAATTAATTTTTTTAATTAATAAAAAATATTAATTTCTTAAAAAAATATATATAAATTAATTATTAATTTTTAAAAATTAAAATAAATTAATCAGTAAATTAATATTTTTATTGGTAAATTTATGGTACTTATCAAGCGATCTACCAAAAAAATTCCAAGTAGTACACTACAGCTAATTTTGTTTACGAGGTGGAGTATATCGCGACATCTGATGCTGCCAAAGAAGCTATTTGATTGCAAAAGTTCATTGGCAAGCTAGAAGTGGCACCCTCCATTGATGGTCTTGTTCTGCTATATTATGACAGTACTAGAGCCATAGCTCAAGCGAAGGAACCAAAGTCCCATCAAAGAACCAAGCACATTCTACGTCGCCATCATATTTTATGAGAGATCGTGGATTGAGGTAACGTCAATCTTCAGAAGATTGATGGAAAAGAGAACGTGGCTGATCTATTCACTTAAGCCCTTAGAATCAAGAAGTTTGATGATCATATGATGAAGATGGATATTAGATACTATTCTGATTGGCCTTAGTCCAATTGAGAGTTTGTTGGAAAAAGTGTCCCAAAGCCAATCATTTAAGCTATAGATGATTGTATTTTTTATATATTTATTAATTAAATTTTATTAATAAAAGTTATTGATGTAGAATCTGATTGACATCGGAATGAGCTAGAGCTAGAAAAGATGAGGTCGTCATTGGTGACCTGCAAGACATGTCTTGATCGAAGTTTGGGGGTAGCTCCGATAGAAGCCTCTGATGGTCAAGTTAGCTTTTCTAGCTAATAGAAAGGGAGCACTCAGGGAATTAGAGCAAAGTTTAAAGCTTAGAGAGAAAACGTATCTAGAGGGTCCCTTATATAGGTGGAGCTCATAATAGATTGATGGTGATAGCCGTAACTACCTGGTAGTATGTCGTTTGAGGCCATGTGGAGTTTGTTATGAAGGATGGTGTCTGTTCTCATGATGTACCAATCTGTTGGGATTTAATAGTTGATGTTTGAATGGAACAACTATCGGCAGTGAAGACTTCATATTGCAATAGTTCTGGAGAAGTTCAGACTTCTCCGAAGTTGTCTGTATGTAAATTGGTTTGAATTAAGCTGGAAGCTGCATTTGCATAGATGTTGAGGTCCTTTTAGGTGATCGAAAGGAGTTCGACCAAAAGGAGCCAGCTTGGCGGCTGGGAAGAATTTGGCTGAAAGGAGCCGTTTGGGCAACTGGAAGGAATTCGGCTGGAAGGAGCCTGGCTAGCAACTGAGAGGAAGCTTGACTGGAGGGAGACCTTTGGGTGACTAGGAGTCTACTAAAAGGAGCCTGTTTGGTGACTGAGGGAAAGTTTGATTGGAGGGAGCCTGTTTGGGAACTGAGAGGAAGTTCAATTCGAGGGATCCCTTTGGGCGACTGGAAGGAGGTCAACTGGAGGCTTCAAGGTGGTTTGCAAAGATCTACCATCCTCAGTAAAGCATAGAGGTTTGTCTAGGAGGAAACTCTACTAGTCTGTGATTCTTATCATAAGATCTAATCTGCAATGGTGAGATTTTGCTTAAAGGAGATCTGATTAGAAAAGAGTTTGTTCGGCTTCGAGACTGGCCAGGCCGGGTTGCATAAGGATTGAATGCTTAGTCCACTGTTTAGGTGACCGCTTTCACTATTCAAGTTCATCCGAAAGGGGCTCGACCAGAGCTAGCTGCCTATATCGAAGGAACTCAGCCGCCTCTATGCTTCGCCACCAAGCTCGTCTGGGCAAGGCCTATAATGCTTTTGGGTCTTGGAGTTTACTCATGCACTGTAGAGGATCAGCCGGCAGGTTGAAGGTTGGCCATCATGGGATTACCTCAGTACTAGGCCAAACTTTGGCAAGAGTGGATTTAACCCCAATAATATTCCCTCTACTCCCGATTTCGAAGATCGAAAGAAGGGAGTATAAAGAAGGAGACCGCCAAAGTCCTTTTTTGACTTTCTACACTCATTGGATGGAAAGTTTTGGCATTTACTATGCTAGTATCAAAGCTTCTTCAATATGAGATGATCCGAAAAGATAGATTTTTGAAACTCCACCAAAGCTCTACCAAGGGTACAGCATAATTAAGGTTTTGTCAGCCGTCAGTCCTTTGCCATGATGAGTGGTACATGTGTCAAGCAAAGATCGGCCGAAGAAGACTTGCCATCATAACCATCTCAGGCTTTGCAGGATATTTAAGTTTGCCTTCTTCCTCCGAGGCCTCATTCTCTTCCTAAGTCCTTCTCCTTCTTCCTCTAGTTTTTCTCCTCCTACTCGAGAGTACTTCGATTTCTTTCTCCATTTCCTCCACTCATTGGTGTTTTCCTGCTTGATTTCCACCACACCGATCATCTCGTTGCCCTTCTTGACTAATCTAGGTTAGCTTTTCAATCTTTCTTTTGATTATTTTTGTGTCTTTTGCATCTTGTCCTTTTGGTTTCTTTAAATAAGTCTTGCATCTTATTTTTTTTTTATTTTTGAGGGTTTTTTCAAACTTAGTTTGATCCATATGTCTGCCAAAGAATCCTGGTCAACCTATTCTGAAGTTCGGCCCATCTGATCCGGATGGATCATCCCTTAAGGACACCGAATCTGTAGATGTATCCCAACCTCCTTTTATTCCCGACACCATCCCTTGCAAACTTCGGCACAAAGACCTTTCTTTAACTAGAATCCAGCTTGGGATTCCTTCCGAATATGAGCTCGAACTTCTTAGTCCCAGTGACCGAGCTTGTTCCCCTCCTTCAAACCATATTTGCTTGTATACTGAGGCCCTTCATGCTGGACTTAGGCTATCAATTCCTCCTTTCCTGATAGCCCTTTTTAAATTCTTGAATATCTCCTTCGCTTTTATGGTGACGAACTCATTTAAGTTCATCATAGGATTTCTTTTCTTATGCATCATGGCCAATGTCTGACCTACCATTTCTTGTTCCACAACTTCTTCACCTTCAAACATCATCCTACTGCCAAAGATTGGTGGTATGTCTCCCCTCAGTTTGGTAAAAGAAGGTTGCTTAAGAGCGCTCCTTCGATTCATAATTGGAAGGAGAAATTCTTCTTTATCTCATGCCCCTCCTTAGAGTTAGGACTCCCTCCTTCGAGGAATATGAGAGATTCAGTCCATCGAGCTCTTAGGTTAGAGAAAGTAGACTGGAACTCAGCCAACAAGCTTAAGGACTACTGAGCTCCTCTGATTTTCAGACTGCTGGATGATCAGACCTTGTTTAACCTTGGTCTTAGTCCTCTTGATCCGACAGGTAGTTTTTGAGACTTGTTAATAATGCGTAATTTTTTCTTCTGACTTTAACTATTTTTGTTGCAGAGATGACTCTAGAGGAATGAAATCTCCTGGCAAAAGAAATCAAGTCCCTCAAAAGAAAGGGCAGTTCTACTGAAAAATCATTGAAGAAGGCTCTCATTGAGGAGACAAGCTTGGCTATGCCGACTAAGGCTACACTAGTCCCCAAGGCTGTCGCGGCTGCACCGAGCCCAACCCTGCCTGACGATGCTGCTGCCCCTACACCTCCTAAGCAGGAGGAAGTTGTGGAGTGGAGGAAGAAGAAGGAAAGAAATGCCATTGCCAAGAAGGTCAGGAGGAAGGTCGGGTGCTCTATCGATGAGAGCTCCAACCAGGAGCAGGATTCTTTGGATGACCGAAAGGTCATCCACTCTCTGATGGAGGAGAGCATCCTCCCACATATCGTTGACAAGATGGTCCGAAAGGAGAATACGGAGAGGTTCGATGAGTCCTTTGCTGCCTTCTTTCAGGTAATTGATCTTTTTTGATCTTGATTGAATGTAGTATGCACTTTTGAAGTTCTAACTTAGTTTTTATTGGAAAACATGCAGGATTTCATGCATAGATTTCAAAACTTTTCAAAATATAAAGCAGTGGAAGACATAGATTAAACTATTTAATCTACAATATGCATGTAATCAAATTATAAAACCCTACATCAAGGATCTATGACATGTTATGATGCAAATATAAATCTAAAATTAAATTAATCATAAGTGGTATTGATCACATCAATACTAAGATCTAGAACAATTCTAGATCTAATCCTAGATCACATCTAGGTCACCAAGAGATCAGATCTCTTACCTTTGCATGGGTCGAGAACTCCATGGTTGAATCCATTATTATTTTTGGAGCTGCACAAGCATCTGACCTCCGTCGATGATCCACACGAACCAGCAACATAGGTCGGAGGTTCGTCGAATGAAGATCCGCTTGAAGTGCTAACTTCTCGCAAATCCCTCCTGATAGTTAATCAAATACATATTCTTCGGATCTCTTAGATACTCCAAGAGATGAAGAACATGAGGAGGAATAAGGGAGGAATCCAACCCTTGGATCTTTCATAAATCAAAAAATAAAATCAAAGAAAAACAAATCCTAAGAGAAGATAAATCTTCTCATTCAGGACATCAACGGTTGATGTCCTAAAAATATCTCTATGCTAGGACAAGAGGAGACCTTCTCCTCTAAAATTTTTTCTAAGTTTCCAGATCTAATATTGTTGATTTTATTCATACAAAAATCCCACAAAATAAAGGAGAAGAAGGGTTCTCAAAGAAACCCTAACAGAAGACGTTTCTTCTCTTCTCCTTCTCTCATCAGGATATGATCAGATCATATCCAAAAAATTAATACCATACCCCAATAACTTGGAGCACTCATCCCAACAACCAAATCTTCTCTTCTCTCAAATTTTTATTATATATAAATTATAAATAAAATAGGAAGAGAGAAACATAAAAGAAAAATGTAAGAGAAGACAATCTTCTCTTACCTTGTCTCTTCAAGATGTCAACCTTTGATATCTTAATTGAAGGCTCTTCTCCATGAATCTTGGCACCACAAATCCTCCAAGCCATCTCCTCCTTTTTCTCTATTTTTTTATGATTTTTCTAGAATTTTTTACGTCCTAAAATCATCTCATAAGAGGCATCTACCTTTTGTTGCAAGACTATGTGAAAACCTAGTCAAAGGAGGACTTCTATGGGGCATCCAACTCTTGGATGCCCCTCCCACTTATTTTTTTGTGTACCCACTGATTCTCATACACAAAACCAAGGGAAAAAGAGCTGAATAAGATAGAGGGGCATGGGTAGAGTTGGCGCATAAGGGAGGAAGGAGTTTGGGTCAAAGAAGACTCTTTGAAGTAGGAAACAATTTCCAACTTCCTTCTAATTTTAACCAAATCAAATTTAAATTGAATTCTAGAGATAATAGGGTGTGGAAAATCATTTCTTTGGCATGAAAATCATAGAAAAAAATCTAAAATTAAATATTGGGGCATGGGACCATTGGCGCAAGGGAAGAGTGAGAGTCCCAATCCAACTGGGACTCTTTATGTTTGACTAGATCAAAACTATTTTGAACCTAAATCAAAATTAATCTAAACTAGATAAAATGCAACCTAATTGAGAGTAATCTTAGTCTAATTAGGAGCCCAATTAAATCAGATTAAACCATATTTAATTCTGATTTAAATCCAAGGTCAATTTGGAATTAGATGCACTTAAATCCTAGTCCAACTAGAAATTGATTTTTCCTTGCAGTTGGCTTATCCGATAAACCAGTTGAACTTAACCCAATTAAGTCCAAACCAATTCTAATTGAATCTAACTCAATTATAGTTGATCTCAGTCTAATTTTTCAATCAAATTGAGGCAATTAGAAATCCAATTGCGAATCAATCCTCCAGCAACACTTGCATTAGGTCAAACATCAATCACAATGAATGTTTGACCTCGAAACGATTCTCAATCATCGATTAACCATCTAATCAGGTTACAAGCTTTAATGTGTGGGACCCCATAGGTTCAAACCTAAGTCGATAGCATAGAAATCAATTTTTGTACCAATCAAAGTTACCATCTAGCAATGGTTCTTGACTTTTGGATAGGTCGAATGTATGCAAAGCAACATTCTTAGAATCCTGGCCCATGGTTACCATATAATTCTTTCCTTTGACTAATAATACTCAAGATAACTTTGGGTACACTATCAAATACTCATACAAGTCATCTCTATTGTATCTCAAAATTTTACAAATCCCGTGACACCTCACGAGGATTACCTAGGCTTAGGTTTTGCTAAATTAAAACATGAGTCATTCTCTTCCTGAAGTTAATCAAGGGTGGTCAATCTTATCTTGACTCACACATCGACTTTACAAGTACTTACTATATCCAAAAATCTTTCGAATCTATATTACAAATACAGGCAGTCCAACATCAAAGTATAGTGAGTTATTGGCAAGTCACCATGGTGATCTCAGGTCGGAGGGACACTTATACCCATTAGCCTTAGCTAGCTACTCTTGACAGTAGAGTGCAACATTGATCATGTTCAGTGTAGATATACTCCTACATCTCATCTAGATGCCATACCAGTGTCTCCATACCATTTAGTTATGAGGACAACCAATGCATATTGTATACAATGACCTACACTTGATAAGTTATCATCCTTGTTAATAACTTATCATTTGATCGTGAACAATTTAAAAACCATCTGATAAATCCTCCTTTATCGATTGATTATGGTTCTAAGAATTTTTTCATAATTTAGATATTTATTTAAGAAAGATAGAACTTTTATGATGAACCGGCCAACTAGCTATTATTATTAGATAATTCATATACTAATTCCAATCATCTACCACTTAGATGATTGGCTTTAGAACTCATTTTTCAATAACTCCCTCTTGAACTAAAGCCAATTAAAATGATATCAAATATCCTATCTTCCACTTAAGTTCATAAAACTTCTTAGTTTCGAAGCCTTAGCAAATGGGTCGATCAGGTTCTCCTTTTCCATCGATCTTCTAAAGATCGACGTCACCTTGATCAAAAGTCAAATGTGATAGTGATAAGTACCATAAATTTACCAATAAAAGTATTATTTTATTAATTAATTTATATTAATTTTTAATAATTAATGATCAATTTATATATATTTTTAAGAAATTAATATTTTTATTAATTAAAAAATTAATTAAAAAATAAAAAATAAAAAATAAAATTTTATTATTAATAAAATTTGATTATTTTTTTGATCATAAAAAAATAAATTTTATGCAAAACAAAGCTAAAACGAAGAAGATATGAATTTCTAAAGAAATAGAATAAATAAAAATTAAATAAAAAACAACATACGGCTCAACCGGCTCAAGCCGCCGCGCCAAATCAGCCACCGCATCAAAATGCGCTAAGCCAAGCCGACGAAGCCAGCGCACCAAACCAGCCAAGCTAGCTGACTCAACTGCAGAAGCCGTTAGCCGATCCATGATCCAGGTGTGGATCGCCAGCTCAGTAGAAACTGGCGAATCACATAGCGACATGTGGTGAACCTAGACCCTGAAAGGGTTTATAAAAAATCTATCATGGCTCACAGGGCAATTTAGACTTTTCACTCGATGATAGGAGGTGCTGATTCATTATGGTGTGCAGTGCAGCCGGTCCACACGATCCATGGGAACAGTAACTGCGCGATCGTACGGCTGCGGTTGACTGCGGTCAAGATTGGACAGTGAAGTTTCCTACTTCAAACATCATGCGGATCGCCATCTAATGACAGCGCTCAACCTAGAAGATGATCCAACGGTCCAGAACACTCCCGGTGGTGGTCAGGACTCCCAATGTGTGATCAGCGGCCAGATTTTCTCCATCAACGCACGATCAATGGCCAAAATTTAATCCGACCTAATCTAGGGTTGATACACATCCAATTTTGATGATTTTTGGTTTGTTGGATTCCTATTGAATGACTAGATTTCACCACACTTCAATAGAATTCAATCAGGACTCTTTTTAATCCAATTTTCACTCGGATTTCTCCATATTTTGATGATCAAAGACCTCCTTAGTCCCACATTGCCTGTAGAAAAGTCTCCAGCCTTCCAACACCTATAAATAAGACCCCAAGCCCCTAGAATTCAGAATCTTCGATCAAGGTAAAGCTTTGGTATAGGGTAAAGCTAGGCTTTGGGTTAATGGCTGCTTCGAGGCAAATGGTGTCGAGATGAAAAGTTGGACTTCTACACCATCTTTTTGTTGATGCCGATCCAAGATCAGAGATCAGGCTATTTTATTTTATTTTTTTTCTTTCTAAATTTTATGTATTTAAATCCTAAAATTTTAATGCAATATTTATTTTTATGCTTTTTAATTTCATGCTCTTTATTTTTATTATAATTTAATTTCTATACTTTAATTATTACTTTTTATCTTATTGCAAATAGATGCTAAGATCTAACTAGTAGATCTTAGTACCAACTTTAAATTTCTGCACCTTTTAATTTTCGTTCTTTTTTATTTTCTGACTTTACTTTTGATTCCAAAACTCTTTTCTTTTCTTTTTTCTTTTGTAAAATCAAAGATTCAAATCTAAAATATTACCTTCCCTATAGATTCGATCCGACTCATTGCTATCTATATATTTTTAATGATTTTAAAAAGTTGGATTAAATAGATAAACATGGTGTCTTAACAACAACATCATGCTCTTATCAAATTTTTGACATCATTGCCAGAAAAGGTACGAACATTAAATTTTTGATCTCTTTGATTTTTTTATAAATAAATTATAAATAAAATTATTATTTTCTTATAAATATTGCTTGCTAACTTTTTTTTTATTTTGCAGAAAAAGAGGTTAAAGAGCAAAAAGAACTAGGGTAAGAAACAAATCATTCAGTTTTGCTTGGTGAGATCAATCCTAACCCTAGTCCTCTTTTCTTTTTATTTATTTACTTTATTTTTAAATTAATTTAAAAAATATTTATTTTAACCTAATAAAAAGCTTCATGATAAGATTAGAAATCCTAACTGTTTAGAGCATGCAACATATTAGTTTTATTTTTATTTTTTATTTTTGGTGATCACTGGAGATAAGGTAAGCTCTTATGTTTAATCAATTTCATGCATCTACTTTAGTTGCATAGAATTTCTTGTTGAAAGTGATTATGCATATGCATCTTTCAATCAAATTAAAAGCAACATCCAATTAAACAAGATAAGGTGGGGATTTGAACACCCTTCCTTGGTCCATAAATAACCAACCCTCATATTGCATTAACCTAAATCTTAATTCTTAAAATCAATTAGACGTTGACCCTTAAGGATATTCAAGCTCAATAGGATAAGAAACCCTAAGAGTTGAACCATGTTAGGGTTAGTCAATTTGACTGATTCTAGGAAAGTGGTTCAGGAATGATTGGGCTCAAAGGAAGATGGTTTCTAATTGATTCCATTAGCTTACCTGGCCAAGCATAATTGGTGTCTAAGGCAAGCAACGAGGGAACTCCCACCAATCTTATACTTACCTGGCCAGTTGATTAGCTGATCCTATACTTGGAGGGCTTGAAGGTGATCTTGACAGTTAGGAGCTATCTAGACCTAGGATAACCCTTAGTCAGGATTAATCGACCAACTTAATTGCTAACCAACATCAAACCTAATTAAACTTGATTCTTCTCTCTCTTCTTTGCTCTAGGACTCCTTAGGACCCTTTCTTTAGAACTTTTATTTCTTTCTTTTTTTTCTCTTCAAAAAATAAAATAAAATAAAATAAAAATTAAATTAAAAATAAAAATTAAATTAAACTAACTAAAAAATATTAAAAATAATAAATAAATTAAATTAAATTAAATTAAAAATAATAATTAAAATAATTAAAATAGTTTTAAAAAATTATTTTTTAAAAAATAATAATATAATAAAATAATAATATATATAAAATTTTTAAAAAAATCTAAAAAAATTTGAACCATACATTAGGGTTACACTAATACATGCATGGTAGGAAATCGCTTTTTTTGATTTAGTTGAACTTAATTGAATGGTTGATTCATATTATACCTGATAATCAAATAGCTGATCTGAACCTAATAGTCTAAAAATTAGATAAAATTGATCTTCTTGCTCAGAAATTAGGTCAAGTCCTAATCCTAGGTCAACAATCTCCTGCATAATTTACATCATCTTCTAATTATCAAGAGATTTGTTCAATCTATGCTAGTCCAATCCATCATGTGAATGAATGTCCTACGACTGCATAATTTTCATCTTTTATCCAAAAATAAGTCCCAACTACTCAAGGCTACTCCAAGCTGGTTAATAATCTTCTTTCAAATTTATATAACCGATATTGGAGTAACTACTCTAATTTTTCTTGGACATCCCAACAAACTCAGGCTCAGATCCAAATTTCACCTATCCAGAACTATCAAAATAGGCCTCAATACCAAAACTATGCCTATAATAATGGTCAGCCTAGTCAGTTTACTCAGCCATTATATAACAACCAACTATCATACTCACCTCCTTAACAGATCAATCTAGTCGATGATAGATTTAACCAACTTTAACAATTGATTCTGACTCAACAACAATCTATCGCCAGGCTAGAAGCTCAAATTGGATAATTAGTTGAGCCTAACACGAGGAGAGAACTAGATCAACTATCGAGCCTACCAATTTCAAATAATCCACCTAATGTCCACCAACTACCTAGATCAAGTTATCAATCTAATGTCCCACCTATGAATCCCTAATTTGAGAATGCTAAAGTAATTCCTAAATTTAAAAGCTATAGAATTCTTATGGATCCATACCAAGATTAGGTGAGAGAAGCTAGTACTGATGCTAGCCAAAATAAAAATTTAGAGAAACAAGTTAGTACTGAGACTAATCACATAGAAGAATCTAAGCTCGAAACTAGTACTGATGCTGGTCCTAGTTTAAATGAGATAGACATAGGAAAAAAGAGAATAGATGATTTACCTTAGACTTATAAACCTAATGTCCTATTTCCTTCAACCCTAGAAGCCGGTTCTTCTTACAAAAATCAAGAGGCATGTAATGAAGTATCAATGGAGTTGTTTAAGCAAGATTACATTAATTTACCTCCAAAATTAAACCCATCTTTAGACATCCTTCCAGTACCCGGTGCATTAAACTTAATTTCTAATTCAAAAACTTCATTCATGAGTATTTTAGAAGAACAAATAGAAGAAATTCTTAATAAACATGGGTCTGAGAATGGGATCATAAATTATGTCCCTAAAATTAACAACGATTATATCAATAAAGGGATAAGAAATTATCTTCCTGAGATTGGCAAACCAAAACTATTAAAATTTGTCAATCCAATATTTGACATAAGATAGTAAGCTGCATTGTGCCTGGCTGAAGATGATAAACGTAGCACTTGTTGGGAGGTAACCCAATATTTAGTTTTCTTTAGTTTAATCTTTCTTTTCAGTTGATTTTCTTTTTAGGATAATTTGAATAAGTTGGAGGGAGAGCTTAAATTTTTAAAGGCATATGCTGGACCATATACATTAAGTCAGGTGTATTCTTTCATATTCTTTATTACATCCTTTATTTTTTCTTCTCCATTGAGGACAATATCGATTAAGTTGGGAGAGAGAAAAATAAAAATTTTAAAATTTATGTTTTCAAAAAATTTAGTATTTAATATTTAGACACCTGATCATACTTAAGAATCGAATTAAACTAAGCATTTTAAAAAAAAAAATTGATACATGGATTAGAGAATCTATGAGATATTGTGGAATCAAGTATTAAGAAAATTCAATAAAGAGTTAAGTCTAGAACATAAAAAGTTTTTTCTTTGAGTATTTCTAATTTTTCTACTAGCATCAAAGAAAAGTTTACTTTTTATCAGCTTGTGTAGGATAACTATATATTTTTTTATATAAAAAAATTATTCTAAGTACTTCTCACTGAGTAATCGAGCCTCTTTGCCTAAGCAAGCATTGAGTTTCGCATCAAAAAGTTGGAAGGGCAAAGAAGCTCGTTGTAAAGCTAGTCTTAACTTGTAGTCTGTTTGATTTGAGCTAGTAAGCTCGAGGGGTATTCTATACCTAGTGCTCTAAAACCAACTGATTTGGGAGTCATTGGTTCAAGACTCGCTACATGGATCAAATAGAAAGCTTAAGGGGTTAAGACACTCAATAATGGTACAATATTAGAAAAAAAAATATTGATTTTCCACCAAATAATCAATCCCATTGCCTAAGTAAGTAATGATATTCGCATCATAAAATGGTCAACATAAAAATAAAAATTAATAAATGAAGGATGAAAGTAGCAATATACTTGTCTATATGAAAGTTTAGACAAATCAGAGATAAAGATGGGATAATTTAGAAAAGGTTTAGAAAAATTTAATATTTTTTACTTAATTTTTCTATTAACAAGTATTAATACCCCAATGATATACCTCACTTATACTCTACTAAATGTCAATGGCCATTTTGAAAACTACTTAGGTAAAATTTGAAATGCTAAAGTTTAAAGATATTTAAAACTAAATTCTTTCTTTACTCGAGGACGAGCAAAGCTTAAGTTGGGGGGTATGATAAGTACCATAAATTTATCAATAAAAATATTAATTTATTAATTAATTTATACTAATTTTTAAAAATTAATGATCAATTTATATATATTTTTAAGAAATTAATATTTTTATTAATTAAAAAATTAATTAAAAAATAATAAAAATTAAAAAATAAAATTTTATTATCAATGAAAAGAGATTATTCTTTTGATCATAATGAAATATATTTTGCACAAAACGAAGCTAAAATGAAGAAGATATGAATTTCTAAAGAAATAAAATAAATAAAAATTAAATAAACAACAACATACGGCTCAGCTGGCTCAAGCCGGTGCACCAAATCAACCAGCGCATCCAAATGTGCAAGCTAAGCTAATGAAGCCAGTATGCCAAGCCAGCCACGCTAGCCGACTCAACCGTAGAGTTCAGTCGGTCCATGATCCAGGTGTGGACCACGAGCTCAGCAGAAACTGGTGAATCACGGAGCGACACGTGGTGGACTTAGACCTTTAAAGGGTTTATAGAAAATCTATCATGGCTCATAGGGCATTTTGAACTTTTCACTCGATGATAGGAGGTGCTGATTCATTGTAGCGTGCGCTGCAATCGATCCACATGGTCCATGGGAATAGTAACTGCATGATCATGCGACTACGGTTGATTACAGTCAAGACCGGATGGTGAAGGAAATTTCCTACTTCAGACTTCATGCGGATCATCATCCGATGGTAGCGCTCAATCCAGAAGATGATCCAATGGTCCAGAATGTTTCTGACGATGATCAGGACTCCCAATGTGCGATCAGTGGCCAGATTTTCTCCATCAATGTACGATCAATGGTCAGAATTTAATCCAACCTAATCTGGGGTCGATATACATCCGATTTTGATGATTTTTAGTCCGTTGGATTTCTATTGAATAGCTAGATTTCACCAGACTTTAACAGAATTTAATCAAGACTCCTTTTAATTTAATTTTCACTCAGATTTCTTCATATTTTGATGATCAAAGACCTCCTTAGTCCCATATTGCCTGCAGAAAAGTCTCCAACCTTCCAACACCTATAAATTAGACCCTAGGCCCCTAGAATTCAGAATCTTCGATCAAGATGAAGTTTTGGTACAGGGTGAAGCTAGGCTTTGGGTTAATGGCTGCTTTGAGGCAACTGGTACCGAGAGGAAAAGCTGGACTTCTACACCATCATTCTACTGATGTCGATCCAAGATCAGAGATCAGATTATTTTATTTTATTTTATTTTATTTAAATTTTATGTATTTAAATCCTAAAATTTTAATTTAATATTTATTTTTATGCTTTTTAATTTTATTCTCTTTATTTTTATTGCAATTTAATTTCTACACATTAATTATTACTTTTTATTTTATTACAAGTAGATGCTAAGATCTAACTATTAGATCTTAGTACCAAGTTTAAATTTCTGCATCTTTTAATTTTCATTCTTTTTTATTCCAACTTTACTTTTGATTCCAAAACTCTTTTCTTTTCTTTTTTTTTGTAAAATCAAAGATTTCAAATCTAAAACACTACCTGTCCTATGGATTCGATCCAACTCACTGCTATCTACGTATTTTTAATTATTTTAAGAAGTCAGATTAAACTGATAAATATGGTGTCTTAACAATAACATCGCGCTCTTATCAGATAGCAATGCAGAATATGCTGGTTCTTGGATTCTTCAGTCTGAGCTATGGCTCTAGTGTTACGATAGGATTGGACCATTGGTGGACGGTGCCACTCCCAACTTGCTAATGAACCTCAGCAACTGTACAGCTTACATGGCAGGATCATATAACAAAATGTCTCTACATCACTAACTAAATAGACTAAAGTATCTTGCTTGGAACCTTTCTAGTCGATTGCTCCTACAATTAGGGTATGAGCCAACATTCTCTAGTTGTCATCTTGTTCTGACTGAAATTAAAATATTCATATGTTTTAAGTTAGTACTTCTATATTTGAGTCACTGGATCTTAGTATTTTCCAAATACTTAAGGATTGTCTATGCAATCTTCTAATGGCTCTTACTTAGATCAGATTGGTATCTGCTCACTATCTTTAGTGAGTATACCATGTCTGGTCACGTACATGGAGAAATAAGATAATAGCTAAATCTTTATTCTTTGCAATGCTGGGATGTCTTTTTCAATTAAGAAAATTTTATCCACAAACAACACAAGGAATAACACTGTAGAATATTTTATTCAATTACAAATGCAGAATTTATCTTTGTTCATAACAAAGGCATACGTTCAAAATGTAAGTTCTAATTTTGAGGTAATAGCCAAATGGACTTTAAGGTCTTTACCTTTCCGTCTGCCCTACTCTAATCCTTTTAAAAATCCATTCACACCCAATGGATTTTATCCCTTTAGGTGAATCAACTAGTGTCCATACACTATTGATTTTCATGGACTTTAATTTGGATCATATGGCTCTAGATCACTGCATTGTATCCCTATAGCTGATCGGATCCTTGTTGTTCTCATCGAGCTCAATAGGATCACCATCCGAGATCTAGATAATGAAGTATTTGTTCAGCTAATGTGGTACTCTACTGGATCTTCCTAAAGATGATATTTTAATGGGCTCCAGATTTGATCTGATCAAATTTGATTCTGTAGGTTTACTAGATTACGTTGGTTCTTTTCTACCAGTCAAACTTTTTTAAGTTCAACTTGATAGGCATCAGTTCCTTCTCTAAGGAATTCCTTTATAAAAGAAATGCCCTACTACTGATGAACATCTTATGTTCTTTAGCATAGTAGAATTAATAACCCTTAAATACTTATTGGATCAGGATCTAAGTTTATTTATGTGCAAATATATGACATAGGCCAATCAACTCCAAACTTGAAAGTGAGAGAGTCTAGGTCTATGCCCGATCCATATCTCATATGGAATCTATGCGATATATTTACTCAAAATCTTTTTCAGAGTAAAACTAGTAGCCACAAGAGCACAACCCTGAAACAGGCAGATAAGTGAACCCTATAGTAGATTGAACCATGTCTAACAAAGTTCAATTTCTTCTTTCAGATATACTATGTTTCAAAAAGAAATCCACATGAGAGAGAATCCAATTCTCTCCTTGATATGTCAAAAACTCACTGAATAAGTATTCGCCTCCTCGATCCGATCAAAGAGTTCTAATACCTTTTCAGTTTGTTTTTCTATTTCATTATTGAACCATTTGAACCTTTCAAATAATTCAAGCTAGATGCACCCATGCCCAAATAGGTCGTTTGTAATAAAATATTAGTATCTTCCTTTGGCACTTTAGTTCATAAGTCCACATACATCACTATGTATGCGACTTAGAACTTTATCGGCTTTTTCATCTTTTTCAGTAAAAGGTTACTTTATCATTTTCCCAAGAAGATAAGATTCACATGCTATCAATGATTCACAATCATTGATATCGAGATTTTCCTCTCAAGCTAATTCGTTTATCCTATTCTTGTCAAGATGACTAAGTCTATAATGCCAAAGATAGATATCCATGATATAATCTAATTTGAGTGTGTACATTACACTTAACAGGCTGTATAAATATTAAATGTCATTTCTTTATTATCTATGTATTATTATAATATTATTCATAATAATATCACAATAATCTTCTTTATTGATAAATGATAACCATCTTTGATCAAAAGATCATCAAAGATCACATTTATCATAAATGATGGACAATAGTAATAATCACTCAAAATGACATCTATTGAAAATAAGTTTGACAAATCCTAAAGCTAGAGTTGGAACAAGACTTCCATCCCCAATGTTCAGGTATTTCTCATCATTTTCAAATGTCCCACTCACTTGTTGTCTTTGCAACAAATTGCATAAGACTACCGGTATCTAATACCCATGTAGTAGAATTATTTATAGAGAAATTTTAAGGTGTTATCATACAATATCTTTAATGAGCAACTTTTGCTCCTTTGTCTTGTTCAGCCTGTTATGGTCAAGTGAAGCAAGACAATTCTTCTTCCTATGATCCTGCTTCTAACATTAGAAGCACTATGCCTGATTTGGGTTAATCTTGGACTAATTATTTTGACTGGGCTTAGAAGCTCCAATACGAACCCATTCGTACTGCTACACCAAATTCAACTCTTGATACTAATTATCGAAGTTGGGTCCCATAAGTCATCACTATCTAATAGTGATAGAAGCAATTTGGATTTAGCCTTAATTTAAGAAAAGAGAACATTGACCTAAGTATATGAATTATATTAAGACTAAAGACTTGGACTTTAGTCTAAAGGTTCTTCCACTATTTTATTTGAATTGATAGCCTCTACCTTCAATTTAGAAAATTACTTTAATTTTGTAGTAGGTATTAGAATCCACATAGACTGCACATAAGCTAAACTATGGTTGGTCAACTTATGTACATCTAAGGGTAGGTTCACGACCAATTATTTCTCCAAATAACTTCTAGTAATTTAATTTTGCCTCAGAAATCTAATCAATAGGCTTTGGCCTCCACTGTAAGGATCTGATTAGGCCTAACCATTAACATGAGCACACTTGATGCATCTAACTAATGAATGATTAAGCCCAACCATGGTTGGTCAACCTAACCACCATTAAAGAGACACATCTAAATCATCATATGATGAATGATAATTCCATTAGTCAACAAGCACCAGGCCTATAGGTCTCCAATAATTATTGAGTTAATGGACTCATTATCAAACACTGTAATGGAAGGCTATGATTCGGTTATCTCCATAACTTTATTATTTTAAGGACCTAATAATTTTAGAGGATTTAAATTATTAATGATTTAAGGATAGAAAGAACATGGACCAATTTGCTTCCACTGACTTCACCAAGTCAGATCCTCCCACTGACTTCACAAGTCACTGATGAGGATTATGATCAATTTTGATCCATGGGCATCTATATCAGTCTCAATGAATGAAATCAGTTTCACTGATTTCCTATGTGACATGGGTTAGCTCGAATCAATAAGCAACCTAATCAAAATCTGATTAACCACATTAACCAGATAAGTGAGATCGATGGGAGGGTCTGCCAAGGCTTGTCTTAGACACCATCAGAAATAGCCAGGTAAGTGGGCTGCTAATTTAAAACCATCAGTCTGGAATGACAAACTTATCTTAGACACTAATTGATTTGTCAATTTTGATTTGGTCTGCCTAAAGACTCGGGCTCGACCATTGAGCCATGATCAGGTCCATTTGTTAATATATGGACTTTGATCAACTACAACTATTGAATTGATCTATAGAAAAAGAATGACCTAATCCTAATTAACTATTAATTAAATTTGATTAATTTCTTAACTAAGTCCATATTTAATCTAACCCTAGGTCTAATCCAGTTAATGACCTGATCAAAACTAATCCATTTAATCTTTAACCCAAGTTTTATGAAATTATCTTAGGATCTTCAAATCACAAATCTAGATCCTAAACAATCACTTAATTCTTAATTAAGTTCAAAGTTTGGATTTATGGAACCTCAAAACTAGTTTCTAATTTTATTATTTAAAATATTTTTTTTAATTATAAATAATTTATATTGAATCATATTCAATACATGATTTTAGACCTGATTTATTTCATTATTTAGATCATGTCCTAGGATTTTGAATCTACGATTTTATAGAAAGTAAGTTCTTAATTTAAATTCTATAAAATAAATATGTCATACATATACATTCTAGATTCAAAATAAAAATTACATATCAACATATGTAATAAGAGGATCTAGATCTAAACATAAAATACATCATGTGAATCAGATCATAAATTATTTAAAATTAGATTTAAAATTTAAAAATAAATTATAAATTACTTTAGATCTTATCTAACATATTTATGATTTAGGTTTCTCAGATCAGCACATACTAGGATAATCTTTTCACTATAAGAGGTAAACTTTACAGCAGGACAACCTTATGGCAGTATGTGTAATTCTGACATTATTTAGATCTAATATAAATAATCTAAAATAGATCAAATATCTATTTAATTTTAGAGTTAAATCAAAAAATTGAACCATAAATTTTCTTAGATCTAATCTAAATTATTCATGATTTAGATTCAGATCAGCACATATTAGGACAACCTTTTCATTGTAAGGGGTTAACCTTACAACAGGACAACCTTATGGTAGTATGTGCAATCTTTAATTAATTTTAATTTTTAAATTTAATCTAATACAAACATGATGATGTTATAAAAGAACCTAGATGCTCTGATACCACTATTGGAAAATATGCAGGATTTCATGCATAGATTTCAAAACTTTTTGAAATATAGAAAAGTGAAAGATAGATTAAACTATTTAATCTACAACATGCATGTAATCAAATTATAAAACCCTACATCAAGGATCTATAACATATTATGATGTAAATATAAATCTAAAATTAAATTAATCATAAGTGGTATTGATCATATCAATTAGATCTAGAATAATTCTAAATCTAATCCTAGATCGCATTTAGGTCACCAAGAGATCAGATCTTTTACCTTTGCATGAGTCAAAAACTCCATGGTTGAATCCATTATTTCTTTGAAGCTACACAAGCATCTGACATCTATAGGTGATCTACACAAACCTGCAACATAGATCGAAGATTCATCGAACGAAGATCCGCTTGAAGTGCTAGCTTCTCGCAGATCCCTCCTGATGGTTAATCAAATACATATTCTTCGAATCTCTTGGATACTCCAAAAGATGAAGAACACGAGGAGGAATAAGAGAGGAATCCAATTCTTGGATCTCCCATAAATCAAAAAATAAAATCAAAGAAAAATAATTCCTAAGAGAAGACAAATCTTCTCCTTTAGGACATCAATGGTTGATGTCCTAAAAACATCTCTATGCTAGGACAAGAGGAGACCTTCTCCTCTAAGATTTTTTTTAAGTTTCTAGATCTAAGATTTTTTATTTTATTCATACAAAAGTCCCCCCAAAAAAAAGAAGAAGAACGATTCTCAAAGAAACCCTAAGAGAAGACCTTTCTTCTCTTCTCCTTCTCTCATCAGGACATAATCAGATCATGTCCAAAAAATTAACACCATGCCCCAACAATTTGGAGCACTCATCCCCACACCCAAATCCTCTCTCTCTCTTAAATTTTTATCATATAAAAATCATAAATAAAATAAGAAGAGAGAAATATAAAAGAAAAAAAAAGGCAAGATAATCTTCTCTTACCTTGTCTCTTCAAGACATCAACCTTTGATATCTTAATTGAAAGCCCTTCTCCATTATTCTTAGTGCCAAAAATACTCCAAGCCTTCTCCTCCTTTTCCTCTGATTTTTCATAATTTTTCTAGGATTTTTCATGCCTAAAACCATCTCATAATAGGTGCCCACCTTTTATTGCAAGACTAGATCAAAATCTAGTCAAAGGAGGACTTCTCTGAGGTGTCGAACTCTTGGATTCCCCTCCCACTTATTTTTTCATGTAACCAGTAATTCTCATGCATAAAACCAAAGGAAAAAGAGCTGAATAAGATAGAAGGGCATGGGTAGAGTTGGCGCATAAGGGAGGGAGGAGTTTGGGTCAAAGAAGACTCTTCCAAGTAGGAAACAATTTCCATCTTCCTTATAATTTTGACCAAATCAAATTTAAATCCAATTCCTAAGAAAATGAGGTGTAGAAAATTATTTCTTAGGCATGAAAATCATAGAAAAAAATATAGAATTAAATATTAGGGTGTGGGACCATTGGCGCAAGGGAAGAGTGTGAGTCCCAGTCCAATTGGGACTCTTTATGTTTGACTAGGTCAAAACTATTTTGAACCTAAATCAAAACTAATTTAAATTAGATAAAATATAACCTAATTAAAAGTAATCTTAGTCTAATTAAGAGTCTAATTAAATTAGATTAAATCATATTTAATTCTAATTTAAATCCAAAGTCAATTTGGAATTAGATGCACTTAAATCCTAGTCCAATTAGGAATTGATTTTTCCTTGCAATTGGCTTATCCAATAAATCAATTGAACTTAACCCAATTAAATCTAAACTAATTCTAATTAAATCTAATTTAATTAGACTTGATCTCAGCCTGATTGTTCAATTAAATTGAGCCAATTAGCAATCCAATTGCTAATCAATCCTCCTACAACACTTGCATTAGGTCAAACATCAATTGGATTGAATATTTGACCTCAAAATGATTCTCAATCATTGATTAACCATCTGATCAAGTTACAAGCTCTAATGTGTATGACCCCAAAGGTTTGAACCTAAGTCAGTAGCATAGAAATCAATTTTTGTATCAATCGAAGTTATCATCTAGCAATGGTTCTCGATCTCCGGATAGGTCGAATGTATGCAAAGCAACATTCTTAGAACCCTAGCCCATGATTATCATATTATTCATCTCTTTGACTAATAATGCTCAAGAAAACTTTGAGTACGCTATCAAACACTCATACAAGTCATCTCTATTATGTTTCAAAATTTTGCAAATCTCGTGACACCTCAAGAGGATTACCCGGGCCTAGGTTTTGCTAAATTGAAATGCAGTGAGTTATTCTCTTTTTGAAGTTAATCAAGAGTGGTCAATCCTATCTTAACTCACACATCAACTTTATAAGTACTTGACTATATCCAAAAATCTTTCGAATCTATATTAGAAATACAGGCAGTCCGACACCAAAGTACAGTTACTTTTTTACAAGTCATCATGGTGATCTCAGGTCGAAGGGATACTTATATCCATTGGCCTTAGCTAGCTACTCTTGATAGTAGAGTGCTACATTAGTCACGTTTAGTGCAGATGTACTCCTACATCTCAACTGGATGCCATACCAGTGTCTCCACATCACTTGATTACGAGGACAACCAATGCATATGACATACAGCGACCTACACTCGATAAGTTATCATCCTTGTTAATAACTTATCATTTAATCATGAATAATTTAAGAACTATCTGATAAATCTTCTTTTATCGATTGATTATGGTTCTA
This sequence comes from Cocos nucifera, assembly GCA_006176705.1. Taxonomy (NCBI): domain Eukaryota; kingdom Viridiplantae; phylum Streptophyta; class Magnoliopsida; order Arecales; family Arecaceae; genus Cocos; species Cocos nucifera. The sequence continues at coordinate 287,813 of QRFJ01001156.1, read as the reverse complement.
TGAATTTCATCATAATTTAGGAGTTCATTTAAGAAAGATAGAACTTTTATGATGAACCAGCCAAATAACTATTATTATTAGATAATTTATATACTAATTCCAATCATCTACCACTTAGATGATTGACTTTAGGATACATTTTTCAATAATTTTTTCCCTATAGTTGGGGCACTACTTGTTTGCCCATTCGAAGGCAGTAGATCTATGCCAGGCCAAGGCCTCTAGAACCCTCTAGGAGGCCTAAGTGGAGATCAAGAGCATTCAGGCTGAGGTCAACTGCTTGAAGGTGGCCTCAAAGGTTCAGGCTACAGAAGTCGAGCATCTTCGGGAGGCATTTTGGAGGGAAGAGGTGGCTTATATAGGATTGAAGGTGGCCATAACTCTTTTTGAGGATAAGAGAAAGAAGGTTGAAGAGGAGGTCAGTGCTGAGAAGGAGCGGGCCATTGAGGCCTTCACATCCTCCAAGGCCATGGAGGACATCAAAATTGCCTTCGCTCGAGAAGCCTTTCTGGAGGGGTTTGAGATCTGCATGAGGAGAGTCGTGAAGAACTTTTTGGATGTGGACCTCGACCTTCTGATAGACGAACCTGATGATGAAGCGGGTCCCTCTACAATTGGTGCCGCCTCTCCTGCCGCTGAACCTTCCCTTGAAGTTTCTGAACCTCCAGCCATAGCCCTTGAGTCAGCTCCTGAACCCGAGGTCACGAAGAATGCACTGACCTCGACTGCTGCCATGCCACTCGAGGTCAAAAACTTTTGATAATTATACTTTTTCTTTTTTCCTTCTGATGTACACAAATCATTTTGAGCAATGAAAATATATTTCTTCTCTTTATACTTATGTTGTAATGTGTGTTATTCAAAACCCTCCTAGTGATCAAAGCCACGACTTGCCATCTCTGGCCGAGGCTGAGCCTCTACCTCAGGGCATTCCTTTGAAGTCCTTGATTAGAAACTTGAAGAAAGAAGTTTGTTAGCTGAAGAAGAAAATGAAGAAGATGGAGGATGAGCTTTAGAAACTGAGAAAGAGTAACTCGGAGGCCATGATTGAAGTTACCCACCTTTGAAATCTACACAAGAAGGATTCCATGGACTATAATAGAGAAAAGAGTAACTTTGAGAAAGAGCTCGAAGAGGTCCAAATGTGTGTTAGTGATAAGTCCTAGATATTGATTGCGTGAGTCATCTCTCTTAAGGCCAAGCTTAATGTGGCAAGGGAGAAGATTCAATTGTTGGAAGGGAGCTTGCCATGGTCCTTCGACAAGGAGCGGTATGGTTGGAATTGGTCGAAGAAGCTTTCCGACCTCCAAAAATAACTTCATGACACCAAAGTTTGGTACAACGATTACAGACTAGGCTGGGTGAAGAAGATGTCCCAACTCGAACATAAGCTCAAAGCAGCCAATGATGAAGTGGCTCATCTCCAAAAGCAACTGACTGACAACCAGCAAGCTGGTGCATGTAGAGAGTCGGAACATCTTGCCTCTTTAAGGAGGTCCTTCGACGATCTCTCTAAAATGTTTGGGAAGGATAAAGCCAAGCTTTAACAACTAAAGATTCAACTAACTTATGAGCAGCAAGCTGTTAAGGATGCAGAGGCTGAGTCAGCGATCCTGAGAAGATAGTTGCAAGAGTTCAAAAATTATTGCCGTCGAGTAGATAAGTTATTTGGAGAGAGCCTATTGAATAGGAAGAAACTTGAAGAAGAAATCACTAGTTTAAAGCAGTCCCTTATGATGGCTAGGGTCGGTAGCCCAAAATCAGAAGATCCTAGACCCTCTTAGGACTTTGTCTCTTTCTCTATTTTGTACATGGTCCTGTAGATCTTTGTTTTGTAATGGACTTTGATTTTAATGGAAGGATTCTTTCCTCAGTTGTTTCTTTGTTTTGTGTGGATTTGATGCTTCTTGGTTTCTTCATTTCATTCACTTTATCTATTGAAAAATATCTTCATCCTATCTTAGATTACTAAAGGTCTTCATCCATGTTAAGATGAGGTTCTCTTTCTATTTCTAATATGGTATTTATCCTTATCAGAATAAGATCCTCCTCCTATTCCTAACAAGGTGGCAGGGGCACAAAAGGGCTGTTGCGAGGGCCTCTCTCCTCCTCCTGTCTTAAATAATCGAAGATTTTCATCCACGTTAGGATGAGATTTTTCTCCTATTTCTAACATGATTAGTATTTATTCTTGTCAGAATGAGGTCCTCCTTCTGTTCCTGATAAGGTAGCTGGGGCACAATGGGCCATTATAAGGGCCTCTCTCCTCCTCTTATCTTAAACAATTGGAAGTCTTCATCCATGTTAGGATGAGATTCTCCTTCTGTTCCTAATGTAGTATTTATCCTTATCGGGATGAGGTCCTCCTCCTATTCCAGACAAGATTGTAGGGGCACAAAGGAGCCATTGTGATGGCCTCTCTCCTCCTCTTATCTTAAATAATCAAGTCATCATCCACATTAAGATGAGGTTCTCTTCCTGTTCCTAATGTGGTATTTATTCTTATTAAGATGAGGTTCTTCTCCTGTTCCTGACAAGATTGTAAGGACACAAAAGGGCCATTGCGAGGGCCTCATCACTTCTTTTATCTTAAATAATCAGAGATCTTCATCTACATTGGGATGAGGTTCTCCTCCTATTCCTAACGTGATAGTTATCCTTGTTAGGATGAGGTCCTCCTCCTATTCTTGACAAGATTGTAGGGATATAAAAGGACCATTGTAAGGACCACTCTGCTCCCCTTATTTTAAATAATCAAAGGTCTTCATCCATGTGAGGACAAGGTTCTCCTTCTATTTGTAATGTGGTATTTATCCTTGTTAGGATGAGGTCCTCCTATTCCTGACAAGGTTGTAGGGGCACAAAAGAAACATTGCTAGGACCTCTCCCCTTCTCCTATTTTAAATAATCGAACATCTTCATCCATATTAGGACGAGGTTCTCCTTCTATTCCTAACGTGGTATTTATCCTTGTCAGGATGAGGTTCTCTTCCTATTCCTGACAAGATTGTAGGGGCACAAAAGGGCCGTTGCAAGGGCCTCTCTCCTCCTCCTATCTTAAATTATCGGAGGTCTTCATTTACGTTTGGATGAGGTCTTAACTTCATCTAGTGATGAAGTCCAGGAGGTTATTTCCTATCATCACAATTTTGCACCGAGAACGAAGGTGTTAAAGTAAAAAAAATTATTGAAATAAAATCATTGATAGTACATTCATAGATTCTCCAAGTTTCTTGAATGTGGGAGATCAGCTCCTCCAAGCTCTTTCAGGTAATAAGTTCTGGGTCAGATGACCTCCTTGATTTTATAAGGATCTTTCTAATGTGGGATGAGCTTTTCTTGATTCTGAGGTTATGAGATAGCTTGTCATCGAAGTACTAAGTCCCCTACTTTGAATGCTTTATTTTTAACTTTGGAATTATAATAGCGGGCTACTTTTTGCTTGTAAACTGCCATCCGAACTTGAGCTTCCTCTCATTTTTCTTCTAATAAGTCAAGGTTGGCTCTATGATCCTGTGAGTTTTTCTGTTCATTGAATGCCATGACTCGTACCGACGAAAGTTTGAGCTCTATCGGGATGACTGCTTCCATTCCAAAAGCTAGTGCAAATGGAGTCTCCCCTATTGGCAATCTTTGGATAGTTCGATATGCCCAAAGTACGTGATAGAGTTCATCTACCCAAGTTCTCCTCACTCTTTCAAGTCTTGCTTTTTTACCTTGTAACAAGGTTCTATTAGTTACCTCGGCCTCGCTGTTTGCCTGTGGATGTGTTACTGATGTAAAGTTATGGAAGATGTTCAAATCTTCACAGAACTCAGTAAATTTTATTCCAACAAACTGTCATCCATTATCTGTTATAAGAGTCTGAGGTAAGCCGAATCTGCAAATAATTGACTTTCAGATGAAGTCCTATACTTTCGCTTTAGTGATCTTCGCCAAAGGTTTGACTTCAATCCACTTAGTGAAGTAATCAATGGCTACCAAGAGAAACTTTTGCTATCTAGATGCCATAGAAAATGGTCCGAGTATGTCCATCCCCCACTATGCAAATGGCTATAGGGCACTCAAGGGTGTAAGCTCAAAGGCCAATTGTCTTTAAACACTTGCATTTCTTTGACACTGATCGTATTTCTTGACATATTCTATAGAATCTTGATACATTGTTGGCCAATAGTAGCCCTATCGAAGTAGTTTATGAGATAAGGATCTGGCTCCTAGATGACTTCTACAGATTCCTTCGTGCACCTCCCATAACGCAAAGTCAGCCACTGAAGGTCGAGATATTTTAAGAGTGGCAAAGAGTATGATCTCTTATATAATTTACCCTCATATAGAATATATCGGGAGGTCTGATTTTTCAGTTTTTGTACTTCTCTTAGATCTTAAGAAAGAACACCATCCTTGAGATACGCAACTAGTGGGTTGATTCAACTGGGCTCATGGTCGACCTACATTATAGTCTGCAGCTCCTCCGAACATGGACATTTCAGAATCTCAAAGAAAACTTCTTTGGGTAGCTCGTTTGGGGCTAGTGTGGCTAATTTGGAGAGAAGAATGACTCTGGCATTTTCTACTCTCGGGATTTGCTTGATATCAAAACTGCTAAAGACAGAAATTAGACTCTTCACTTTTTCAAGATATTTTATTATGCTTTCCTCTCGAACTTCATAATTGCCACTAACTTGTCCTACTACCAACTAAGAGTCACTATAAGCTTGGAGCTGGTCTGCTTTCAGTTCCTTGGCTATCTTCAATCCCATGATCAGTGCTTCACATTCAGTCCCATTATTTATTATAGGAAACTTGAAACATAGTGTGTATTTGGCAATGACTCCCTTTGGGTTAACTAAAATTAGGCCTACACTGACATGAGAAGCATTGGATGAGCCATCCATATATAGGACCCAAAGACCTTCAGGGAGATCTGCTCTTTCTTCAGGAGAGTTCGGCTGCAACCATGGGACACTGGCTTCAATTTACTTAAGTTCAACTTCATCAAGCATGGTACATTCCACAATAAAATATGTCAATATTTAGGCTTTAAATGATGGCCAAGGTTAGAAATTGATGTCAAACTCCGTAAGCTCGATTGCCCATTTTGCTATTCTTCCAGAGGCGCCTGTTCGATAGAGAACTATCTTGATTGGTTGATCAGTAAGGAGAGTTATAGTATGTCCTTAGAAGTAAGGTCAGAGCCTCCGGGCAGCAATCAGTAGAGCATAAGTTAGTTTTTCTAACTTAGTGCACTTGTTCTCGGCATCCCTTAGGACTTGACTTATATAGTAGATCGATCATTGTACTTTTGCCTCCTCCTTGATTAAGACTGCTGCAAAGACCATTGGAGAGACCGCCAAGTATAAAAATAATTCTTCTCTGGGCTCAGGCTTATCCAATAAGGGTGGTGAGCCGAGGTAGCTCTTTAGTTCTTCAAATGCTCGCTGACACTCAAGAGTCTAGTAGAAGTTCTTTGGTTGTTTGAGAACTTGGAAGAAAGGCATACATCGCTCGACCAATTTTGAAACAAAATGATTCAGTGCTACTACCTTTCCCATTAGGTGCTGAACTTCTTTCACTGACTTCAGGGCAGTCATCTCCTGGATGGCACGAATCTTCTTTGGATTTGCTTCAATTTCATGCCTCGACACCATGAACCCCAGGAACTTATCTGAAGTCTCTCCAAAGGCATACTTGGTGGGGTTCAACTTCATCTTGTATTTTTGGAGGGTACTAAAGGTCTCTTCAAGGTTGGTGATGTAATTTATTGAAGATCAACTTTTGACAAGCATGTCATCCACATAGACCTCCATGTTGCGGCCGATGTACTCCTTGAAAATTTTATTCACCAGGCACTAGTAGGTTGCACCTGCATTTTTTAGCCCAAAGGGCATAACCCTATAATAATAGAGACCACAGTTAGTAATAAAAGCAATCTTCTCCTCATCCTCTGGTGCCATTCGAATTTGGTTATAGCCGAAGAAGGCATCCACGAAAGTGAGGAGCTCATGGCTCGAAGTTGCATCCACCAGTTGATCAATTTTGGATAGAAGGTAGCTATCTTTTGGACAGACCTTATTTAACTTCTTGAAGTCTATGCACATTCTTCACTTGCTAGTCACCTTTTTGATGAGAACTACATTGGAGACCTAGATCGGGTAAGAGACTTCATGGATGAACCCGACATTGAGGAGCTTGTCAACTTCTTCTACAATTGCCTTTTGCCTTTCTAGAGCATAGCCGCACATTTTTTCCTTCACTAGATGATGTTTGGGATCAACGGCCAGGCGACATTTCATGACTTCAGCATCAATTCTGGATATGTCAGCTAGGACCCAGGCAAAGACATCCATATTTGTTTGCAAAAAGGCAACGAGCTGCTTCCAAGTTTCTTCTCCTAGGTTGGAGCCAATCTACATAGTGTGTTCTTCACTCCCATCATTTAGAGGAATTGAGATAAGGTCTTCCATGGTTTCCCCTATTCTTCAATAAGGTCATCGCAAAGTGAGCCCATCCACCAGACAAGGGTCCGACTGTCCGCTCCTTTGCAAACCAATCGAGTAGCAATGCTTTTCTAGAACTTGATCTTCTCTGACATCTCCAACCTCATAACTCATTGAAAACTTCATTTTCAGATAATAAGTTGACACCATTGCCTGAGGTACATTTAGACCAGATCGACTGAGAATTGCATTGTAGGTAGTTGAGACCCTCACCATCAAAAAATCTACTTATGCCCTAGACTGTCTTGGGTACCGCCCTGCAACCATAGTCAATGTTATTATTCCTTCAACTAGCATAACATCGTCAGTGAAGCCTACTAATGGGGAGTTCATTGGTCCTAATCGATTATTAAGTATATAAATATTATGGAGAAGACATCATAAAACAAGATATCGATAGAGCTTCTATTATTAATAAGAATGCGGTGTACATCATAGTCTGCAATATTTAAAGAAACTACAACCACATCATTGTATGGGAATTGAATCCCTTATGCATCTTCTTCTGTGAAAGTGATGGATTCTTCAGTTCTCTATCTTTTAGCTAGCTTGCCGATCTACCGGCCTCTCTCCATCGAAGTCCCCTAGAGATAGTGTTGATGATGCAGAGAGGAGGTTGATCTCCTAGTTGCTCCTCCCTCCTTAGTTGCTCTGGCTATGGTAATGCTCTTGGCCAATCTTCTTTTGCTTTAGGCCAACGTCGCAGAAATCGGTTGAGCTAGCCTCACCTGATGAGCTCCTCGATCTCGTCCTGAAGATGAATGCACTCTTCAGTATCGTGACCGTGGTCACGATGATAGAGACAGTACTTGATAGGATTGTGCTTGCCAAGGGGAGCGCGCATCCTTTTCGGTCTTGCCAGCTGCTTCTTGATGTCCATCAGCACTTGAGTCTTCGGAGCATTGAGGAGGGCGTTGTTGTAAAATCTTTTGAGGAGAGAGTTCCATCATGCCCTTCTGTCAGGGCTTCTTTGTCGATGAGTTCTAGGAGGAGTTCAGACTCGTTTGCACTTAGGGAGAGTTCTAGATTGCGGCTGAGCTTCATTTGACTTTTCTTTAGTTGCGGGCTTGCTAGATTCTCCCACATGCCACTATCTTACGGCTTCATCATCCTTGGCCTTAAACATCTCTTCTGTTCAGGCATAACCATTAGCTCGGGCCAACATATCAGTAAAATCCTTGGGATACTTCTTCTCTAGGAAGAATAGTAGGTCATTCTTCTGATGGCTACCCTTCAGTGTGACCATAGCAACAAATTGGTCTAGATTTCGGACCTCTAGTGCAGTTGCATTGAAGCGGCTGACGTAAGCTCGAATGGACTCTCCATCCTTCTACTCGATGTTGATGAGGGAGTTTGAGCCTCTTCTTGGACATCGGTTGCTTACAAAATGAGCTGCAAATTGATGGCTCATTTGGTCAAAGAAGAAGATCGTGTCTGGCTTTAAAGCTGAGTACCAGTTTCTTGTAGATGAAAAGGTAAATACCTATAAAGCCCATCTGGCTATCATCTTAGAGTTCAAACATACATTTTGAACATGTCTTTATTATGAACAAAGACAAACCCTGCATTTGTAAGTGGGTAAAATATTCTGTAGTGTTATTCCTTATATTGTCTTCAGATGAAATTCCCTTAATCGAGAATGACACTCCAATATTGCAAGGTGAAAGGAATATGCCCTCAAGCCAATCAAAATATATATTTTGATGGGTTGTTCTTTATCTTCCAAACTCATCTAATGATATTTTCAAATAAATAAAGGCATTTATTTCATCATATGCTGCATTTTAATTATTTATTTAAGATTATGATGAACCCCATAAATTAGGGCTATGGTTTTAGGGTTATGATGAGATCATATCAGTGAGACCTAAAATCTTAAAATCCTAATTTAAATATTTCTAGTCGATGGAACATTGAATTGGGGATCAATATTTTTGGTAAGACTGGCACGTCCTTTGTATGCTCAATGGAGAGGATGATTGATCTTACAATCACTTGTGTGTGACACTAATACAAGGATGTGGGTGCTCATTAGAGAATGAGTTCGCTGAATTGATCCAAGTCGGGAACATCTAATGGAGTCTTATCTACATGTCAATAGATGATTCTCATAGTGGGAGTTGTGCATGTAGTACTTTGATCTGAGACTACCATAGAACCTCATATATATGAATTCATATTTTGGTTCATCCTCATTCATGACTCAATGATGTACGGGATAATCTAGATATGGTGGATTAGATATGAAAGTTGTGAGTAGGTTAACATGGAATCGATCACTCCTAGTAAGAGGAGATCGCATCCTACCTACTTCAATCAAATGATGATTTAGGAAGTCTTTGATCAAAGCATGATGAAAATTAGAAATGATTTCTATTGTTTCATTAATCGAATCATCATCATAAGATTGAGAGAAAAATGAATATGATATTGGGTTTGGCATATTTTCATACCTAGAGTCATATTCAGGATGCAGGATGATCAAAGAATCCTGTTGCACAGTAACTTTCCACAGAAGAATATTTTTGGTATTTCCATCAAAATTCTATATCTTTTGGGTAGACATGATACATTGGTAGACATCAATCTTGTCTTGTGGGTTCGATCAAATTAAAGAGTTTAATTTGATTGTTAATTTGAAAGTGTTCTAATTGGTCAAATCAGGTTAGCTAGTTTTGACCTAAATCGGTTTGGTTGAGTTTTAACTAGATTAGATCAAATCGCACCTAGACCCACTACTGGCTAGATGTAGAATCCAATGGGTCACATACAAAGAAAATTGATCAAGTGTCTAATTGGATTAGACCATATTTCAAAGTTGAACATGATAGCACATGTTGCAAACCCTAGCACCTAGATTCGAATCAAATTCGAATCAGGTTCTGATTTAGGCTAATTTTGATCCGATTTGAGTCAAACCAGATTTGGTCATGAATTAGGTTAGCCTAGGTTTATTAGGCTTCTTGTTGGGTTCCATATATCTGAGTCCCATGTGCCAGAGACTCTCTCTCTTGGTGCATGGGAAGTATTTTATGTGCAAGGGACACTTTGCCCATTGTTTTGGTTGCCGCCCCATTTTGTAACCTTATCCATTTTAATTTTACATAACTTTTGTTACATAATTTCAGATCTGGATAGAAGGGAACCTAAGAGTCCTTCTGCATATTAATCACTTTGGTGGTTAATGGAATTTGGATAAGATTCAGTCTCCTTGCCGCCCACTCCTTCTTGGTGACACTTGGACTCATGAGTCCAAGTGGTTAAGGACTCCTCCATGCCTCCTCTATCTCCATGCCATTTCCTGATGTGGTGTCCCCATTAAGGGCCATTAGATGGCCATCAAACTAGATCCAAGCCTTTGAATTATGGTGCCACAATTAATGCATCGCGACTCTTCAAAAATATACTACGTAGAATCAGTCCAAAGAGTCCTTCTACCTTAAGGCACCTCTTGGACTAAGTCTATGTAATTTTAAATGGTGCATTTTTTAGATGAGTGTGAGATATGGTGATGGGGCATGAGATGACGATGAGGAAAGGGCATGAGAAATTAAAATGGCACCCCTATGTACATTATAAATAGGGGTGCGCACCGAGAGTCCAAGGCATCAGAAATTTCTCCCTTCTTTCTTGCAATAGGTTCTCTTATCCAATTTTCTTTATTCCTTATCTCTTGTCTAAGAAGGTCCTGATTTAAGGACAAGAAGTCTTCCAATAAGATAAAGAGATTAGGAATAATAATTAAGAAGATAAGAAACTAGAAAGGAAGGCAAGGAAAGGCTAGGAGGGTGACCTTAAAGGCTAAGAAAGGTTATGCCCAAATAATTAAAGTTTTTATCATAAGAATTTTAATTAAATTAATAAAAGATGCTGGTGTCTTGACCAAGTCTCCGTACATATCAACATTTGAGGATGAACACGTGGGCACCTGGTGGAAACCTTGATGGACTACTGTCGGCGATCAAAGTCAAAATTAGGGTTTTGCGATCAGAGATATGTTCTAATATCCTCTTTCATGTTATGAATGCATATTATATGACTTAAATTCTAATAAGGTGGTCCTCGGGTTTGGGTTTGGTTTTAAGATTTTATAATTTTGCTTTGAAATCCATGCTTCCATCCCGTTCACCAAATCCCATAGTGGTATCAGAGCAAGCCTTATTAGGTTAAATCATATTTTGCTATGTTTATATAATAATGGCATAATTATAAATATGATATGATCATATTTAATTTATTTAGCATGTTATTTATATGATGTGATCATATTTGTTTAATCATAATTAAATTATGATGTATGTATCATTCTGTAACGGTGGTAGAGCCGCAGTGTAAGCTCTTTAGTTCTTCAAATGCTCGCTGACACTCAAGAGTCAGTAGAGTGTCTTTGTTTGTGAGAACTTGGAAGAAAGCATACATTCGCTCGACCAATTTTTAACAAATTATTCAGTCTCTACCTTTTCCACTTAGTGCTGAACTTCTTTCACTGACTCAGGGCAATCATCTCCTGCATGGCACGAATCTTCTTTGGATTTGCTTCAATTTCATGCCTCGACACCATAACCCCAGGAACTTATCTGAAGTCTTCCAAAGCATACTTGTGGGTTCAACTTCACTTGTATTTTTGAGGGTACTAAGGTCTCTCAAGTTGGTATGTATTTATTGAGATCACTTTGACAAGCATGTCATCCACATAGACCTCCATGTTGCGGCGATGTACTCTTGAAAATTTTATTTCACCAGGCACTAGTAGGTTGCACCGCATTTTTTAGCCCAAAGGCATAACCTATAATAATAGAGACCACAGTTAGTAATAAAGCAATCTTCTCCTCATCCTCTGGTGCCATTCGAATGGTTATAAGCCGAAGAAGGCCATCCACGAAAGGTGAGGCTCATGGCTCGAAGTTGACATCCACCAGTGATCAATTTGGATAGAAGGTAGCTATCTTTTGGCAGACCTTATTAACTTCTTGAAGTCTTGCACATTCTACCTTGCTAGTCACCTTTTGATGAGACTACATTGGAGACTAGATCGGTAGAGCATTCAGGATGAACCCGACATTGAGGAGCTTGTCACTTCTTCTACAGCCTTTGCCTTTCTAGAGCATAGCCCACATTTTTCCCATCCTCACTAGATGATGTTTGCAACAACGGCCAGGCACATTTCATGACTTCAGCATCAATTCTGGATATGTCAGCTAGGAACCAGCAAAGACATCCATATTTGTTTGCAAAAAAGGCAACGACTGCTTCCAAGTTTCTCTTCCTAGTTGGACCAATCTACATAGTGTTCTTCACTCCCATCATTTAGAGGATGACGATAAGGTCTTCCATGTTCCCCTATTCTTCAATAAGGTCATCGCAAAGTGAGCCATCCACCAGACAAGGTCCGACTGTCCGCTCCTTTGCAAACCAATCGAGTAGCAATGTTTTCTAAACCTTGATCTTCTCTGACATCTCAAACTCATAACTCATTGAAAATCCATTTTCAGTAATAAGTTGACACCATTCCCTGAGTACATTTAGACCAGATCGACTGGAATTGCATTTTAGGTAGTTGAGACCCTCAACCATCAAAAAATCTACTTATGCCCTAGACTGTTCTTGGGTACCGCCCGCAACCATAGTCAATGTTATATTCCTTCAACTAGCATAAAACATCGTCCTGTGAAGCCTACTAATGGGAGTTCAGTGGTTCTAATCTTATTAAGTTTAAATAATTATGGTGAGGACATCATAAAACAAGATATCGATAGAGGCTTTATTATAATAATGCGGGTACATCATAGTCTGCAATATTTAAAGAAAACTAACCACATCATGTGTAGGAATTGAATCCCTATGCATCTTCTTCTGTGAAATGATGGATTCTTCATTTCTCTATCTTTTCTAGCTTGCCGATCTATCCCTCTCTCCATCGAAGTCCCCTGACGATAGTGTGATGATGCAGAGAGAGAGTGATACTCCTAGTTGCTCCTCCCTCCTAGTTGCTCTGGCTATGGTAATGCTCTTGGCCAATCTCTTTTGCTTTAGGCCAACGTCGCAGAAATCGGTTGATCTAGCCCATCCTGATGAGCTCCTCGATCTCGTCCTGAAGTGAATGCACTCTTCAGTATCGTGACCGTGGCTACGATATAGACCAGTACTTGATAGGATGTGCTTGCCAGAAGCGCGCATCCTTTTCGGTCTTGCCAGCTGCTTCTTGATGTCCCATCCAGCACTTGAGTCTTCGAGCATGAGGAGGGCTTGTTGTAAAATCTTTTGAGGAGAGAGTCCATCATGCCCTTCTGTCAGGCTTCTTGTCGTTATGGTTCTAGGAGGAGTTCAGAACTCGTTTTCACTTAGGGAGGTTCTAGTTGGGCTGAGGCTTATTGACTTTTCTTTAGTTGCGGCTTGCTAGATTCTCCCACATTCCACATCTTACGGCTCATCATCCTTGCCTTACAATCTCTCTGTCAGCATAAACATTTAGCTCGGGCCACATATCAGTAAAATCCTTGGTACTTCTTTCTAGAGCAATAGTAGGTCATTCTTCTGATGGCTACCCTTCAGTGTGACCATAGCAAACAAATTGGTCTAGATTCGGACCTCTAGTGCAGTTGCATTGACGCTGACGTAAGCTCGAACTGGCTCTCCATCCTTCTACTCTGTGTTGATGAGGGGTTGAGCCTCTTCTTGGACATTCGGTTGCTTACAAAATGATGACAAATTGATGCTCATTTGCAAAGAAGATCGTGTCTGGCTTTAAAGCTGAGTACAGTTTCTTGTTATGTAAAAGTAAATACTATAAGCCATCTGGGCTATCATCTTTAGAGTTCAAACATACATTTGAACATGTCTTATTATGAACAAAGACAAACCCTGCATTTGTAAGTGGGTTAAATATTCTGTAGTGTTATTCCTTTATTTCTTCAATGAAATTCCCTTAATCGAGAATGACACTCCAATTGCAAGGTGAAAGAAATATGCCCTCAAGCCAATCAAATATATATTTTGATGGTTTTTTTATCTTCCAAACTCTTCTAATGATATTTTCAATAAATAAAGCATTTATTTCATCATATGCTGCATTTTAATTATTTATTTAAGATTATGATGACCCCAAATAGGGCTAATGGTTTTGGGTTATGATGAATCATATCGTGAGGACATTTTAAATAATCGAACATCTTCATCCATATTAGGACGAGGTTCTCCTTCTATTCCTAACGTGGTATTTATCCTTGTCAGGATGAGGTTCTCTTCCTATTCCTGACAAGATTGTAGGGGCACAAAAGGGCCGTTGCAAGGGCCTCTCTCCTCCTCCTATCTTAAATTATCGGAGGTCTTCATTTACGTTTGGATGAGGTCTTAACTTCATCTAGTGATGAAGTCCAGGAGGTTATTTCCTATCATCACAATTTTGCACCGAGAACGAAGGTGTTAAAGTAAAAAAAATTATTGAAATAAAATCATTGATAGTACATTCATAGATTCTCCAAGTTTCTTGAATGTGGGAGATCAGCTCCTCCAAGCTCTTTCAGGTAATAAGTTCTGGGTCAGATGACCTCCTTGATTTTATAAGGATCTTTCTAATGTGGGATGAGCTTTTCTTGATTCTGAGGTTATGAGATAGCTTGTCATCGAAGTACTAAGTCCCCTACTTTGAATGCTTTATTTTTAACTTTGGAATTATAATAGCGGGCTACTTTTTGCTTGTAAACTGCCATCCGAACTTGAGCTTCCTCTCATTTTTCTTCTAATAAGTCAAGGTTGGCTCTATGATCCTGTGAGTTTTTCTGTTCATTGAATGCCATGACTCGTACCGACGAAAGTTTGAGCTCTATCGGGATGACTGCTTCCATTCCAAAAGCTAGTGCAAATGGAGTCTCCCCTATTGGCAATCTTTGGATAGTTCGATATGCCCAAAGTACGTGATAGAGTTCATCTACCCAAGTTCTCCTCACTCTTTCAAGTCTTGCTTTTTTACCTTGTAACAAGGTTCTATTAGTTACCTCGGCCTCGCTGTTTGCCTGTGGATGTGTTACTGATGTAAAGTTATGGAAGATGTTCAAATCTTCACAGAACTCAGTAAATTTTATTCCAACAAACTGTCATCCATTATCTGTTATAAGAGTCTGAGGTAAGCCGAATCTGCAAATAATTGACTTTCAGATGAAGTCCTATACTTTCGCTTTAGTGATCTTCGCCAAAGGTTTGACTTCAATCCACTTAGTGAAGTAATCAATGGCTACCAAGAGAAACTTTTGCTATCTAGATGCCATAGAAAATGGTCCGAGTATGTCCATCCCCCACTATGCAAATGGCTATAGGGCACTCAAGGGTGTAAGCTCAAAGGCCAATTGTCTTTAAACACTTGCATTTCTTTGACACTGATCGTATTTCTTGACATATTCTATAGAATCTTGATACATTGTTGGCCAATAGTAGCCCTATCGAAGTAGTTTATGAGATAAGGATCTGGCTCCTAGATGACTTCTACAGATTCCTTCGTGCACCTCCCATAACGCAAAGTCAGCCACTGAAGGTCGAGATATTTTAAGAGTGGCAAAGAGTATGATCTCTTATATAATTTACCCTCATATAGAATATATCGGGAGGTCTGATTTTTCAGTTTTTGTACTTCTCTTAGATCTTAAGAAAGAACACCATCCTTGAGATACGCAACTAGTGGGTTGATTCAACTGGGCTCATGGTCGACCTACATTATAGTCTGCAGCTCCTCCGAACATGGACATTTCAGAATCTCAAAGAAAACTTCTTTGGGTAGCTCGTTTGGGGCTAGTGTGGCTAATTTGGAGAGAAGAATGACTCTGGCATTTTCTACTCTCGGGATTTGCTTGATATCAAAACTGCTAAAGACAGAAATTAGACTCTTCACTTTTTCAAGATATTTTATTATGCTTTCCTCTCGAACTTCATAATTGCCACTAACTTGTCCTACTACCAACTAAGAGTCACTATAAGCTTGGAGCTGGTCTGCTTTCAGTTCCTTGGCTATCTTCAATCCCATGATCAGTGCTTCACATTCAGTCCCATTATTTATTATAGGAAACTTGAAACATAGTGTGTATTTGGCAATGACTCCCTTTGGGTTAACTAAAATTAGGCCTACACTGACATGAGAAGCATTGGATGAGCCATCCATATATAGGACCCAAAGACCTTCAGGGAGATCTGCTCTTTCTTCAGGAGAGTTCGGCTGCAACCATGGGACACTGGCTTCAATTTACTTAAGTTCAACTTCATCAAGCATGGTACATTCCACAATAAAATATGTCAATATTTAGGCTTTAAATGATGGCCAAGGTTAGAAATTGATGTCAAACTCCGTAAGCTCGATTGCCCATTTTGCTATTCTTCCAGAGGCGCCTGTTCGATAGAGAACTATCTTGATTGGTTGATCAGTAAGGAGAGTTATAGTATGTCCTTAGAAGTAAGGTCAGAGCCTCCGGGCAGCAATCAGTAGAGCATAAGTTAGTTTTTCTAACTTAGTGCACTTGTTCTCGGCATCCCTTAGGACTTGACTTATATAGTAGATCGATCATTGTACTTTTGCCTCCTCCTTGATTAAGACTGCTGCAAAGACCATTGGAGAGACCGCCAAGTATAAAAATAATTCTTCTCTGGGCTCAGGCTTATCCAATAAGGGTGGTGAGCCGAGGTAGCTCTTTAGTTCTTCAAATGCTCGCTGACACTCAAGAGTCTAGTAGAAGTTCTTTGGTTGTTTGAGAACTTGGAAGAAAGGCATACATCGCTCGACCAATTTTGAAACAAAATGATTCAGTGCTACTACCTTTCCCATTAGGTGCTGAACTTCTTTCACTGACTTCAGGGCAGTCATCTCCTGGATGGCACGAATCTTCTTTGGATTTGCTTCAATTTCATGCCTCGACACCATGAACCCCAGGAACTTATCTGAAGTCTCTCCAAAGGCATACTTGGTGGGGTTCAACTTCATCTTGTATTTTTGGAGGGTACTAAAGGTCTCTTCAAGGTTGGTGATGTAATTTATTGAAGATCAACTTTTGACAAGCATGTCATCCACATAGACCTCCATGTTGCGGCCGATGTACTCCTTGAAAATTTTATTCACCAGGCACTAGTAGGTTGCACCTGCATTTTTTAGCCCAAAGGGCATAACCCTATAATAATAGAGACCACAGTTAGTAATAAAAGCAATCTTCTCCTCATCCTCTGGTGCCATTCGAATTTGGTTATAGCCGAAGAAGGCATCCACGAAAGTGAGGAGCTCATGGCTCGAAGTTGCATCCACCAGTTGATCAATTTTGGATAGAAGGTAGCTATCTTTTGGACAGACCTTATTTAACTTCTTGAAGTCTATGCACATTCTTCACTTGCTAGTCACCTTTTTGATGAGAACTACATTGGAGACCTAGATCGGGTAAGAGACTTCATGGATGAACCCGACATTGAGGAGCTTGTCAACTTCTTCTACAATTGCCTTTTGCCTTTCTAGAGCATAGCCGCACATTTTTTCCTTCACTAGATGATGTTTGGGATCAACGGCCAGGCGACATTTCATGACTTCAGCATCAATTCTGGATATGTCAGCTAGGACCCAGGCAAAGACATCCATATTTGTTTGCAAAAAGGCAACGAGCTGCTTCCAAGTTTCTTCTCCTAGGTTGGAGCCAATCTACATAGTGTGTTCTTCACTCCCATCATTTAGAGGAATTGAGATAAGGTCTTCCATGGTTTCCCCTATTCTTCAATAAGGTCATCGCAAAGTGAGCCCATCCACCAGACAAGGGTCCGACTGTCCGCTCCTTTGCAAACCAATCGAGTAGCAATGCTTTTCTAGAACTTGATCTTCTCTGACATCTCCAACCTCATAACTCATTGAAAACTTCATTTTCAGATAATAAGTTGACACCATTGCCTGAGGTACATTTAGACCAGATCGACTGAGAATTGCATTGTAGGTAGTTGAGACCCTCACCATCAAAAAATCTACTTATGCCCTAGACTGTCTTGGGTACCGCCCTGCAACCATAGTCAATGTTATTATTCCTTCAACTAGCATAACATCGTCAGTGAAGCCTACTAATGGGGAGTTCATTGGTCCTAATCGATTATTAAGTATAAATATTATGGAGAAGACATCATAAAACAAGATATCGATAGAGCTTCTATTATTAATAAGAATGCGGTGTACATCATAGTCTGCAATATTTAAAGAAACTACAACCACATCATTGTATGGGAATTGAATCCCTTATGCATCTTCTTCTGTGAAAGTGATGGATTCTTCAGTTCTCTATCTTTTAGCTAGCTTGCCGATCTACCGGCCTCTCTCCATCGAAGTCCCCTAGAGATAGTGTTGATGATGCAGAGAGGAGGTTGATCTCCTAGTTGCTCCTCCCTCCTTAGTTGCTCTGGCTATGGTAATGCTCTTGGCCAATCTTCTTTTGCTTTAGGCCAACGTCGCAGAAATCGGTTGAGCTAGCCTCACCTGATGAGCTCCTCGATCTCGTCCTGAAGATGAATGCACTCTTCAGTATCGTGACCGTGGTCACGATGATAGAGACAGTACTTGATAGGATTGTGCTTGCCAAGGGGAGCGCGCATCCTTTTCGGTCTTGCCAGCTGCTTCTTGATGTCCATCAGCACTTGAGTCTTCGGAGCATTGAGGAGGGCGTTGTTGTAAAATCTTTTGAGGAGAGAGTTCCATCATGCCCTTCTGTCAGGGCTTCTTTGTCGATGAGTTCTAGGAGGAGTTCAGACTCGTTTGCACTTAGGGAGAGTTCTAGATTGCGGCTGAGCTTCATTTGACTTTTCTTTAGTTGCGGGCTTGCTAGATTCTCCCACATGCCACTATCTTACGGCTTCATCATCCTTGGCCTTAAACATCTCTTCTGTTCAGGCATAACCATTAGCTCGGGCCAACATATCAGTAAAATCCTTGGGATACTTCTTCTCTAGGAAGAATAGTAGGTCATTCTTCTGATGGCTACCCTTCAGTGTGACCATAGCAACAAATTGGTCTAGATTTCGGACCTCTAGTGCAGTTGCATTGAAGCGGCTGACGTAAGCTCGAATGGACTCTCCATCCTTCTACTCGATGTTGATGAGGGAGTTTGAGCCTCTTCTTGGACATCGGTTGCTTACAAAATGAGCTGCAAATTGATGGCTCATTTGGTCAAAGAAGAAGATCGTGTCTGGCTTTAAAGCTGAGTACCAGTTTCTTGTAGATGAAAAGGTAAATACCTATAAAGCCCATCTGGCTATCATCTTAGAGTTCAAACATACATTTTGAACATGTCTTTATTATGAACAAAGACAAACCCTGCATTTGTAAGTGGGTAAAATATTCTGTAGTGTTATTCCTTATATTGTCTTCAGATGAAATTCCCTTAATCGAGAATGACACTCCAATATTGCAAGGTGAAAGGAATATGCCCTCAAGCCAATCAAAATATATATTTTGATGGGTTGTTCTTTATCTTCCAAACTCATCTAATGATATTTTCAAATAAATAAAGGCATTTATTTCATCATATGCTGCATTTTAATTATTTATTTAAGATTATGATGAACCCCATAAATTAGGGCTATGGTTTTAGGGTTATGATGAGATCATATCAGTGAGACCTAAAATCTTAAAATCCTAATTTAAATATTTCTAGTCGATGGAACATTGAATTGGGGATCAATATTTTTGGTAAGACTGGCACGTCCTTTGTATGCTCAATGGAGAGGATGATTGATCTTACAATCACTTGTGTGTGACACTAATACAAGGATGTGGGTGCTCATTAGAGAATGAGTTCGCTGAATTGATCCAAGTCGGGAACATCTAATGGAGTCTTATCTACATGTCAATAGATGATTCTCATAGTGGGAGTTGTGCATGTAGTACTTTGATCTGAGACTACCATAGAACCTCATATATATGAATTCATATTTTGGTTCATCCTCATTCATGACTCAATGATGTACGGGATAATCTAGATATGGTGGATTAGATATGAAAGTTGTGAGTAGGTTAACATGGAATCGATCACTCCTAGTAAGAGGAGATCGCATCCTACCTACTTCAATCAAATGATGATTTAGGAAGTCTTTGATCAAAGCATGATGAAAATTAGAAATGATTTCTATTGTTTCATTAATCGAATCATCATCATAAGATTGAGAGAAAAATGAATATGATATTGGGTTTGGCATATTTTCATACCTAGAGTCATATTCAGGATGCAGGATGATCAAAGAATCCTGTTGCACAGTAACTTTCCACAGAAGAATATTTTTGGTATTTCCATCAAAATTCTATATCTTTTGGGTAGACATGATACATTGGTAGACATCAATCTTGTCTTGTGGGTTCGATCAAATTAAAGAGTTTAATTTGATTGTTAATTTGAAAGTGTTCTAATTGGTCAAATCAGGTTAGCTAGTTTTGACCTAAATCGGTTTGGTTGAGTTTTAACTAGATTAGATCAAATCGCACCTAGACCCACTACTGGCTAGATGTAGAATCCAATGGGTCACATACAAAGAAAATTGATCAAGTGTCTAATTGGATTAGACCATATTTCAAAGTTGAACATGATAGCACATGTTGCAAACCCTAGCACCTAGATTCGAATCAAATTCGAATCAGGTTCTGATTTAGGCTAATTTTGATCCGATTTGAGTCAAACCAGATTTGGTCATGAATTAGGTTAGCCTAGGTTTATTAGGCTTCTTGTTGGGTTCCATATATCTGAGTCCCATGTGCCAGAGACTCTCTCTCTTGGTGCATGGGAAGTATTTTATGTGCAAGGGACACTTTGCCCATTGTTTTGGTTGCCGCCCCATTTTGTAACCTTATCCATTTTAATTTTACATAACTTTTGTTACATAATTTCAGATCTGGATAGAAGGGAACCTAAGAGTCCTTCTGCATATTAATCACTTTGGTGGTTAATGGAATTTGGATAAGATTCAGTCTCCTTGCCGCCCACTCCTTCTTGGTGACACTTGGACTCATGAGTCCAAGTGGTTAAGGACTCCTCCATGCCTCCTCTATCTCCATGCCATTTCCTGATGTGGTGTCCCCATTAAGGGCCATTAGATGGCCATCAAACTAGATCCAAGCCTTTGAATTATGGTGCCACAATTAATGCATCGCGACTCTTCAAAAATATACTACGTAGAATCAGTCCAAAGAGTCCTTCTACCTTAAGGCACCTCTTGGACTAAGTCTATGTAATTTTAAATGGTGCATTTTTTAGATGAGTGTGAGATATGGTGATGGGGCATGAGATGACGATGAGGAAAGGGCATGAGAAATTAAAATGGCACCCCTATGTACATTATAAATAGGGGTGCGCACCGAGAGTCCAAGGCATCAGAAATTTCTCCCTTCTTTCTTGCAATAGGTTCTCTTATCCAATTTTCTTTATTCCTTATCTCTTGTCTAAGAAGGTCCTGATTTAAGGACAAGAAGTCTTCCAATAAGATAAAGAGATTAGGAATAATAATTAAGAAGATAAGAAACTAGAAAGGAAGGCAAGGAAAGGCTAGGAGGGTGACCTTAAAGGCTAAGAAAGGTTATGCCCAAATAATTAAAGTTTTTATCATAAGAATTTTAATTAAATTAATAAAAGATGCTGGTGTCTTGACCAAGTCTCCGTACATATCAACATTTGAGGATGAACACGTGGGCACCTGGTGGAAACCTTGATGGACTACTGTCGGCGATCAAAGTCAAAATTAGGGTTTTGCGATCAGAGATATGTTCTAATATCCTCTTTCATGTTATGAATGCATATTATATGACTTAAATTCTAATAAGGTGGTCCTCGGGTTTGGGTTTGGTTTTAAGATTTTATAATTTTGCTTTGAAATCCATGCTTCCATCCCGTTCACCAAATCCCATAGTGGTATCAGAGCAAGCCTTATTAGGTTAAATCATATTTTGCTATGTTTATATAATAATGGCATAATTATAAATATGATATGATCATATTTAATTTATTTAGCATGTTATTTATATGATGTGATCATATTTGTTTAATCATAATTAAATTATGATGTATGTATCATTCTGTAAGATTGCCCTAACATAGTGACATATATTCACTATATAATGATGGTTGTCCTAGAATGATTACACATGCTATTATGTTTGTAATATATCATGATTGATATATATTCATGTATTCAGTATGATTTTAAATTAGAATGTGTAAGAGACCATTTAAAGTCCTTTATAAAAATTATATTGAGTTGTAGTGTAATTAACCGATAGCAAAACCAATCTGGATGTCTAATTGATCAATCGATGTCTAGAAAAGTGGTTCATGATTGGTAAAGAGAATGTGGTTTCTAATTGATTTCGTTGTCTGATCTAGCTAATTTATTGATATCTAAGGAAAGCAATGGAGGGACCCCCACCTCTCTCCCACTTACCTAACTGATTAGATTAATTTAATTCTAGATTGGGGTGCTTAGAGTTATATTCACTACATTAAGGCCTTCCTTCATGCTAGTTCATTATTATGTTACAAATCATATTAGGATTGTTGTGTAACCACAAGACTTATTATGGGGACTGATGTAATATTAATCTGGTGCATTGAGATGCTTACAGCATTTTGGGTATACTACTTTGTTGTGCAACCACAAGAGCAGCTATATTCTATTTTGACTATACAGAAATGAAGGATCCTATTTAACTAAAATATTATAGTTTGTTGTGCTAACACAAGGCTATTAATGTTTTAGAGGTCAGGGTTATAATGAGAATTGCATGAGATGCAATTGAAAAGAGTTTCCTACCTTTGAACTTATAAAAGATTTGTTGTGCTAACACAAGATCTTTTATAAGAAATTAGGGTTTCAATCCCACTAACAAAACCAATTAAGATTTCTCGATTATCATAGTAGAGGGTTATGATATTCGATAAAATAGTAGGAGACACAATTAAATTAAAGACCTAATTTAATTATGTATGTCATCATGAGTTATTTGCTTATGTAATGTTCTTTATTATGAAGATTAAATGTCTTCTTCAATTTCACTACGTTCAATTTTGGATTCAAATAAATTGACCGAACCCAATTATATGGATTGATTGAAAAACCTTAAAATAGTACTCAATCAGGAGAATCTCTCCTATATCCTCGAATCCCCTAATCCTAAGAAATTAGGGGAAGATGCCATAGATGATGAAAAAGCGACTTATAAAAAGTGGCAAAATGATTCTCTTACTGTCAAATGCATCATACTAGCCTTCATGAGTAACGAGTTATAGAGGTAGCATGATGGCATGGATACTCAGTCCATATTGCTTATTCTAAAATAGCTTTATGGGGAGTACAGTAGGACTACTAGATATGAGATATCTAAGCAATTATTTCATGCTAGGATGATAGAAAGATCATCCATACAAAACCATATTCTGATGGTAATTGATCTAATCACTCGATTAACTCAATTAGGTTTTATTATAGATGGAGAGTTAAATCAGGATCTGATCATACAAATGACTCCCAAAATTATTTTCTCAATTTGTTGTGAACTATCACATGAATAAACTGAATACTACCCTATCGAAGCTATTAAATATGTTAAAAATAGTAGAGAGCCATATCAAGAAGGATAAGGCTCCTCTTCTTCTTGTAGATAGGATGTCCAAGAAGAAGGCAGGTAAAAAGGATTCTAAGAGGAGGCTGAACCCTAAAGGTGGCATAAATAAGAGGAAGAAGGAGATGAAGGCCTCCAGTTAGATGATCTGTTATCACTGTGGTAAAGTAGGTCATTAACAAGTTGTACAAAGAAAAGTTCTTTGAACCTTATGATTATGAATCATTAGGAACTTGTGAATCATGTCTCAAGGGTAAAATGACTAAGACTCCATTTAGTGAACATCGAGAAAGGGCAAATGAGTTATTAGGACTTGTACATTCGGATGTATGTGGTCCTATGACAACTCAGGCCAAAAGGGGATACTCTTATTTATTACATTTACTGATGATTTATCTAGGTTTGAATATGTGTATCTTATGAAATACAAATCTGAAGCCTTTGATAAATTTAAAGATTATCAAAGTATGGTCGAGAAATAAATTGGAAAGAGTATAAAAATCCTTTGATCTGATTTGGGCGGAGAATACTTATCCTATGAATTTTTAGACTATATTAAAGTAAATGGCATTCTCTTTGAATTGACCTCTCCTTATGCACCATAATTAATTGGTATAGCCGAAAGAAAGAATTGTACCTTATTGGATATGGTACGGTCCATGATGTGCTTCACAGAATTATCTATTTCCTTCTGGGGTTATGTCCTGAAGACCATAATGTATATCTTGAATAGAGTACCTTCTAAATCTGTATCTAGTACTCCATATGAGATATAGAGAGGTAAAGAATATAATATTAAGTATCTTAAGATATGGGATTGTCCGACATATGTCAAAAGAAATTTTGGACATAAGCTAGATGCTAGATCAGACAAATGTCTATTTATCGGATATCCTAGAGATAGTATGGGATATCTATTCTACCATCCTACTAAACAAAAGGTATTTGTAAGCAGGCATGCCACTTTCATGGAGAAAGAGTTTATCCTAGGAAGAGGTAGTGGATATTAAACTTAGTGAAGTTCAAGAAGAACAAATAGACATTTCTCAACAAAATAAACACATAAATATGGAAGAACCAATACACACAACTCTTATCCATAGGTCTGATAGAGTGCAACATGCACCTATGAGGTATGGATTCATTATTGAGAATAATGAAGCCCAAGTCATTGAGAATGATGAACCTCTGACCTATACAAAAGCAGTCATGAGTAGAAACTCTGACAAATGGCTGGCTGCCATGCAATCCGAAATGGACTCTATGTACACTAACAAAGTATGGACTTTGGTAGATGCACCAGAGGGTGTAAACCCTATTGGGTACAAATGGGTCTTTAAGAAAAAGATTGGAGCAGATGGTCGAGTTGAAACCTATAAAGTCAGATTGATAGCTAAGGGTTTCAGGTAAAAATAGAGGATTGATTATGATGAAACATTTTCACCTATTGGGATGCTCAAATCTATTCGGATTATGCTTGCCATAGCAGCATACCACGATTATGAAATATGAAAAATAGATGTGAAGACCGCCTTCCTTAATGGTTTCCTAAAGGAGGAAGTCTACATGTCACAGCTAGAGGGATTTGTCTCAATTGAGAGACTAAATTAGGTATGCAAGCTTAAAAGATCTATTTATGGATTAAAGCAAGCATCAAGGAGTTGGAACATCTGCTTTGATGTTACAGTCAAAGAGTTTGGCTTCATCAAGAATATGGATGAACCTTGGGTGTACAAGAAGACTAGAGGGAGTGCCATAGTTTTCTTGGATTTATATGTAGATGACATACTCCTTATTGGGAATGATATCTCAATTTTACAATCGATTAAATTATGGCTATCAAATAAGTTTTCAATGAAAGACTTGGGAGAAGCATCCTATATACTTAGAATAAAGATCTATAGAGATAGATCTAAAAGGATGCTAGACTTATCACAGTCTAGGTACATTGACTTAATACTGAAAAGATTCAGCACAGATGAAAATAAAAGAGGTTACTTACCTATGAGTCAAGGCATACATCTCTCTAAGAAAATATCTCCTAAGACACCTAACGAGAGAAACAGAATGAGTTCTATTCCTTATGATTCGATTGTAGGATCAATAATGTATGCCATGTTATGTACCAGACCTGATGTTGTTTATGTCTTAAGCATTGCAAGTAGATTTCAAGCTGATCTAGGAGAGGATTGTTGAAAAGCTGTGAAAAATATTCTTAAGTACTTGAGAAGAACTAAGGATATTTTTCTAGTATATGGTGGATCTGATCTTAAACTTGAAGCATATTCTGACTCTAGTTTTCAATCAGACCCAGATGATAACAAATTCATTTTTAGGATATGTCTTTACTCTGAACGGTGGAGTAGTGAGTAGGAAGAGTATCAAGCAGCCAACTGTAGCTGACTCAACCACTGAGGCAGAATACATAGCTACAAGTGAAACCACTAAGAAAGCTATCTGGATGAAGAAGTTCATCATTGAATTGGATGTTGTTCCTAAAATTGAGAACCCAGTACCACTTTACTGTGATAATACTGGAGCAGTTGCTCAAGCAAAGAAATCAAGATCTCATCATAAGTCCAAGCACATTCTGAGATACTTCCATCTCGTTCGTAAAATTATTGAAAGATAAGATGTTGTCATTGAATGAGTAGATACAAAAAAAAAACATAGCAGACCCGTTCACTAAGGCTTTACCATAGCAGTAGTTCGATCGCCATCTTGAATGTATGGGATTAAAACATAAGGGTGATTGGCTTTAGTGTAAATGGGAGATTGAAAGGAATATGCCCTTAAGTCAATCGAAATATGTATTTTGATGGACTGTTCTTTGTCTTTCAAACTCATGTAATAATGACATTTTCAAATAAATAAAGTCATTTATTTCATCATATCCTGCATCTTAATTATTTATTTAAGATAATGATGAACTCCATAAATTAGGGCTATGATTTTAGGGTTATGATAAGATCATACCAGTGAGACCTAAAACCTTAAAATCCTAATTTAAATATTTCTAGCCGATGAAACATTGAGTTAGGGATTAATATTTTTGGTAAGACTAGCACAACCTTTGTATGCTCGATGGAGAGGGTGATTGATCTCAAAATTAATTGTGTGATACTAATATAAGAATGTGGGTGCAAATTAGAGAATGAGTTCACTGAATTGATCCAAGTCGAGAACATCTAATGGATTCTTATCTACATGTCAATAGATGATTCCCATAGTAGGAGTTGTGCATGTAGTCCTTTGACCTGAGACTACCATAGAACATTATATATGAATCCATATTTTGGTTCATATTCATTCATGACTCAGTCATATATAGGGTGATCTGGATATGGTGGATTAGATATGAAGGTTGTGAGTAGGTCAACATGGAATCAATCACTCTTGGTAAGAGGAGATCGCATCCAACCTACTTCAATCAAATGATAATTCAAGAAGTCTTTGATCAAAGCATCATGAAAATTAGAAATGGTTGCTAATGATTCATTAATCAAATCATCATCATAAGATTGAAAGAAATATGAATATGATATTGGGTTTGACATATTTTCATACCCAGATTCATATTCGGAATGCAGGGTGATCGAAGGATTCTATTGCACGGTAACTTTCCACTGAAGGATATTTTTAGTATTTCTATCAAAATTTTATATCTTCTAAATAGACATGATACGTTTCTAGACGTCAATCTTATCTTGTGGGTTCGATCAAATTAAAGAGTTCAATTTGATCATCAATTAGAAAGTGTTCTAATTGGTCAAATCGAGTTAGCTAGTTTTGACCTAAATCAGTTTGGTTGAGTTTTAACTAGATTAGGTCAAATCACATCCGAACCCACTGCTGGCTAGATGTGGAACCCAATAGGTCATACACAAAGGGAATTGATCAAGGATCTAAATGGATTAGACCATGTTTGTAAGTCGAACATGCTATCACATGTTGCAAACCCTAGCACATAGATTCGAATCGGATTCTAATTTGGGCTAATTTTGATCCAATTTGAGTCAAATTAGATTTGATCTTGAATTAGGTTAGCCTAGGTTTATTGGGCTTCTTGTTGGGTGCCATATATCTGAGTCCCACATGCTAGAGACTCTATCTCTTGGCACGTGGGAAGTATGTTATGCGCAAGGGATACTTGGTGCATTATTTTGGTTGCCACCCCATTTTGTAACATTATCCATTTTATTTTTCCGTAACTTTTGTTACGTGATTTCAGATCTAAATAGAAGGAAGCCTAAGAGTCCTTCTGCATATTAATCACTTTGGTGGTTAATGGAATTTGGATAAGATTCAGTCTCCTTGCCGCCCACTCCTTCTTGGCACCACTTGGACTCATGAGTCCAAGTGGTTAAGGACTCCTCCATGCCTCCTCTATCTCCACGCCATCTTCTGATGTGGCATCCCTATTAAGGGCCATTAGATGGCCATCAAACCAGATCCAAGCCTTTGAATTATGGCAACATAATTAATGCATCATGACTCTTCGTAAATAAACTACGTAGAATTAGTCTATAGAGTCCTGCTGCTTTAAGGCACCTCTTTGACTAAGTCTATGTAATTTTAAATGATGCATTTTTTAGATGGATGTGATATATGGTGATGGAGAATGAGATGAAGATGAAAGAAGGGTGTGAGAAATTAAGATGGCACCCCTACGTACATTATAAATAGGGGTGTGCACCGAGAGTCCAACGCATCAGAAATTCCTTCCTCCATTCTTACAATAGGTTCTCTTATCCAATTTTCTTTATTCCTTCTCTCTTGTCAAGACAAGGTCCTGATTTAAGGATAAGAAGTCTTCCAATAAGATAAAGAGATTAGGTATGAAAATTAAGGAGACAAGGAACAAAAATGGAAGGCAAGGAAAGGCTTGGAGGATGATATTAAAGGTTAAGGAAGGATATGCCCAAATAATTAAAGTTCTTATCATAAGAATTTTAATTAAATTAATCAAAGATGCTGGTGTCTTGATCAAGTCTTCATGTGGATCAACATTGGAGGATGAACATGTGGACACCTGATGGAAACCCTGACGGACTACTATCGGCGATTAGAGTCAAAATTAGGGTTTTGCAATCAGAGGTATGTTCTAATATCCTCTTTTATGTTTTGAATGCATATTATATAATTTAAATTCTAATAAGGCAGTCCTAGGGTTTGGGTTTGGTTTTATGTTTTCATAATTTTGCTTTGAAATCCATGTTTCCATCCTATTCACCAAATCCTACATAAGGAATAAAGGTTTGGCTGTCACCTAATTTCTCCATGTTTAAGATCAGATATGACATACTCGCTAAGAGTAGTGAGCAGATATAAGTCTGATCAAAGTGAGAACCACTAAAATATTGTATAGACAATCCTTAAGTATTTAAAAAATACTAAGGTCCAATGACTCAAATATGAAGATATTGACTTAAAACTTATGGATGTTTTGATTCCAATTTTTAGTCAGATTAGATAACAACAAGAAAGTGTCGGATCATACCCTAATTGCAAGAAAAATTTACTGAAAAGATTCCAAGCAGGATACTATAGCCTATTCAGTTAATAATGTAGAGTACATTATGGCATATGATGCTGTCATGTAAGTGTTAGATATGTGTGCCCTAGAAGCCAAAATTGGCTGACACTTATAATACACTTCTAGGGGCAAAATTATAGTTTTGACTATAAATAATAAAATAAATTATTTTTTATTATAAATCTATATTTAGTGTCTATGATACATCCCTTGAGTTAATAGTAATGATAATTCTTATTTTCAAGAGTTGAAAATTTAAGATAAGAATTTTCATTATTAACTCATAAAATGCTTCCGACCGTAGGATCATCATGAGGAAAGTGATTGATCCAAAAGGTTGGTGTATAATTGCTTCTTTATAGTAGATGAGTCTAGAGTCTATGATGTAGAGACATCAGAGTGAGAGTATAGGTACTCGTTAGAGAATGAGGGCACTGAGCGTGACCACCTCGAGCAGTCATAAGAAAGTCTACCTTCTCATCGATGACTGGCTCGAAGCTGCAGTGGTGTGTCTAGTTCTTTGATCTGAGGTGCATCGACAGTTCACCTTGAGGGTGTTATTGTTTGACTACACCATAACTCAATCTTCTAGCCATTCGAAATCCTGAGGTGTATGTTGGCTATAGAATGTTCATTGTAGGAATTGGATTGCACCAAGAGGAAATCTATCTACCTCGGTGGATGAGGAGCAGCCCTATGATGATCATGAGAATCAAGTCCATA
This sequence comes from Cocos nucifera, assembly GCA_006176705.1. NCBI lineage: Eukaryota > Viridiplantae > Streptophyta > Magnoliopsida > Arecales > Arecaceae > Cocos > Cocos nucifera. The sequence continues at coordinate 258,460 of QRFJ01001156.1, read as the reverse complement.
AGCCCATGGCCATGGCAGAGTGAAATAATAGAAAGAGTTTCTATTAAGGTTTTCACATCGGACTTGAATCGAATGATTAAATCATATGACGAAAATTAGGGTTTGATGAGTTCACCTTAACCCTAATCTGATCGGGGCTCAAGATAGAAGAACTTAATCACATAGGTAGCTGCACCGAGAGGTTCATTTTTCAATTTTGATGGGTTGCCACCATATACTGCTAGGTGTCACTAGTGGATTTTGGGAGCAATTAGAATGATTTGGATGATCGATCATTCTAGTTGTATGAATCAGAATAAGTTCTAATCCATCAAAAGATCTTTCGATGATGTCAATGATAGAGATCATGATATATTCCATTACCATACAAAACTGAACCTAACTGGATCACACAAACAAGGGTTTGAATTTGGATATCATCAATTGGACTAATCCAATTTAATTGATTTAAATAAGATTCAATTAGGTTCAAGGAAATCGTGCTAGCACACGATTGAGCCTAACGTTCTCCTTCTACTATCATAAAAAGTTATCTCGACTGAGCCAAATGTGTTTATGCTCACTCAGGTATCTTTACTTGATCTGATTGAAGCTTGTCCAGGTCAGAAAAGGATTGTCTTAATTTATGAGATAAATTTGAGACAACACCTATCATTTTCCATTACATGCTAATTCTTGTCTTTTGACTTTGGTCAAACGTTGACCTTTGACACTTAGACATCTGCCCATGTGTCATGCACCCATAGGAGAGCAAATAGGGGCTTGTCCTCTTGCTAAAAATTAGAAAGAAAGGGGAACACATCTAGGGAGGCATGCGTCCATGGATAGGGATGCCTGAAGTCCTATACAGATGGGACTCCAGGTTGCTTTTTAGAATCAACTTAGGTAGGCGCCTAAGAGTCAGCTTTGACCAGTCTTGGTGCTACCTAATGATGATTTAAGGGGCCTCTCATCTGATTGGATCAGGTGATGTCATCCCATCAATAAAATTTAGATCTGATTGCATGAAGCAACATGATTGGTTGGGATGATGTGCAACTGCATGGCGCAGTAGGGTCTATATAAACCCTATCTGCGCCAAGCTTTACAGAAGTTCTTCCTTAGCCCATGCCCAAATGCTTCCCCTCTCCCTCCTCCATGCCATCTTCTAGTCCTCTCTCTCCTCTCCATGCCCAAGGAGATTTGAGCTCCAGTTTGGTATGATCCAGGCAAGAGAAAGGTGACAAGAAAGAAAGAAGGCAGCATTGCTGTAAGGGACGATTCCAGATCTTCAAAAGGAGTTTTGAAGATCCTCCAAATCAAATCCAAAATTGATATTTGGAGAGATGATAAAGAAGGAGAAGATCTCTAGATCTACCCTGAGTGCATATCGATAGAGGTCAGGCGCTTGCATGGCTAGATCCAGAACTTCAGACAATCAGCAAGATCATCACAGAATAATCTGATTACCCAACAAAAGGTATAAAATTAAATCAGATTTAATTTTCTTTTATTTTATTTTATTAGATCTATAAAATTAGATCTGAAATATCTTAGATCTAATCTAGATTTAAAATAAAAATTTTTGAAATATATCTCTTGATCCAATCAGATCTGAATGAACCTGACCCAGGAAATTAGAATTTCTCCTTCAACTGGTATCAGAGCCAGGTTCTAATAAATTATTTAGATCTAATTTTATTTTAATTTTAATCTAATAATTAAATAATTTTAGATATCACATAAGATGCGATTAGATCTAAAATCATAAAAATTAAAATTAAATAATTTAGATCTAAGTTTTACAAGATGCATGATTAGTTGTAAAATAGAACTGTTCTATACATAGTCTTGCATGTTCATAATTTAATTTGATTAAGATATAATTTTAGATCTATTTATTTATTATTTTTTAATATTATGAATATTATAATAATATCTAAAAAAAATAAATAAAATTATTTAATTTTTGGATCATATGAGATATGATGAATGCATGTTTAGACTTGTTGTAGAATAGTTTTATATAATTATCTAGATTAGAATTTATTTTGATGTAATTAATTTAAATTTAATTTTTTAGATAAATTATGAGATAATTTAGATCTAAAAATATGCATGATATGATACATGATATGTATGCAAAACATGTATAAAGTTAGATCAATTTTTATATATAAGATATATGATGTAGATCTAACTAGTTTTATAGATTTATATTTCTAATTAAGGTGTTCTCCTTGGCCATCCGATCATAAGAATAAAGTAGGATTTAAATGCCCTCTCTTTCTATTTGATGGGGTATTCTTATAATGTGTAGGGGTGCTGCACATTCGTCCTTAATAAAAAATCAAGAACTTACTTTCTGCAAAATCCTAGATCATGAAATTCTAGGATTTTATTTACATATTTTGTTTGTAAACTCTGAACTTAATTAAGAATTAAGATTATGAAATATTTATTAGGTCTAAAATTAAAAATTTTAGATCTAAGACATATTCATAAAATTGGGTTCGAGCTTGGGTAGCTCAATTAGGTTTAAACAGTTGATCAAACCGAATCAAGAGTTGGTTAGATGGGATCAACAGTACTTAAATTGACTAGTCTAATAGGATTAAGTCTAGGTCAAGATTGAGTCACGTGAGTGATCGATCAAGCTAAGACCTAATTAGGCTCAATGGTTAGATTATGGATTGTAGGCTAACCCAATTGATTCTGGCTCAATAATTTGGTATCTAAGGTAAGTTTGGTAGATACAATCGACTAATTTTTAATTGAGAGCTACTCGACTTGAATGCATTCTTATTGAGTTAATGACATATCCCTTCCATCGGTCTCACTTACCTGGCCATATTTGTTGGCTCAGTCCTGATCTGAAGTGATCAATAATTTGAGCTAATCCATACCACTAGGTTAGTCATAATGGTTATGACTATGTCAAGTCTTGTTTAATGAGACCTAAATCAAATCTTCTTAAGAAAAGATTAAGTCTAAGATCTTCCATCATTATAGATATGCGGGCCCTTCCTGGGTTGATTGTTCTCGATTGGTTATAGTGGTTTAGTTGCACCGAAAAGATGCAATCATATTTATTAGGCATTGGATGCTACAGGCTGGAGGATGGATTGGACTCAATATTTTGGATACGGTGAGAGATTTAATTAGGAATTCAATCTATGCAAATGATAGATCTGACTTAACTAAGGAGTGGATCAGTATTCTAGGCACAATGAGATTCATGAATTAGAGACCAAGTTTGGGTGCACCATGATTAGAGAATCATTGAACAAGAGTTGTTCACTTATTGACTAACCCATCATCAATAACTGTGAGATGAGGTGATGAGTCAGTTGGTGGGAGCACAACACCCACTAGAAATCATTAATTATGGAGATATTCGCATCTCTACAAAGGGAGTGTAGGAATTCGAAAAAATAATAGGAGCTAAGTTATTTAAAAATAAAATCTCTAAATAAATTGGTCAAGTCTTAATTACAATATCTAACTAAAAACTTTGACTCTCTATAGAAAAATATCTGCATCTAATCCACTAGCACGTATCCTGGACACCCATAGACTGATCGAACCCAATTACAAGGATTGGCTCCAAAACTTCAAAATTATTTTGGATTCCAAGAAGTTAACTCATGTATTAGACAAGGATCCTTCCATCTTACCAACTTGTCCGTCCGCTGAATAGAGAGCGTCTCTTGAAAAGTGGATGAACGAAGATAACAAGGCCAAATACTACATATTGGGCTCGATGTCTGATGAGCTTCAGCGCCAACATGAAGATATTAGAACTACCCATCAAATATTGGTTCACCTACAAGAGATGTTTGGTAAACAGAGTTGCGCAGCCAAGTATCAAGTCACTGAACGACTTTTTAAGGCTAAAATGCATGATGGACAGTCAGTCCAAGATCATTATCTGATGATGATCAAGAACTTGGAAGAGCTTGAGAAGCTCAGAGTGAAGTTGGATCTAGATCTGCAAAATGATATAATTCTGCAATCTTTGACTGATGCATATGGGCAGTTCATCATGAACTACCATATGCATAAACTTCAAAATTTCTTGGCCGAACTTATGAACATGCTGGTTACTACTGAGCTTTCCATGAAAGGTTCTAAAGGCTTAGTGCTTGCTATGAAATGGACTTTTTCTAAGAGAGAGTCTTTTGGAAAGAAAAAAAGTTTATAAAAAAGTAGGTGGAAGAAGAAAAGAAGAAAAAGATAGAGCTGAAGAAGAAGGCCGCTGATAAAGCAAAGTATTTCCATTGCAATAATGATGGCCACTGAAAGCGGAACTGCCCTACTTACCTGGCCACCCTGAAGAATAAGAAGGAGGCAGGTCCTTCTGAAGGTATGCTCGTTATTGAGTCTAAACTTACGATTTCTTCTGCATCCAATTGGATGCTTGACTCTAGTTCTAGTGCTCATTTGTGCACTTTTATGCAAGATCTTGAGGATAGTAGGAGGCTGAGGGATGGTGAGATGATCCTGCGCATCAAAAATGGAGCAAGAGTTGCTGTCGTGGTCGTAGGAATATAACTTCTTCGACTACCATCTGATTTAGACTTAGTATTAAAAGACTGTTATTATGTGCCTGCTGCAAGCAGAAATTTAATTTCTGTTTCATGCCTAGCACTAGAAGGCTATGTAATTAATTTTCTTAAGGATCATTATAACATTCTTTATGAAAGAAATAAAATTGCAAGTGGTTTTTTTATTAACGATCTTTATCAGTTACATATTGATGTATCTATTTTTAATATCGAGCTTAATATGAATGCCATGAAACGACCTAGGGATAGTCCAAACGATAGGTATCTATGGCACCTAAGACTAGGTCATATAGCAGAAGATAGGGTTAACAAATTAGAAAAAATTGAGCTATTGAATCCATTGACTTTCGAGTCATATCCAATTTGTGAATCTTGTCTTCATGGCAAAATGACTAAACTTCCTTTTGTAGGACATGGGGAAAGGGCCACGGATCTTCTTGCCCTAGTACATACTGATGTGTGCGGCCCATTTGATGTGCCAGCTAGAGGCAATTTTGTCTAACTTTGTCTACTTCATAACCTTTACCGATGATTTATCTAGGTATGGATATGTGTATCTTGGGAGACACAAGTTTGAAGCTTTTAAAAAGTTCAAGAAATTTAGACATGAAGTAGAAAAGCAAACTAGAAAACCCATTAAGATTCTTCGATCAGATCGAGAAGGTGAATACCTTAGTATGGAATTTCTAGACTATCTCAAGAAAAATGGCATAGTCTCTTAATGTACTCTACCTAGAATACCTCAACTCAATGGGATTTTAGAACAGAGAAATCGAACCCTATTAGATATGGTCCGATCCATGATGAGCTTTACAAACCTCCCTGATTTTCTTTGGAGATATTCTTTGTTAACTACAATATACTTACTGAATAGGATTCCTTCTAAAACCATTCCTACCACACCATATGAGATATGGCATGGTAAGAAATTAAGTTTAAGTCATCTCAGAATTTGGGGTTGTCCGACTCATGTCAAAAGACAACAAGCAGACAAGTTAGACTTAAGGTCCTTTGGAGCCTGATTTATAGGATATCCTAAAGAGTCATTAGGATATTTTTTCTATATTTCAGAAGATCACAATATGATTGTGAGTTGATATGCAATCTTTCTTGAAAAATAGTTTATTCAAGATAGCAGCATTGGAAAGCAGATCAAGCTCGATGAGAAAGTCTCACAAGAGCAATGAGCTAAGGACCAAATGGAACCAAATTAGGTTGAGCCAATACAATCACTACCTCCTCCACCTCTTAGATCGAAAAGGATTTCCCATCTTCCTGAGAGGTACTTAGGTACCATTTTAGAGAAAATAGAGAAAATGTTCCTCATAGGTAATGGGATTTATGGTGATGATCCCAAAACCTATAACAAGGCGATATCGGACATTGACTCCAAAAAATGGTTAGAGGCAATGAAGTCAGAAATTGACTCGATGCACTCAAATCAAGTCTGGACCTTGATAGATCCACTAGAAGGTATAGTACCTATTGGGTGTAAATGGATCTACAAGAGAAAGATTGGTGTAGATGGGAATGTGGAGACATTCAAAGCTAGACTAGTGGCAAAAGGTTATAGTCAGGGCGAAGGCATTGACTATCAAGATACTTTTTTGTCAGTAGCTATGCTAAAATTCAACCGCACATTGCTTGCTATTGTAGCATATTTTGATTATGAAATATGACAAATGGATGTGAAAATGACATTCTTAAATGGATATCTTGAGAAAGATAATTATATGGGACATCCGCTAGGTTTCACATCCAGTGATACTAATCACAAGGTATGTAAGCTGCAAAGGTCCATATATGGACTTAAGCAAGCATCTTGGAGTTGGAATACTCATTTCAATGATGTGATCAAATTGTTTGATTTCATCAAGAATAAAGAGGAACCATGTATCTTCAAAAAGATTAGTGGGAGCGCTATTATCTTTCTCGTATTATATGTGGATGAATCCTCCTTATTGGGAATGATATTCTCACGTTGACCATAGTTAAAATATGGTTATCTAAAGAATTCTCCATGAAAGACCTAGGAGAAGCATCCTTATTCTAGTAATTAAGGTCTATAGAGATAGACCAAATAGGATGCTAGGACTTTCACAGAAGATGTACATAGAGGAAGTGCTAAAGAGGTTTAGCATGAAAAACTCTAAGAGAGGTTTGGTACCCTTTAGACATGGTATTCATCTTTCCAAGAAGGTGTGCCCTAGCACACCTGAGGAAATAGAACACATGAGCAAGATCCCTTATGCTTCAGCAATAGGGAGCCTCATGTATGCCATGTTATGTACACGACCTGATACAGCCCATGCTGTGAGTGTCACGAGCAGATATCAGTCAAATCCAGATGAAGAACATTGGACTTCTGTGAAATATATCCTTAAGTACTTGAGAAGAACTAAGGATATATTGTTGGTCTTTGGTAATGGAGAACTCCAAATCCAGGGATATACAGACTCGGATTTTATGTCCGATGTAGATGATCGAAAGTCAACATCTGGAAGTCTATTTGTGTGTAGTGGTAGAGCTGTCAGATGGAAAAGTTCCAAGCAGACTATGATAGCTGATTTCATCATGGAATCAAAATATATTGCTGCGTCAGAAGCTACAAAGGAGGCATTCTGATACAAGAAGTTTGCTATAGAGATTGGAGTGATTCCATCAGATGCCATTCCTCTATACTGCGATAATAATGGCGCCATAACCCTTGCTAAGGAACTGAGGTCTCATCAGAAATCTAAGTACATTGAGCAGTGATACCAACTCATCCATGATTACCTCGAGAAGATTACGTCGAGGTCAAGAGAGTCAACTCCACAGACAATGCGGTAGACCCACTTACAAAGCCGTTGGGCCAGCAAAAGATCGAAGCCCATCTTAAGAAGATGGGACTTAGATTTATAGCCAATTGGCTTTAGGTCAAGTGGAAGTTTGTTAGATATGTGTGCCCTAGAAGCCAGAATTGGCTGACACTTGTAATACACTTCTAGGGGCAAAATTATAATTTTGACTATAAATAATAAAATGGATTATTTTCTATCATAAATGTGTATTTAGTGTCTGTGATACATCTCTTGAGTTAATGATAATGATAATTCTTATTTTCAAGAGTTAAAAATTTAAGATAAAAATTTTCATTATTAACTCATAAAATACTCTCGACCGTAAGATCATCATGAGAATGATGATTGATCCGAAAGGTTGGTGTATAATTGCTTCTTTATAGTAGATGAGTCTTGAGTCTATAGTATAGAGATACCAAAGCAAGAGTATAGGTACTTGTTAGGGAACGAGGGCACTGAGCGTGACCACCTCGAGCAGTCATAAGGAAGTCTATCTTTTCGTCGATAACTGACTCGAAGCTATAGTGGTGTATTTAGTTCTTTGACCTAAGGTGCATCGATAGTTCACCTTGAGGGTGTTATAGTTTGACTACACCATGACTCAGTCTTCTAGCCATTTGGAATCCTGAGGTGTATATTGGCTATAGCATATTCATTGTAGGAATTAGATTGCACCAAGAGAGAATCTATCTACCTTGGTCGATGAGGAGCAGCCCTATGATGATCATGAGAATCAAGTCCTTAAGCCCATGGCCATGGTAGAGTGAAATAATAGAAAGAGTTTCTATTAAGGTTTTCACATAGAACTTCAATCGAATGATTAAATCATATGATAGAAATTAGGGTTTGACGAGTTCACCTTAACCCTAATCTGATCGAGGCTTAGGATAGAAGAACTTAATCACACAGGTAGCTGCACCGAGGGGTTCATTTTCAGTTTTGATGGATTGCCATCATATACTGCTAGGTGCTTGGTGGATTTTGGGAGCAATTAGAATGATTTGGATGATCGATCATTCTAGTTGTATGAATCAGAATAAGTTCTGATCCATCGAAAGATGTTTCGATGATGTCGATGATAGAGATCATGACGTATCCCATTCCTATACAGAACTAAATCTAACTGAGTTACACAAACCAGGGTTTGGATTTGGATATCATCAATTGGACTAATCCAGTTTAATTAATTTGAATAAGATTCAATTAGGTTCAAGGAAATCATGCTAGCACATGATTGAGCCTAACGTTCTTCTTCTGCTATCATTAAAAGTTATCTCGACTGAGCTAAATGTGTTTGTTCTCACTCAGGTACCTTTACTTAGTCTGACTAGAGCTTGTCCAGATCAAAAAAAGGTTATCTTAATTTATGAGATAAATTTGAGATAACACTTGCCATTTTCCGTCACCAGCTAATTTTTGTGTTTTGACTTTGATCAAACATTGATCTTTGATGCTTAGACATCTGCCTATGTATCATGTACCCATAGGAGAGCAGATAGGGGCTTATCCCCTTTCTAGAAATTGGAAAGGAGGGGGTGCATGCCTAGAGAGACGTGCACCCATGGATAGGGATGCCTGGAGTCCCATACAGATGGGACTCCAGGTTGCTTCTTGGAATCACCTTAGATAGGCACTTAAGACTCAACTTTGACCAATCTTGGCACCACCTAAGGATGATTTGAGGGGCTCTCATCTGATTGGATTAGATGATGTCATCCCACCAATCAAATTTAGATCTGATTGCATGAAGCAACATGATTGGCCGGGATGATGTGGCACCGCATGGCACAACAGGATATATATAAACCCTATCTATGCCAAGCTTTACAGAAGTTCTTCCTTAGCCCATGCCCAAAGGCTTCCCCTCTTCCTCCTCCATGCCATCTTCTAGTCCTCTCTCTCCTCTCCACGTCTAAGGAGATTTGGGCTCCAGTTTGGTGCGATCCAGGCAAGAGAAAGGTGACGAGAAAGGAAGAAGGCAGCACTACTGTAAGAGACGATTCTAGATCTTCAAAAGGAGTTTCGAAGATCCTCTAAATTAGATCTAAATCTGATATTTGATGAGGTGATAAAGAAGGAGAAGATCTTCAGATCCAGTCCGATTGAATATCGGTAGAGGCCAGGCGCTTGCATGGCTAGATCCAGAACTTCAGGCAATCAGTAGGATCATCATAGGATAATCTGATTATCCAATAAAAAATATAAAATTAAATTAAATTAATTTTTTTTTATTTTATTTTATTAGATATATAAAATCAGATATGAAATATCTCAGATCTAATCTAGATTTAAAAAAAAAAAATTTGAAATATCTCTCTTGATCCAATCAGAGCAGAATGAATCTAATTCGAAAAATCATGATTTTTCCTTCAGTAAGCTATGTAGTTGCTAAGGTTTATTAGCAGGTTGGGAGTGGCACTATCCATCGATGGTCTAATCCTATCGTAGCACTGGAGCCATAGCTCAAGCTAAAGAATCAAAGGACCAGCATATTCTGCATTGCTTTCATCTTAGATATTAGATCTTGTTGACGTCAACTTTTAGAAGATCGATGGAAAAGGAGAACTTGACCGACCCATTTGCTAAGGCCTCAAAACTAAGGAGTTCTACACACTCAAGTGAAAGATAGGATATTTGATATCATTCTAATTGGCTTTAGTCCAAGTTGAAATTGTTTGAAAATGTGTCCTAAAGTCAATCATCTAAGTCGTAGATTATTGGAATTAGTATATGAATTATCTAATAATAATAGTTATTTGGCTAGTTTATCATCAAAGTTCTATCTTCCTTAAATGATCACCTAAATTATAATGAAGTTCTTAGAACCAAAATCAATTGATAAAGAAGGATTTATCAAATGGTTCTTAAATAGTTCACAACCAAATGATAAGTTATTAATAAGGATGATAACTTATCGAGTGTAGGTCGTTGTATGCCATATGCATTGATTGTCCCCAAGTGGTGTGGAGACACTGGTATGACATCCAAGTAAGATGTAGGAGTACATTTGCACTGAATGTGACCAATGTAGCACTCTACTATCAAGAATAGCTAGCTATGTCCAATAGGTATAAGTGTCCCTTCGATCTGAGATCATCATGGTGACTTGCAAGCAACTCACTATACTTTAGTGCCAAGTAGTCTGTATTTCTAAAATAGGTTCGAAAGATTTTTGGGTATAGTCAAGTACTTATGAAGTCGGTGTGTGAGTCAAGATGAGATTGATCACTCTAGATTAACTTCAAAAAGGGAATGTCTCGCTGTGTTCCAATTTAGCAAAATCTAGGCCTAGGTAATCCTCGTGAAAAGTCACAGAATTTGTAAAATTTTGAAATATAATAGAGATGACTTATATGAGTGTTGATCGCTTACTCAAAGTCATCTTGAGCATTATTAGTCAAAGGGATGAATTATATAGTAACCACAGTCTAAGGTTCTAAAAATGTTGCTTTGCATATATTCGACCTATCCGGATGTTGGATACCACTGCTAGATGGTCATTTTGATTGGTATAGAAATTAGTTCCTGTGCTACCAACTTAGGTTCAAAGCTATGGGATCATACATATGAAAGGTTATAATTTGATTAGATGGTTAATTGATGATTGAGAATCATTCTAAGGTCAAACAATCAATGTGATTGATGTTTGTGAAGAAAAAATATTATTTTCTATCATAGGATCATTTAGATCTGATCGAATTTGAAAGGATATTTCAAAAAAAATTTATAACAAATTTTAATCAGATTTGAGATATCTTAGATTTGATATTAAAAATTGAAATTAAAATTAAATTAGATTTAATTTTGTACCTGATCGGGTAATCTGATTACCTTGTTGATGATCCTGATGTTCCTAAGATCCTGGGCACGTGCCTGGCCTCTACCGATATCCACTCAGGTAGGATCTAGATGTGATCTTTTTCTAAATTTGATTTTCGAAATTAGATTTGGATATGATCTGTAAAGCCTTCAAAACGATCGTCGAAGGCAGCATGTCCGTCTCACAAACAACATCGTCTCTTTGCCTGATCCTGGCGCCAATCTCCTTGGTTCTTCTTTGCTAGAATTTTCCCAACTTCTTGGGCATGGAGAGGGGAGAGAGAGGACTAGAGGGAGGCATGGAAGAGAGGAGGGGCAACCTAGCGGCATGGTGGATGGGCGCAATAATAAAATCGTAGGTGCAGACAGGGTTTATGTAACATCCCAGACCAACAAAATATTAAATTAAAGATTTGTGTTCACGTATGTGTGGCATGACAATTTATTTTTGATGTATTTAAGCTATTTGAGCACAGATTATGACTATCTATCATTTCGAGTTCTGAAAATTTTCTAAGTTTGAAAACTAGCACTAGTATTGGGAGCTATATGAAATATGAATTTTCTTAAAATAAAAAATCCCGCTAATTGATCCTTAGATATTGGTGAGCTATAAAATAATTTTTAATGAAGTTTGGAGATCATTTAACCTGTTCATTCTAAAGCAAGAAAGTTTTAAAAGTTTTGAGTTTGGAGAATTTAAACTAGAACCGAAATTTTGTATTTTTATTCTTAAGGATTTTGATTTTTTTGATATTTTTATTAAACCCAAATAGTGGGGTGTTTCTTATTTACATTTATGTTTTAAACATTAACTTAAAAAAAGAAATGTTAATAAGCTAAAAATTAAGTAAAGTTGTGTATAGATTCTGAAGAGTTAATTTCTGAAATACTAAAGTTCGAGCTAACCTGAATTAAAATCGAGCTGGCCCAAGTCAAAGACTGCAGAAATAAGTATTCTATTTTTCTAAGAGAGCTAGCCTGATTTGGAATCAAGCTGACCCGACTAACATTCGAGCTGACCCGATTTGGGGCTGAGCCAGGTCGGTCAGTGGGAAATTCTAGGAGTGGATTTAACTAAGAGGGTTTTAAGTGAAGCTTTTAAAAATAATTTTTCAAGGGATGAATGAGCAGCTTGAAGATATTAACTAATGGTTGAAAATATATTAGAGCTACACCTGTTTAGCTAAAAATTGGGTGGATTCTTATTGTTGTGACACCTAGCAAGGTTTATCATAGTTTATGTTTTTCCAAACCATAAAGCCATCAATTCTTTTGTTGGTGTGGAATTGTCCATGTTGTTTAGAGAGGCCAGAGAGGAGAAGAAAGTAGAGAGAGTTCTCTTATCAGTTAACTATCAAAGAGAATTTAGTTAGACAGGAGTGGATCCGAGATAACTTGGATTGAAGAAGAAAGTAGCTGTTTTGAAGAGGGAGGGAATCTATTTTTAGAATAGTAGGTGTTTAATCAATCGAGGAAGGGAGAAGGTTCTTAAAGGGTGATTTGAAGAAATTAAGTATCAAGGTGAAATAATAGCTGGCTAGAGGTGAGTGAATTCCATCTATATATGATGTTTTCAAAGTATTTTGCTATGTGCAAAGATTTATTTGAAAAGCAGGATATTCTTGAGATACTCTGTAGCTTATGTTAATTTTATATACATGTGGTTTGAAAATCCTTGAAATAGGGAATGGTTCTTGGACAGCTTTTGTATATTTAAATAGCAAGTTTATGTGCGCATGATTTTAAAAAGGCATGCTCAATGATTTTAAACATGTTTCATAATGATCACTTGTGTGGTTTCACCTTATGTAGGGTTCATTTCTGTTTATATGCCACGGGGCTTATTGATATTAGTGAGACAGGTTGATTGCTGCTTATGTGTTATGGGATCAGTCCATTCATGGGTGTGTGTTGTCCTTTGGTGATAAGGCAAGCTGCCGATAGAATTGGTCCATTTGTGGTTGTTTTGACTGCTCATATGAGAGTGTGTCATCTGCTCATATGAGAGTATGTTATGATGGTGGTATGGTTACTCATGTGAGAGTGTGTCATCTACTCATATAAGGATATATGGAATATTATGATCGGATTTCTCATGTGAAAGTGTGTCGTCTGCTCATATGAGGATATGTGGAATATTATGGTGGAATTTCTCATGTGAGAGTGTGTCGTTTGCTCATATGAGGGTATGTGAAATATTATGGTCAAATTACTCATATGAGAGTGTGTCGTCTGCTCATATGGGGATGTTGTAGTGATGTGCATACTCATTTGAAACCCTATTGAAATACATTGCTATGGTATCATTAGGGGTAAGCAAAGGTTTGTGCTTTATAAGAACTTTTCATGTGATTCATACTTATTTCATTCAATTGTTTAGCAGCCTGTTGATGCATGCTATGCGTTGTATCATAATAAGTATAGTAAGTTTTCATTGATAGTTGGACGCACTCACTGAGACTTTTCCAAGTCTCATCCGTCACTTTTTCTACTTGCAGTTTTGGAGTAGCATAGTTCAGAAGTTCGTATCGATTGGTGTATCAACACCTATAAAGGAGGAATTATTTTTGGTAATAGGAGCATGTATATAGATATATTTTGAGAAGCATTGTATAGCTGAGATAGTAAAGCTAAAAATAGTTATATGTGTATATTTTAGCTTGTTTTGAGATGATATGTATTAAAGGAGTGGTTTATAAAAGAAATGAATCTGTAAAGTTTAATTTTATAAGTATAATACTGAGTGGTGGTTATAAAATGACAAGTTAAATTGGAGCATTTCTTTAGTATATTAAAAAGGTTTAGTTGAAATGCTTGCGATGCAGATTTAGAGATTAGATCATCTTATATCAAAGCAGGTTATTAAAGAATGTTAAAGTTCAGCTTGATTAAAGTTAGAAATCTTCTTAACCTTTAGATAAGGATGGGGTATGGCACCATCATTCAAAATTTAGGGGTGGGGTGTTACAGTTTAAATAGATCCTATTGCACCATGTATTGCCACATCACTTCGACCAATCATACTGCTCGATTCAATCAGATCTTAATCTGATTGGTGGAGTGATGTCACCTGATCTAATCAAGTTAAAGACCCCTCAAACTCTTCATAAGAGGTGCCATAGATAAGGATGAAGTCTTGGCACCCAAGACTTAATTCTCATCAAGCAACCCTGGAGTCCCATCTGTGTGGGACTCCAGCTCTCGTCCCCATGTGCGTGAAGACTAAGGGGGAGCGTGCCCCTAGGAGATCTCCAAGGGGGTGCACACCCATATGCTTTCTTTCCTACATTGGGACATCTCATCTCCCGATGGTGATAGGAAATAGCAAGTGACGATAGGAATTAGCATGTATTATCTTATTTCCATCTGATAGATTAAGACAATCCTTTTCTGACCTAGATAAGTTTCAGTTAGTTAAGAACAGACCCATACAAGGTTCCTACATGAGTCCAAACCAATTTGGCTCGATCGAGATGAACCAGAAAGATTATAGAAGGAGAAAATTAGGCTCAATCATGTGCTAGCATAATTCTCTTGAACCTAATTGGATCTAATCCAAATCAATCGAACTGAGTTAGCCTAATTAATCACATCCAGATTCAAACCCTTGTTTGTGTGACCTAGTTAGATTTAGTTCCACATGGTAATGAGACATGTCACGATCTCTATCATCGACATTATCGAAACATCATTCGATGGACCATAATTTTTTTGATTCATACAATTAGAATGATCGATCATCAAGATCATTCTAATTGCTCCTAAAATCCACTAGTGACACCTAGTAGCATATGGTGGCAACCCATCAGAACTAAAAGCGAACCTCTCCATGTAGCTACCTATGTAATTGGGTTCTTCTATCTTAAGCCCCGATAGGATTAGGGTTAAGGTGAACTCGTCAAACCCAATATCCATCATATGAATTAATCATTTGATTCGAGTCTAATGTGAAGCCCTAATAGAAACTCTGTCTATCATCTTCACTCTTCCATGGCCATGGGCTTATGGACTCAAGCTCATGATCATCATAGGGCTACTCCTCATCTACCGAGATAGATAGATCTCTTATTGGTGCAATCCAATTCCGACAATAAACGTGCTATAGCCAACTACACATTAGGATTTCAAATGGCTAGAAGATCGAGTTATGGTGTAGTCAAACTATAACACCTTTAAGGTGAATTGTCTGATGTACCTCAGGTCAAAGAACCATTCACACCACTACAGCATCGAGCCAGTCATCAACGAGTAGGTAGACTTCCTTATGACTATTCAAGATAGTCATGCTCAGTGCCCTCGTTCTCTAATGAGTATCTGTACTCTCGCTCTGATGTCTTTACACTATAGAGTCAAGACTCATCTATCCTAAGAAAGTGATCGTACACCAACCTTCTAGATCGATCATCATCTTTGTGATGATCCTACGGTCGAGAGTGGTTTATGAGTTAATTACGAAAATTCATGTCTTAAATTTTCAACTCTTGAAAATATGAATTGTCATTACCATTAACTCAAAAGATATATCATAGATACTTTAAATACACTCTATAATAGAAAATAATTATTTTTATTAATTTATAGTTAAAATTATAAAATTGCCCTTAGAAGTGTAGTATAAGTGTTAGCCAATCTGACTTCTAGGGCACACATCTAACAAACTCTCACTTGACTTAAAGCCAATTGGCTACAAATCTAAGTTCCATATTCTCAAGGTGGGCTTCAATCTTCTACTGGTCTAAAGGCTTCATCAGTGGATCTACCGCATTATCCGTAGAGTCGACTTTCTTGACCTCGACATAACCCTTCTCAAGGTAATCGCAAATGAGGTGGCACTATGTGCTTGGATTTTTGTTGAGACCTCTACTCCTTAGCTAGAGTTATGGCGCCATTATTGTCGTAGTATAGAGGGACGGCATCTGACGGCATCACTCCAAGCTCTGCAGCGAACTTCTTATCCCAAAATGCCTCCTTTGTAGCTTTCGATGCAGCGATGTACTCTACTTCTATGATGGAACCTGCTATCACTATCTGCTTGAAACTCTTCCAGCTAACAGTACCACCATTGTATAAAATGACACTACCAGATATCAACTTTTGATCATCTATGTCAGACATAAAGTCTGAGTCTGTATACCCCTAGACCTGGAGTTCTCCATTACCAAAGATCAAGAACATATCCTTAGTCCTTTTCAAGTACTTAAGAAGACACTTACAGAAGTCCAGTGCTCTTCACCTGGATTCAACAGATACCTACTCTGACACTCATAGCATGGACGATATCAGATGTGTACATAGCATGGCATACATGAGGCTCCCTATTATCGAAGCATAAGAGATCTTGCTCATGCGGTCAATCTCCTCAGGTGTGCTAGGGCACATCTTCTTAGAGAGATGAATGCCATGTTTGAATGGGACAAATCCTCTCTTGGAGTTTTCCATGCTAAACCTCTTTAGCACCTCCTCTATGTACATCTTCTGTGAAAGTCCTAGCATCCTATTCGATCTATCTTAATAGACTTTAATTCCTAGAATAAAGGATGTCTCTCCTAGGTCTTTCATAGAGAACATTTTAGACAACCATATTTTGACTATAGTCAACATGGGAATATCATTCTCAATTTGAAGAATATCATCTACGTACAGTATGAGGAAGACAACAGCGCTTTCACTAATTTTTTTGAATACACAAGGTTCCTCCTCATTTTTTATGAAATTAAACAATTTGATTACATCATTGAAATGGGCATTCTAGATTTGAGATGCTTGCCTAAGTCAATATATGGACCTTTGCAACTTGCAGACCTTATGATCAGCATCATTGGATGTAAAACCTAGCGGCTATTCCATATAGATATCTTCCTCAAGATATTCATTTAGGAATGTCATTTTCACATCCATCTACCATATTTCATAATTGAAATATGCTGCAACAACAAGTAATGTGTGGTTGGATTTTAGTATGGCTAATGGCGAGAAGGTATCCTGATAGTCAATACCTTCGCATTGACTATACCCTTTTGCCACTAACCTAGCCTTGAATGTCTCCACATTCCCATCTGCACCTCTTTTTCTCTTGTAGATTCATTTAAACCCAATAGGTACTATACCTTCGGATGGATCTACCAAGGTCTAAACTTGGTTCGAGTGCATTGAATCAATCTCTGACTTCATTATCTCTAATCATTTCTCGGCATCGATACCTAATATCGCCTCATCATAGGTTTTGGGATCATCACCATGAACCCCATTTTTCATAAGGAATATCTTCTCAACATCTTCTAAAATAGTACCTTTCAGGAGGATGGAAAATCCTATTTGACCTATGAGATGGAGG
The DNA here is from genome assembly GCA_006176705.1 of Cocos nucifera. NCBI lineage: Eukaryota > Viridiplantae > Streptophyta > Magnoliopsida > Arecales > Arecaceae > Cocos > Cocos nucifera. The sequence continues at coordinate 240,914 of QRFJ01001156.1, read as the reverse complement.
AGGTAGTATTTTGGTTGGCTCAAACTAATTTGGTTCCTTAGCTCGTTGCTTATCGAAGACCTTCTCCTCGAGCCTTATCTGTCTCCCGATGCCACCATCTTGAATAAACTATTTTTCAAGAAAAATAGCATATCGATTCACAATCATATTATGGTCTTTCAAAATGTAAAAATAATATCTAATGACTCTTTAGGATATCCTATAAAATGAGCTCTAAAGGATCTATACTATAACTTGTCCGACTGCTATCTCTTGACATGAGCAAGACAACCTCAAATTCTGAGGTGACTCAGACTTGATTTCTTACCATACCATATCTCATACGGTGTGGTAGGAATGGTTTTAGAGAGAACCCTATTCAGCAAGTAAATTACGATCAATAGACTATGTCCCCAAAGAAACTCAAGGTGGTCAGTGAAACTCATCATAGATCGGACCATATCCAATAGGTTCTAGCTTTTTCATTCTGAAATTCGATTGAGTTGAGGCATTCTAGGTGGAGTCCATTGAGAGACTATGCGATTATCCTTAAGATAGTCTAGGAACTCCCGACTAAGGTATTCACCTCCTCAATTTGATCGAAGAACCATAATGGGTTTTTTTATTTGTTTTTCTACTTTGAGTTTGAATTTTTTGAACTTTTCAAAGGCTTCAGACTTATGTCGTATCAAATACACATACCTATACCAAGACAAATCATTGGTAAAGGTGATGAAGTAGACATAGTTGCCTCTAGCCGACATATTAAATGGGCTATACACATTAGTATGTACTAGGGCAAGTAGATCTATGGCCCTTTCCCCATGTCCTATAAAAGGAAGCTTGGTTATTTTGCCATGAAGACATGATTCACAAATCAGATATGACTTGAAATTCAATGGACTTAATAGCCTAAATTTCTCCAATTTGTTAATCCTATCTTCCGCTATATGACCTAGCCTAAGGTGCCATAGATACCTATCGTTTAGACTATTCTTAGGTTGCTTTGATCCTATGGCATTCACATTTTGCTCAAAATTAAAAATAAAAACATCAACATGTAACTGATAGAGACCATTTATAGAGAAACCACTTGCAATTTTATTTCTTTCATAAAGAATATTACAATGGTACTTAAGAAAACTAATTACATAGCCTTCTTATGCTAAATATGAAATAGAAATCAAATTCTTGCTTACTGCAAGTACTTAAAAATAGTCTCTAAGAACTAAATCTAATCCTGATAGTAGTCAAAGATGGTAGGTTTTCATGGTCACAACAGCAACTCTTACTCCATTTTCGATGCACAGAATCATCTCACCATCCCTCAGCCTCCTGCTCGCCTTAAGATCCTGCATAGAAGTGCACCAGTGAGCACTAGAACCAGAGTCAAGCATCCAATTAGATGTAGAAAAAACTATATGGTTAGATTCTATAATGAGCATACCTCAAGAAGGACCTACCTCCTTCTTATTCTTCAGGCTGGTCAGATATAAAGGGCAGTTCCACTTTCAATAGCTATTGGTATTACCATGGAAATACTTTTCCTTGTTAGCGGCCTTCTTCTTTGGCTCTTCCTTCTTCTTTTTTTGACTTTCAATCTTATGTTTCTTCGCAGACTTCTTCTTCTTTCCAAAAAACTTTCTTTTGGAGGAAGTCCGCTCCACAACAAGAACTGAGCCCTTTGAACCTTTCATGGAGAGCTCAGCAGTAACCAGTATATTCATAAGTTTAGCTAAGGTATTTTATAGTTTATGCATATGATAGTTCATGATGAACTGTGCATACGCATCAGTCAAAGACTGCAGGATTATATCAATCTGTAGATCTTGATCTAACTTAACACCGAGCTTCTCAAGCTCTTCTATGTCCTTGATCATCATCAGACAATGATCTTGGATCGACTGTCCATCATGCATTTATGCCTTAAAAAGTATTCTAATGACTTGATATTTGGGTGCACAACTCTATTCATCAAACAACTTTTGTAGGTGAGCCAAAATTTAGCAGCTAGCTTTTATATTTTCATGTTGGCGCTGGAGCTTATTAGACATTGAGCCCAACATGTAATACCTGGCCTTATTATCTTCATCCATCCACTTTTTCATAGACGCTCATTGTTCAGTAGATGGATGGGCTGGTAAAGTGGGAGGTACCTGTTCCAACACATGAGTCAATTTCTTGAAATCCAAAATAATTTTGAAGTTCCAGAGTCAATCCTTGTAGTTTGATTTGATTAGTCTATAGATGTCTAGAATACGAGATAGTGGGTTGGACGTAGATATTTTTCTTTAGAGAGTCAAAATTTTTAATTAGACTTTATAATTGGACTTAACCAATTTTTTTAGAAGTTTTATTTTTAAACAAATTAGTCTCCCACTATTTTTTCAGATCCCTACACTCCTTGGATAGAGATGCAAAAATCTTCACGATCATAGATTTCTAGTGGATGGTGCGGTTTCATTAACTGGCTCACCACCTCACCTAATAGTTATTGATGATGGATTAGCCTAATGGGTGGACAACTCTTATCCAATGATTCTCTAATTATGGTGCACCCAATCCTGGTCTCTAATTTATGAATTTCACTATGTCGGAAACATTGATCCACTCCATAGTTAAGTCAGACCCATCATTTGCATGAATTGAATTCTAGATTGGATCTCTCATCATATCCAAAATATTGAGCCCAACCTATCCTCCAACCCGTAGCATCCAATGCCTAATAGATGTGGTTGTGTCTCTCCGGTGCAACTGAGTCACTATAACCAATCGAGACGATCAACCCCGAGAAGGACCCGCACATCTACAATGGTGGAAGATCTATAACTTAATTTTTTTTAAGAAAGATTTAATTTAGGTCTGTTAGACTTGACTTAACTTAGTCATGACAATTATGACTAACCTAATGACATGGGTTAGCTCGAATTATTAGCCACCTCAAATCAGAATTGGGTCGACACAAATGACCAGGTAAGTGAGATCGATGGAAGGGATATGCCATTAACTTGACAAGAACACATTTAGGTCGAATAGCTACCAATTAAAAACTAGTCAATCGTATCTTCCAAACTTATCTTAGACACGAAATTGTTGAACTAGAATCAATCGAGTTAGCCTACAATCCAGGCTCTAACCACGGAGCCTAATTAGGTCTTGACTTGATCGATCACTCATGTGAATTGATCCTGGGCCATACTTAATCCGATTGAGCTAGTCAATTTAAGCACTCTTAGTCCCACCTAACCAACTATTGATTCAGTTTGATCAACCGCTAGATCTAATTGAGCTACCCAAGCCCGAACCTAATTTTATGAAGGTATCTTAGATCTAAAAATTTATAATTTTTAGATCTAATTGATTTTATAATCTTAATTCTTAATTAAGTTTGGGTTCATAAACAGAAATATTCCAAAAAAATTCTAGGATTCAAGATCTAGGATTTTGTAGAAAAGTAAATTTTCATTTTCTGATTAAGGATAGACACGCAGCATCCCAACATGCCATAAAAGCATTCCATCGAATGAAAAGAGAGGGCACTTATGTTAGATATATGTGCCCTAGAAGCCAGAATTGGCTGACACTTGTAATACACTTCTAGGGGCAAAATTGTAATTTTGACTATAATTAATGAAATGGATTATTTTCTATCACACATGTGTATTTAGTGTCTGTGATACATCCTTTGAGTTAATGGTAATGATAATTCATATTTTCAAGAGTTGAAAATTTAAGACATGAATAATCATTATTAACTCATAAACAGCTCCCGACCATAGGATCATCACGAGGATGGTGATTGATCCGGAAGGTTGGTGTACGATCGCTTCTCTTTAGTAGATGAGTCTTGAGTCTACGGTGTGGAGACACCGGAGCGAGAGTACAGGTACTCGTTAGAGAACGAGGGCACTGAGCGTGACCACCTCGAGTAGTCATTAGGGAGTCTACCTTCTCGTCAATGACTGACTCGATGCTGCAGTAGTGTGTCTGGTTCTTTGACCTGAGATGCATCGGCAGTTCACCTTGAGGGTGTTATAGTTTGACTACACCATTACTCGGTCTCCTAGCCATATGGAACCCTGAGGTGTATGTTGGCTATAGACATGTTCATTGTAGGAACTGGATTGCATCAAGATGGGAATCTATCTACCTCGGTGGTAGAGGAGTAGCCCTATGATGATCATGAGAATCAAGTCCAGAAATCCATGGCCATGGTAGAGTGAAATAATAGAAAGAGTTTCTATTTAGATTTTCACATTGGACTTGAATCGAATGATTACATCATATGACAGAGACTAGGGTTTGACGAGTTCACCTTAACCCTAATCTGATCGGGGCTCAAGATAGAAGAACTGAATCACACAGGTAGCTGCACCAAGAGGTTCGCATTCAGCTCTGATGGGTTGCCACCATATACTGCTAGGTGTCACTGGTGGATTTTGGGAGCAATTAGAATGATTTAGATGATCGATCATTCTAGCTGTTCGAATCAGAAGAGTTCTGATCCATCGAAAGGAGTTTCGATGATGTCTATGATAGAGATCATGACATATCCCATTACCATACAGAACTGAACCTAACTGGGTCACACAAACAAGGGTTTGAATCTGGTGATCATCAATTGAACTGATCCAGTTCAATTGATCTGAATGAGATTCAATTAGGTTCAAGGAAATCGTGCTAGCACTCGATTGAACCTAACGTTCTTCTTTTACTATCATAAATAAGTTGTCCTGACTGAGCCAAAGGAGTTTGTGCTCAATTCAGAGGTCTTCATATGGTCTGACTGGAGGTTGTCCAAGTCAGAATAGGTTGTCTTATTTGTAAGACATTACCTGCCATTTTTGGTCACCTGCCATTTCTTGTTCTTTGACTTTGGTCAAAAGTCTACCTTTGACTGGTCAAACGTTGACCATTCACCCTTTGACTTTTGACCACATGTCATGCACCTATTGGAGAGCTGGTGGGGGCCTGTCCCCCTGCCAGAACCTGGCAAGGAGAAGGGCGCACGCCAAGGGTGGCGTGAGCCCAAGTAGGAGGCGCCTAGGAGTCCTTGTTGGACAAGGACTCCACCTCCCTTTTGGATTCCAATCAGAGTTCTACTAAGAATCCAGTTTGACTGGATCTTAGGCACCCTCTAAGGAGGAATCCAGGGGTCTCTATTCCAACCAATCAGATTTAGATCTGATTTCACAAAGGGTTGTGATTGGTTGAGAGGAAGAGGAGTTGGATCACAAGAGGTCTATAAATAAGACCCTGCGCCCAACCCTAATCCTAAGTGAATTCAATAGAGATTTTTCCACGCCCCAAGGCTGCCTCTCCCCTCCTTCTCCATGCCATAGTCTCTTCTCCCCTTTGCTCTCCACGTCCAAAAGTGTTTTGGACTTAGTTTGGTGCGATTCAGATCAAGGAAAGGCGATCAAAAGCAAGAAGGCTGCGCTGCTGCAAAAGGACGACTGCAGATCTTCAAAAGAGTTTTGAAGATCCTCCAGATCAGATCCAGATCTGATTTTTGGAGGTGTGATAGAGAAGAAGAGGTTCTCCAGATCCAACCTGAGTGGATACCGGTAGAGGCCAGGCGCTTGCGTGGCTAAGATCCAGAACCTTCCGCTGCAATCAGGATCATCTACAGGGTAATAGGATTACCCAAATCAGGTAAATTGAATTTGATTTAATTTATCTTTTTTTATTTTATTTATTAAAATAATAAGAATCAGATCTGAAACATATCAAGATCTGATTAAGATCAAGAGAAAATTTTTGAAATATATCTCTTGATCTAATCAGATCTGGACGAACCTGGACCGGGAAATCAGGATTTCCCTTCAACTGGTATCAGAGCCATGGTTCTAAAATTGTTTAGATCTGATTTTAATTTTATTTTAATTAAAAATAATGTGATTTCAGATGTCACATGAGATGTGATCAGATCTGAAATCAGAAAAAATTAAAATTAAATGATTTGGATCTAAGAACATGAAGATATGCATGACTAGTTCTAGAATAGAATAGTTCTATAGAATAGTTTTGCATGTCTTTGATTTAATCTGATTAAATCATATTTTAGATCTTCTTATTTACTATTTTTCTGATATTATAAGTGTTATAATAACATCTGATAAACAGCAAATAAAAATTATTTAATTTTAAATATCATATGAGATATGATAGATGCATGACTAGACTAATTGTAGAATAGTTCTACATAATTGTCTAGATTAGAATTTATTTTGATTAGATCAATTTAAATCTAATTTTTTAGATTATTATGTGATAATTTAGATCTGAAAACATGCATGATTTGATACATGAGATGTATGCAAAATATGCCATGATTAGATCTACTTTATATATGAGATATATGATATAGATCTGATATTGTTTTGTAGTATTGAATGTTCCTGATTAAGGCGTTCCTCTTGGCCGTCCGGTCATAAGAACGAAGAAGGGTTTAAAGGCCCTCTCTTTCCATTCGATGGGGTGTTCTTATGACGTGTAGGGGTGCTGCGTGTTCGTCCTTAATCAGAAACCCAAAACTTACTTTCTGCAAAACCCTAGATCCTGAAACCCTAGGATTTATTGTGCATATTTTGTTTATGAACCCAACTTAATTAAGAATTAAGTTTATGGAATATCAATTAGGTCTAAAATTGAGAATTTCAGATCTAAGACATATTCATAATACTGGGTTCGGGCTTGGGTAGCTCAATTAGGTCTAAGCGGTTGATCAAACCGAATCAAGAGTTGGTTAGATGGGATCAACAATGCTTAAATTGACCAGCCTAATAGGATTAAGTCTGGGTCAAGATCGAGTCACGATCAAGCAAGACCTAATTAGGCTCAGAGGTTAGAGTCTGGATTGTAGGCTAACCCAATTGGTTCTGACTCAACAATTTGGTGTCTAAGGTAAGTTTGGCACAGACGACCGACTGGTTTTTAATTGGAAGCTACTCGACCTGAATGCGTTCTTGTGCGAGTTAATGGCATATTCCTTCCACCGGATCTCACTTACCTGGCCATATCTGTTGACACAGTTCTGATCTGAGGTGGTCAATAATCCGAGCTGACCCATGCCACTAGGTTAGTCATAATTGTTATGACTAAGCCAAGTCTAGTTTAATGAGACCTGAATCAATTCTCCCTAAGAAAAGATTAAGTCCGAGGTCTTCCACCATTGTAGACGTGCGGGCCCTTCCCGGGGTTGATTGTTCTCGGCTGGATACAGTGGCTCAGTTGCACCGGGAAGATGCAACCATGTCTATTAGGCATTGGATGCTATGGGCTGGAGGATGAGTTGGGCTCAATATTCCGGATACGGTGAGAGACCCAATTAGGAACCCAGTCTATGCAAATGGTGGGTCTGACTTAACTAAGGAGTGGATCAATATTCCGGATACGGTGAGATTCATGAATTAGAGACCAAGTTTGGGTGCACCATGATTAGAGAATCATTGAACAAGAGTTGTTCACTCATTGGCTAACCCATCACCAATAACTGTTAGGTGAGGTGATGAGTCAGTTGGTGAGACCGCACCACCCACTAGAAATCATCAATTGTGGAGATTTTCGCATCTCTACAGAGGGAGTGTAGGGATCCGAGAAAATAGTGGGAGCTAATTTGTTTAAAAATAAAATCCCTAAACAAATTGGTCAAGTCAAAATTACAGTATCTAACTAGAATCTTTGACTCTCTATAGGAAAATGTCTGCGTCCAACCCACTGGCACGTATCCTAGACACACATAGACTGACTGGACCCAATTATAAAGATTGGCTCAGGAACTACAAAATTGTTTTGGGTTCAGAGAAGTTAACACATGTTTTGGACCAGGACCCTCCCACCTTACCAGCTCGTCCATCCACTGAACAGAGAGCGTCTCTGGAAAAATGGATTGACGAAGACAATAAGGCCAGATACTACATGTTGGGCTCGATGTCTGATGAGCTCCAGCGCCAACATGAAGATATCGGGACTGCTCGCCAAATGTTGGCTCACCTACAGGAGATGTTTGGTGAACAGAGTCGCGCAGCCAAATATCAAGTCACGAAATGACTTTTTAAGGCTAAGATGCGTGATGGGCAGTCAGTCCAAGATCACTGTCTGACAATGATCAAGGACATGGAAGAGCTTGAGAAGCTCGGTGTGAAGTTGGACTTGGACTTGCAGAATGATATTATTCTGCAATCCTTGACTGATGCATATGGGCAATTCATCATGAATTACCACATGCATAAACTTCAAGAATTCCTTGGCCGAGTTGATGAATATGCTGGTTACCGCTGAGCTTTCTATGAAAGGTTCTAAAGGCTCAGTTCTTGCTATGGAACGGACTTCTTCCAAAAGAAAGTCTTATGGAAAGAAAAAGAAGTCTGTGAAAAAGCAAAAGGTAGAAGGATCAAAGAAGAAGAAGGCAGAACCGAAGAAGAAGGTCGATGGCAAAGGAAAGTGTTTCCATTGCAACAGCGACGGCCATTGGAAGCGGAACTGCCCTACTTACCTGGCCACCCTAAAGAACAAGAAGGAAGGTCCTTCTGGAGGTATGCTCGTTATTGAGTCTAACCTTACGATTTCTTCTGCATCCAGTTGGGTGCTTGACTCTGGTTCTAGTGCTCATCTGTGCACTTCTATGCAGGGTCTTGAGGATAGCAGGAGGCTGAGGGATGGAGACATGATCCTACGCATCGGTAATGGAGCAAGAGTTGCTGCAGTAGCCGTGGGAACATACCCTCTTGCGATTACCATCTGGTTTAGACTTAGTTTTAAAAGACTGTTATTATGTGCCTGCAGCTAGCAGGAATTTGATTTCTGTTTCATGCTTAGCACAAGAAGGTTATGTGATCACCTTCTTTAAGGACCATTGTAACATTCTTTATGAAAGAAATAAAATTGCAAATGGTTTCCTTGTTAATGGTCTTTATCAGCTAGCATATTGATGTACCTGTTTTAACTATCGAGCAAAATGTGAATGCCAAACGACCTAGGGATAGTCCAAACGACAGATATCTATGGCACCTGAGATTAGGTCATATAGCAGAAGATAGGATTAACAAATTGGAGAAAAATGGGCTATTGAGTCCATTGACTTTTGAGTCATATCCAACTTGTGAATCTTGTCTTCAAGGCAAAATGACTAAACTCCCTTTTGTTGGACATGGGGAGAGGGCCACAGATCTCCTTGCCCTAGTACATACTGATGTGTGCGGCCCATTTCGATGTGCCGGCTAGAGGCAATTTTGTCTACTTCATTCATTACCTTTACCGATGATCTGTCTAGGTATGGGTATGTGTATCTTATGAGACATAAGTCTGAAGCCTTTGAAAAGTTCAAAGAATTCAGACATGAAGTAGAAAAACAAACTGGAAAACCCATTAAGGTTCTTCGATCAGATCGAGGAGGTGAATACCTTAGCCTGGAAATTCCTAGACTATCTTAAGGAAAATGGCATAGTCTCTCAATGGACTCCACCAGGAACACCTCAACTCAATGGGGTTTCAGAATGGAGAAATCGGACTCTATTGGATATGGTTCGATCCATGATGAGCTTCACAGACCTCCCAGATTTTCTTTGGGGACATTCATTATTAACTTCAATCTATTTACTGAATAGGGTTCCCTCTAAAACCATTCCTACCACACCGTATGAGATATGGCACGGTAAGAAACCAAGTCTGAGTCATCTCAGAATTTGGGGTTGTCCGGCTCATGTCAAAAGACAACAAGCGGACAAGTTAGAGTTTAGGTCCTTTAGAGCTCGATTCATAGGATATCCTAAAGAGTCATTAGGATACTATTTCTACATTCCAGAAGACCACAATGTGATTGTGAGTCGACATGCCATATTTCTTGAAAAATAGTTTATTCAAGATAGTGGCATTGGAAAGCAGATTAAGCTTGATGAGAAAGTCTCACAAGCAGAAAGAGCTAAGGACCAAGTGGAACCAAATCAGGTTGAGCCAATAAGAACACTACCTCCTCCACCTCGTAGATCGGAAAGAGTTTCCCGTCCCCCTGAAAGATACTTAGGTATTATTTCAGAGGATATAGAGGAAATGTTCCTCATAGGTAATGGTGCTCATGGTGATGATCCCAAAACCTACAACGAGGCGATATCAGATATCGACTCCGAGAAATGGCTTGAGGCAATGAAGTCAGAAATTGACTCGATGCACTCAAACCAAGTCTGGACCTTGGTAGATCCACCAGAAGGTATAGTACCTATTGGGTGTAAATGGATCTTCAAGAGAAAGATTGGTGCAGATGGGAATGTGGAGACATTCAAGGCTAGACTGGTGGCAAAAGGTTATAGTCAACGTGAAGGCATTGACTATCAGGATACCTTTTCCCCGGTAGCTATGCTAAAATCCATCCGCACATTGCTTGCCTGTTGCAGCCTATTTCGATTATGAAATATGGCAAATGGACGTGAAAACGGCATTCCTAAATGGATATCTTGAGGAAGATATCTATATGGAACAGCCGCTAGGTTTCACATCCAGTGATACTGATCACAAGGTTTGCAAGCTGCAAAGGTCCATATATGGACTTAAGCAAGCATCTCGGAGCTGGAACACTCATTTCAATGATGTGATCAAAAAGTTTGGTTTCATCAAAAATGAAGAGGAACCATGTGTTTTCAAAAAGGTCAGTGGGAGCGCTGTTGTCTTCCTCGTATTGTACGTGGATGACATCCTCCTTATTGGGAATGATATTCCCATGTTGACATCAGTCAAGATGTGGTTGTCCAAGGAATTCTCCATGAAAGACCTAGGTGAAGCATCCTTTATTCTAGGAATTAAGGTCTATAGGGATAGACCGAATAGGATGCTAGGACTTTCACAGAAGATGTACATAGAAGAAGTACTAAAGAGGTTTAGTATGGAAAACTCTAAGAGGGGATTAATACCCTTCAGACATGGTATTCATCTTTCCAAGAAGATGTGCCCCAGCACACCTGAGGAAATAGAACGCATGAGCAAGATCCCTTATGCTTCTGCAATAGGGAGCCTCATGTATGCCATGCTATGTACACGACCTGATATAGCCCATGCTGTGAGTGTCACAAGCAGATATCAGTCAAATCCAGGTGAAGAACACTGGACTTCTGTGAAATGTATCCTTAAGTACTTGAGAAGAACTAAGGATATGATGTTGGTCTTTGGTAACGGAGAACTCCAAGTCCAGGGATACACAGACTCGGACTTCATGTCCGATATAGATGATCGAAAGTCGACATCTGGCAAACTGTTTGTGCTGGAAGAGTTCCTAGCAAACGGTGATATCATCTCATCCGCGATTACCTTGAGAAAGGTTACGTTGAGGTCAAGAGAGTCAACTCCACAGATAATGTGGCAGACCCACTTACAAAGCCGTTGGGCCAGCAGAAGATCGAAGCCCACCTTGAGAAGATGGGACTTAGACTTGTAGCCAATTGGCTTTAGGACAAGTGGGAGATTGTTAGATATATGTGCCCTAGAAGCCAGAATTGGCTGACACTTGTAATACACTTCTAGGGGCAAAATTATAATTTTGACTATAATCAATAAAATGGGATTATTTTCTATCACATATGTGTATTTAGTGTCTGTGATACATCCTTTGAGTTAATGGTAATGATAATTCATATTTTCAAGAGTTGAAAATTTAAGACATGAATAATCATTATTAACTCATAAAATGCTCCCGACCATAGGATCATCACGAGGATGGTGATTGATCCGGAAGGTTGGTGTACAATCGCTTCTCTTTAGTAGATGAGTCTTGAGTCTACGGTGTGGAGACACCGGAGCGAGAGTACAGGTACTCGTTAGAGAACGAGGGCACTGAGCGTGACCACCTCGAGTAGTCATTAGGAAGTCTACCTTCTCGTCAATGACTGACTCGATGCTGCAGTAGTGTGTCTGGTTCTTTGACCTGAGGTGCATCGGCAGTTCACCTTGAGGGTGTTATAGTTTGACTACACCATTACTCGGATCTCCTAGCCATATGGAACCCTGAGGTGTATGTTGGCTATAGCATGTTCATTGTAGGAACTGGATTGCATCAAGATGGAATCTATCTACCTCGGTGGTAGAGGAGCAGCCCTATGATGATCATGAGAATCAAGTCCAGAAGCCCATGGCCATGGCAGAGTGAAATAATAGAAAGAGTTTCTATTTAGATTTTCACATTGGACTTGAATCGAATGATTACATCATATGACAGAGACTAGGGTTTGACGAGTTCACCTTAACCCTAATCTGATCGGGGCTCAAGATAGAAGAACTTAATCACACAGGTAGCTGCACCAAGAGGTTCGCATTCAGCTCTGATGGGTTGCCACCATATACTGCTAGGTGTCACTGGTGGATTTTGGGAGCAATTAGAATGATTTAGATGATCGATCATTCTAGCTGTTCGAATCAGAAGAGTTCTGATCCATCGAAAGGAGTTTCGATGATGTCGATGATAGAGATCATGACATATCCCATTACCATACAGAACTGAACCTAACTGGGTCACACAAACAAGGGTTTGAATCTGGTGATCATCAATTGAACTGATCTAGTTCAATTGATCTGAATGAGATTCAATTAGGTTCAAGGAAATCGTGCTAGCACTCGATTGAACCTAACGTTCTTCTTTTACTATCATAAATAAGTTGTCCTGACTGAGCCAAAGGAGTTTGTGCTCAATCAGAGGCCTTCATATGGTCTGACTGGAGGTTGTCCAAGTCAGAAAAGGTTGTCTTATTTTGTAAGACATTACCTGCCATTTTTGGTCACCTGCCATTTCTTGTTCTTTGACTTTGGTCAAAAGTCTACCTTTGACTGGTCAAATGTTGACCATTGACACTTTGACTTTTGACCACATGTCATGCACCTATTGGAGAGCTGGTGGGGGCCTGTCCCCCTGCCAGAACCTGGCAAGGAGAAGGGCGCACGCCAAGGGTGGCGTGTGCCCAAGTTGGAGGCGCCTAGGAGTCCTTGTTGGACAAGGACTCCATCTCCTTTTTGGATTCCAATTAGAGTTCTCCTAAGAATCCAAGTTTGACTGGTCTTAGGCGCCCTCTAAGGAGGAATCCAGGGGACTCTATTCCCACCAATCAGATTTAGATCTGATTTCACAAAGGGTTGTGATTGGTTGGAGAGGAAGAGGAGTTGGATCACAAGATAGTCTATAAATAAGACCCTGCGCCCAACCCTAATCCTAAGTGAATTCAATAGAGATTTCCCATGCCCCAAGGCTGCCTCTCCCCTCCTTCTCCATGCCATAGTCTCTTCTCCCTTTGCTCTCCACGTCCAAAAGTGTTTTGGACTTAGTTGGTGCGATTCAGATCAAGGAAAGGCGATCAAAAGCAAGAAGGCTGCGCTGCTGCAAAAGGACGACTGCAGATCTTCAAAAGAGTTTTGAAGATCCTCCAGATCAGATCCAGATCTGATTTTTGGAGGTGTGATAGAGAAGAAGAGGATCTCCAGATCCAACCCGAGTGGATACCGATAGAGGCCAGGCGCTTGCATGGCTAAGATCCAGAACCTTCCGCTGCAATCAGGATCATCTACAGGGTAATAGGATTACCCAAATCAGGTAAATTGAATTTGATTTAATTTATCTTCTTTTATTTTATTTATTAAAATAATAAGAATCAGATCTGAAACATATCAAGATCTGATTAAGGTCAAGAGAAAATTTTTGAAATATATCTCTTGATCTAATCAGATCTGGATGAACCTGGACCGGAAAATCAGGATTTCCCTTCAACTTAAACCCTTCTTACTCCTATGACAGGACGACCATGAGGAAAGCCTTAATCAGAAACAATTACTACACTATAAAACAATGAGATCTACAACATATATCTGATATAAAATCATAGATCTAAACATGCATGTTCTGTATACATATCATGTATCATTTATTAAATCATAAATGCATGCTTTCAGATATGATTTATCACATATAATATCTAAAAAAATATTTAAATTGATCACATCAATTAAAACTTATTCTGGATAATTCATAGAACTATTCCACAATTAGTCTAGGCATGCATCATTTATATCACATATAAAATTTTAAAATTTTATTTTCTATTTTAAGGTCTCATTATAACATTTATAATATCATAAAAATAGAAATAAAAAGATCTAAAAAATTATTTTTAATCATATCAAAAGGAAAAATTTTACTAAACTACACATAGAATAATTTTATACTTAGTCTAGACATGCATCTCATACATCATTGATATGAATCTAAAAGTTTTAATTTATTTGATTTCAGATCTAATCACATCTGATGTGATATCTAAAATTATTTAATATTAGATCATAAAAAAAAATTAGATCTAAAATAGATTTGAAAAGCTGCAAATGCAGCTCTGATACCAGTTGAAGGAAAAATACTATTTTCCTCCATAGGATCGTTCAGATCCGATCAGATTTGAAAGAATATTTTAAAATTTTTTTTTAATAAATTATAATAAGATCTAAAATACTCAAATCTAATCCTATAGATATGATATTAAAATTTAAAATTAAAATTAAATTAGATTTAAATTTGTACCTGATTGGATAATCTGATTATCCTGTCGATGATCCTCAAATTCCTGATGTCTTGGAACAAGCCATGCAAGTGCTTAGCCTCTACTGGTATCCACTTGGGTAGGATCTATATGTGATCTCCTTCTAAATCTAATTTTCAAAATTAGATTTGGATCTGATCTGTAAAGCCTTCAAAACGATGGTCGAAGGCAGTGCGTTCATCTCACGAACAACATCGTCTCTTTGCCTGATCTTGGCACCAATCACCATGATTCTTCTTTGCTGGAATTTGCCCAACTTCTTGGGCATGGAGAGGGAGAGAGGGGACCAGAGGGAGGTATGGAAGAGAGGAGGGGCAGCCTAGCGGCATGGTGAATGGGCGCAGCAACAAAATCCTAGGCACTGACAGGATTTAAATAGACCCTATTGCACCATGCATTGCCACATCACTTCAATCAATCATATTGCTCGATTCAATTAGATCATAATCTGATTGGTGGAGTAATGTCACCTAATCCAATTAGATTAGAGACCCCTCAAACTCTCCATAAGAGGCAGCATGGATAAGGATGAAGTCTTGGCACCCAAGACTTCATTCTCATCAAGCAACCCTGGAGTCCCATCTATGTGGGACACCAGCTCTCATCCTCATGTGCATGAAGACCAAGGGGGGCACACACCCATATGCTTTGAATCCTGCATTGGGACATCTCATGAACCGACGGTAATAAGAAATGGCAGGAGGCAATAGGAATTAGCAGGCATTATCTTATTTCTATTTGATGGATTAAGACAATCCTTTTCTGATCTGGACAAGTTCTAATTAGTCAAGGATAAACCCATACACAGTTTCTGGGCGAGCCCAAATCAATTTGGCTCAGTCGAGATGAACCAAAAAGATGATAGAAGGAGAAAATTAGGCTCAATCATGTGCTAGCACGATTTTCTTGAACCTAATTGGATCTAATCCAAATCAATCGAACTGGATTAGCCCAATTGATTACATCCAGATTCAAATTCTTATTTGTGTAACCTAGTTAGGTTCAGTTTTGTATGGTAATGAGATAAGTTGCAATCTCTATCATCGACATCATTGAAATACCTTTCGATGGACCAAATCTTTTAAGATTCATACAATTAGAATGATCGATCATTAAGATCATTCTAATTGCTTCCAAAATCCATCAGTCACACCTAGCAGCATATGGTGGCAATCCATCAGAACTGAAAGCGAACTTCTTGGTGCAGCTACCTATGTGATTGGGTTCTTCTATCTTGATCCCCGATAGGATTAGAGTTAAAGTGAATTTGTCAGACCCAATATCCATTATTTAATCATCCGATTCGAGTCTAATGTGAAACTCTAACAGACACTCTTTCTATCATCTTCACTCCGCCATGGCCATGGGCTTATGAACTCAATCTCATGATCACCATAGGGCTACTCCTTACCTACCGAGGTAGATGGATCTTCTATTGGTGCAATTCAATTCCTACAATGAATGTGCTATAGCCAACTACACCTCAGGATTCCGAATGGCTTGAAGACCAAGTTATGATATAGTCAAACTATAACACCCTCAAGGTGAATTATCTGATGCATCTCAGGTCAAAGAACCAGATACACCACTACTGTTAGATATATGTGCCCTAGAAGCTAGAATTGGCTGACACTTGTAATACACTTCTAGGGACAAAATTATAATTTTGACTAATATCAATAAAATGGGTTATTTTCTATCACATATGTGTATTTAGTGTCTGTGATACATCCTTTGAGTTAATGGTAATGATAATTCATATTTTCAAGAGTTGAAAATTTAAGACATGAATAATCATTATTGACTCATAAAATGCTTCCGACCATAGTATCATCACGAGGATGGTGATTAATCCAAAAGGTTGGTGTACAATCGCTTTTCTTTAGTAAATGAGTCTTAAGTCTATGGTGTGGAGACACCGGAGCGAGAGTACAGGTACTCGTTAGAGAACGAGGGCACTGGGCGTGACCACTTCGAGTAGTCATTAGGGAGTCTACCTTCTCGTTAATGACTGACTCAATGCTGCAGTAGTATGTTTGGTTCTTTGATCTGAGGTGCATCGACAGTTCATCTTGAGGGTGTTATAGTTTGACTACACCATTACTTGGTCTCCTAGCCATTCGAAACCCTGAGGTGTATGTTGGCAATAGCATGTTCATTGTAGGATCTGGATGCCACCAAGATGGAATCTATCTACCTCGATGGTAGAGGAGCAGCCCTATGATGATCATGAGAATCAAGTCCAGAAGTCCATGGCCATGGCAGAGTGAAATAATAGAAAGAGTTTCTATTTAGATTTTTACATCGGACTTGAATCGAATGATTACATCATATGATAGAAACTAGGGTTTGACGAGTTCACCTTAACCCTAATCTGATCGAGGCTCAAGATAGAAGAACTTAATCACACAGGTAGCTACACCAAGAGGTTCGTATTTAGCTCTGATGGGTTGCCACCATATACTGCTAGGTGTCACTGGTGAATTTTGGGAGCAATTAGAATGATTTAGATGATCGATCATTCTAACTGTTTGAATCAGAAGAGTTCTGATCCATCGAAAGGAGTTTCGATGATGTCGATGATAGAGATCATGACATATCCCATTACGATATAGAACTAAACCTAACTGGGTCACACAAACAATGGTTTGAATCTGGTGATCATCAATTGAATTGATCCAGTTCAATTGCTCTGAATGAGATTCAATTAGGTTCAAGAAAATCATGCTAGCACTCGATTGAACCTAATATTCTTCTTTTACTATCATAAATAAGTTGTCCTACCTGAGCCAAAGAAGTTTGTGCTCAATCAAAGGTCTTCATATGGTCTTGGTTCGATCCATGATGAGCTTCACAGACCTCCCGATTTTTTTTTGGGGACATTCATTATACTTCAATTCTATTTACGAATAGGGTTCCCTCTAAAACCATTCTACCACACCGTATGAGATATGGCACGGTAAGAAACCAAGTCTGAGTCATCTCAGAATTTGGGGTTGTCCGGCTTATGTCAAAAAGAAACAAGTGGAAATTAAGTTTAGGTCCTTTAGAGCTCGATTCATAGGATATTCCTAAAGAGTCATTAGGATACTATTTCTACATTCCAGAAGACCACAATGTGATTGTGAGTCGACATGCCATATTTCTTGAAAAATAGTTTATTCAAGATAGTGGCATTGGAAAGCAGATTAAGCTTGATGAGAAAGTCTCACAAGCAGAAAGAGCTAAGGACCAAGTGGAACCAAATCAGGTTGAGCCAATAAGAACACTACCTCCTCCACCTCGTAGATCGGAAAGAGTTTCCCGTCCCCCTGAAAGATACTTAGGTATTATTTCAGAGGATATAGAGGAAATGTTCCTCATAGGTAATGGTGCTCATGGTGATGATCCCAAAACTACAACGAGGCGATATCAGATATCGACTCCGAGAAATGGCTTGAGGCAATGAAGTCAGAATGACTCGATGCACTCAAACCAAGTCTGGACCTTGGTAGATCCACCAGAAGGTATAGTACCTATTGGGTGTAAATGGATCTTCAAGAGAAAAATTGGTGCAGATGGGAATGTGGAGACATTCAAGGCTAGACTGGTGGCAAAAGGTTATAGTCAACGTGAAGGCATTGACTATCAGGATACCTTTTCCCCGGTAGCTATGCTAAAAATCCATCCGCACATTGCTTGCCGTTGCAGCCTATTTCGATTATGAAATATGGCAAATGGACGTGAAAACGGCATTCCTAAATATGGATATCTTGAGGAAGATATCTATATGGAACAGCCGCTAGGTTTCACATCCAGTGATACTGATCACAAGGTTTGCAAGCTGCAAAGGTCCATATATGGACTTAAGCAAGCATCTCGGAGCTGGAACACTCATTTCAATGATGTGATCAAAAAGTTTGGTTTCATCAAAAACGAAGAGGAACCATGTGTTTTCAAAAGGGTCAGTGGGAGCGCTGTTGTCTTCCTCGTATTGTACGTGGATGACATCCTCCTTATTGGGAATGATATTCCCATGTTGACATCAGTCAAGATGTGGTTGTCCAAGGAATTCTCCATGAAAGACCTAGGTGAAGCATCCTTTATTCTAGGAATTAAGGTCTATAGGGATAGACCGAATAGGATGCTAGGACTTTCACAGAAGATGTACATAGAGGAAGTACTAAAGAGGTTTAGTATGGAAAACTCTAAGAGGGGATTAATACCCTTCAGACATGGTATTCATCTTTCCAAGAAGATGTGCCCCAGCACACCTGAGGAAATAGAACGCATGAGCAGATCCCTTATGCTTCTGCAATAGGGAGCCTCATGTATGCCATGCTATGTACACGACCTGATATAGCCCATGCTATGAGTGTCACAAGCAGATATCAGTCAAATCCAGGTGAAGAACACTGGACTTCTGTGAAATGTATCCTTAAGTACTTGAGAAGAACTAAGGATATGATGTTGGTCTTTGGTAATGGAGAACTCCAAGTTCAAGGATACACAGACTCGGACTTCATGTCCGATATAGATGATCGAAAGTCGACATCTGGCAAACTGTTTGTGCTGGAAGAGTTCCAGCAAACGGTGATATCATCTCATCCCGATTACCTTGAGAAAGGTTACGTTGAGGTCAAGAGAGTCAACTCCACAGATAATGTGGCAGACCCACTTACAAAGCCGTTGGGCCAGCAGAAGATCGAAGCCCACCTTGAGAAGATGGGACTTAGACTTGTAGCAATTGGCTTTAGGACAAGTGGTAAGATCCACCATTGTAGACGTGCGGGCCCTTCCCGGGGTTGATTGTTCTCGGCTGGATACAGTGGCTCAGTTGCACCGGGAAGATGCAACCATGTCTATTAGGCATTGGATGCTATGGGCTGGAGGATGAGTTGGGCTCAATATTCGGATACGGTGAGAGACCCAATTAGGAAACCCAGTCTATGCAAATGGTGGGTCTGACTTAACTAAGGAGTGGATCAATATTCCGGATACGGTGAGATTCATGAATTAGAGACCAAGTTTGGGTGCACCATGATTAGAGAATCATTGAACAAGAGTTGTTCACTCATTGGCTAACCCATCACCAATAACTGTTAGGTGAGGTGATGAGTCAGTTGGTGAGACCGCACCACCCACTAGAAATCATTAATCGTGGAGATTTTCGCATCTCTACAGAGGGAGTGTAGGGATCCGAGAAAATAGTGGGAGCTAATTTGTTTAAAAATAAAATTCCTAAACAAATTGGTCAAGTCAAAATTACAGTATCTAACTAGAATCTTTGACTCTCTACAGGAAAATGTCTGCGTCCAACCCATTGGCACGTATCCTAGACACACATAGACTGACTGGACCCAATTATAAAGATTGGCTCAGGAACTACAAAATTATTTTGGGTTCGAGAAGTTAACCCATGTTTTGGACCAGGACCCTCCCACCTTACCAGCCCGTCCATCCACTGTTGAACAGAGAGCGTCTCTGGAAAAATGGATTGACGAAGATAATAAGGCCAGATATTACATGTTGGGCTCGATGTCTGATGAGCTCCAGCGCCAACATGAAGATATCGGGACTGCTCGCCAAATGTTGGCTCACCTGCAGGAGATGTTTGGTGAACAGAGTCGCGCAGCCAAATATCAAGTCACGAAATGACTTTTTAAGGCTAAGATGCGTGATGGGCAGTCAGTCCAAGATCACTGTCTGACAATGATCAAGGACATGGAAGAGCTTGAGAAGCTCGGTGTGAAGTTGGACTTGGATCTGCAGAACGATATTATTCTGCAATCCTTGACTGATGCATATGGGCAATTCATCATGAATTACCACATGCATAAACTTCAAAATTCCTTGGCCGAATTAATGAATATGCTGGTTACCGCTGAGCTTTCTATGAAAGGTTCTAAAGGCTCAGTTCTTGCTATGGAACGGACTTCTTCCAAAAGAAAGTCTTATGGAAAGAAAAAGAAGTCTGTGAAAAAGCAAAAGGTGGAAGGATCAAAGAAGAAGAAGGCAGAACCGAAGAAAAAGGCCGATGTCAAAGGAAAGTGTTTCCATTGCAACAGCGACGGCCATTGGAAGCGGAACTGCCCTACTTACCTGGCCACCCTGAAGAACAAGAAGGAAGGTCCTTCTGGAGGTATGCTCGTTATTGAGTCTAACCTTACGGTTTCTTCTGCATCCAGTTGGGTGCTTGACTCTGGTTCTAGTGCTCATCTGTGCACTTCCATGCAGGGTCTTGAGGATAGCAGGAGGCTGAGGGATGGAGACATGATCCTACGCATCGGTAATGGAGCAAGAGTTGCTGCAGTAGCCGTGGGAACATACCCTCTTCGATTACCATCTGGTTTAGACTTAGTTTTGAAAGACTGTTATTATGTGCCTGCAGCTAGCAGGAATTTGATTTCTGTTTCATGCTTAGCACAAGAAGGCTATGTGATTACCTTCTTTAAGGACCATTGTAACATTCTTTATGAAAGAAATAAAATTGCAAATGGTTTCCTTATTAATGGTCTTTATCAGCTACATATTGATGTACCTATTCTAACTATCGAGCAAAACGTGAATGCCAAACGACCTAGGGATAGTCCAAACGACAGATATCTATGGCACCTGAGATTAGGTCATATAGCAGAAGATAGGATCAACAAATTGGAGAAAAATGGGCTATTGAGTCCATTGACTTTCGAGTCATATCCAACTTGTGAATCTTGTCTTCAAGGCAAAATGACTAAACTCCCTTTTGTTGGACATGGGGAGAGGGCCACAGATCTCCTTGCCCTAGTACATACTGATGTGTGCGGCCCATTTGATGTGCCGGCTAGAGGCAATTTTGTCTACTTCATTACCTTTACCGATGATCTGTCTAGGTATGGGTATGTGTATCTTATGAGACACAAGTCTGAAGCTTTTGAAAAGTTCAAAGAATTCAGACATGAAGTAGAAAAAAACAAACTGGAAAACCCATTAAGGTTCTTCGATCAGATCGAGGAGGTGAATACCTTAGCCGGGAATTCCTAGACTATCTCAAGGAAAATGGCATAGTCTCTCAATGGACTCCACCAGGAACACCTCAACTCAACGGGATTTCAGAATGGAGAAATCGGACTCTATTGGATATGGTTCGATCCATGATGAGCTTCACAGACCTCCCTGATTTTCCTTTGGGGACACTCATTGTTAACTTCAATTTATCTACTGAATAGGGTTCCCTCTAAAACCGTTCCTACCACACCGTATGAGATATGGCATGGTAAGAAACCAAGTCTGAGTCATCTCAGAATTTGGGGTTGTCCGGCTCATGTCAAAAGACAACAAGCGGACAAGTTAGAGTTTAGGTCCTTTAGAGCTCGATTCATAGGATATCCTAAAGAGTCATTAGGATACTATTTCTACATTCCAGAAGACCACAATGTGATTGTGAGTCGACATGCCATCTTTCTTGAAAAATAGTTTATTCAAGATAGCGGCATTGGAAAGCAGATTAAGCTTGATGAGAAAGTCTCACAAGTACAAACGAGCTAAGGACCAATTGGAACCAAATCAGGTTGAGCCAATAAGAACACTACCTCCTCCACCTCGTAGATCGGAAAGAGTTTTTCCATCCCCTGAAAGATACTTAGGTATTATTTCAGAGGAAGTAGAGGAAAATGTTCCTCGTAGGTAATGGTGCTCATGGTGATGATCCCAAAACCTACAACGAGGCGATATCAGATATCGACTCCGAGAAATGGCTAGAGGCAATGCAGTCAGAAATTGACTCGATGCACTCAAACCAAGTCTGGACCTTGGTAGATCCACCAGAAGGTATAGTACCTATTGGGTGTAAATGGATCTTCAAGAGAAAGATTGGTGCAGATGGGAATGTGGAGACATTCAAGGCTAGACTAGTGGCAAAAGGTTATAGTCAACGCGAAGGCATTGACTATCAGGATACCTTTTCCCAGTGGCTATGCTAAAATCCATCCGCACATTGCTTGCCGTTGCAGCCTATTTCGATTATGAAATATGGCAAATGGACGTGAAAACGGCATTCTTAAATGGATATCTTGAGGAAGATATCTATATGGAACAGCCGCTAGGTTTCACATCCAGTGATACTGATCACAAGGTTTGCAAGCTGCAAAGGTCCATATATGGACTTAAGCAAGCATCTCGGAGCTGGAACACTCATTTCAATGATGTGATCAAAAAAGTTTGGTTTCATCAAAAATGAAGAGGAACCATGTGTTTTCAAAAAGGTCAGTGGGAGCGCTGTTGTCTTCCTCGTATTGTACGTGGATGACATCCTCCTTATTGGGAATGATATTCCCATGTTGACAACAGTCAAATTATGGTTGTCCAAGGAATTCTCCATGAAAGACCTAGGTGAAGCATCCTTTATTCTAGGAATTAAGGTCTATAGGGATAGACCGAATAGGATGCTAGGACTTTCACAGAAGATGTACATAGAGGAAGTACTAAAGAGGTTTAGTATGGAAAACTCTAAGAGGGGATTAATACCCTTCAGACATGGTATTCATCTTTCCAAGAAGATGTGCCCTAGCACACCTGAGGAAATAGAATGCATGAGCAAGATCCCTTATGCTTCTGCAATAGGGAGCCTCATGTATGCCATGCTATGTACACGACCTGATATAGCCCATGCTGTGAGTGTCACAAGCAGATATCAGTCAAATCCAGGTGAAGAACACTGGACTTCTGTGAAATGTATCCTTAAGTACTTGAGAAGAACTAAGGATATGATGTTGGTCTTTGGTAATGGAGAACTCCAAGTCCAGGGATACACAGACTCGGATTTCATGTCCGATATAGATGATCGAAAGTCGACATCTGGAAGAGTCAAGCAAACTGTGATGCAATGGCATGGTGCTGTCAAGAAGTTTGCTGCTGTAATGAAGAGTTCCAAGCAAAGCCGGTGATATTCATACCACCTCATCCGCGATTACCTTGAGAAAGGTTACGTCGAGGTCAAGAGAGTCAACTCCACAGATAATGTGGCAGACCCACTTACAAAGCCGTTGGGCCAGCAGAAGATCGAAGCCCACCTTGAGAAGATGGGACTTAGACTTGTAGCCAATTGGCTTTAGGACAAGTGGGAGATTGTTAGATATATGTGCCCTAGAAGCCAGAATTGGCTGACACTTGTAATACACTTCTAGGGGCAAAATTATAATTTTGACTATAATCAATAAAATGGGTTATTTTCTATCACATATGTGTATTTAGTGTCTGTGATACATCCTTTGAGTTAATGGTAATGATAATTCATATTTTCAAGAGTTGAAAATTTAAGACATGAATAATCATTATTAACTCATAAAATGCTCCCGACCATAGGATCATCACGAGGATGGTGATTGATCCGGAAGGTTGGTGTACAATCGCTTCTCTTTAGTAGATGAGTCTTGAGTCTACGGTGTGGAGACACCGGAGCGAGAGTACAGGTACTCGTTAGAGAACGAGGGCACTGAGCGTGACCACCTCGAGTAGTCATTAGGAAGTCTACCTTCTCGTCAATGACTGACTCGATGCTGCAGTAGTGTGTCTGGTTCTTTGACCTGAGGATGCATCGGCAGTTCACCTTGAGGGTGTTATAGTTTGACTACACCATTACTCGGTCTCCTAGCCATATGGAACCCTGAGGTGTATGTTGGCTATAGCATGTTCATTGTAGGAACTGGATTGCATCAAGATGGAATCTATCTACCTCGGTGGTAGAGGAGCAGCCCTATGATGATCATGAGAATCAAGTCCAGAAAGTCCATGGCCATGGCAGAGTGAAATAATAGAAAGAGTTTCTATTTAGATTTTCACATTGGACTTCGAATCGAATGATTACATCATATGACAGAGACTAGGGTTTGACGAGTTCACCTTAACCCTAATCTGATCGGGGCTCAAGATAGAAGAACTTAATCACACAGGTAGCTGCACCAAGAGGTTCGCATTCAGCTCTGATGGGTTGCCACCATATACTGCTAGGTGTCACTGGTGGATTTTGGGAGCAATTAGAATGATTTAGATGATCGATCATTCTAGCTGTTCGAATCAGAAGAGTTCTGATCCATCGAAAGGAGTTTCGATGATGTCGATGATAGAGATCATGACATATCCCATTACCATACAGAACTGAACCTAACTGGGTCACACAAACAAGGGTTTGAATCTGGTGATCATCAATTGAACTGATCTAGTTCAATTGATCTGAATGAGATTCAATTAGGTTCAAGGAAATCGTGCTAGCACTCGATTGAACCTAACGTTCTTCTTTTACTATCATAAATAAGTTGTCCTGACTGAGCCAAAGGAGTTTGTGCTCAATCAGAGGCCTTCATATGGTCTGACTGGAGGTTGTCCAAGTCAGAAAAGGTTGTCTTATTTTGTAAGACATTACCTGCCATTTTTGGTCACCTGCCATTTCTTGTTCTTTGACTTTGGTCAAAAGTCTACCTTTGACTGGTCAAACGTTGACCATTGACACTTTGACTTTTGACCACATGTCATGCACCTATTGGAGAGCTGGCTGGTGGGGGCTTGTCCCCCTGCCAGAACCTGGCAAGGAGGAAGGGCGCACGCCAAGGGTGGCGTGTGCCCAAGTTGGAGGCGCCTAGGAGTCCCTTGTTGGACAAGGACTCCATCTCCCTTTTGGATTCCAATTCAGAGTTCTCCTAAGAATCCAAGTTTGACTGGTCTTAGGCGCCCTCTAAGGAGGAATCCAGGGGATCTCTATTCCCAACCAATCAGATTTAGATCTGATTTCACAAAGGGTTGTGATTGGTTGAGAAGGAAGAGGAGTTGGATCACAAGAGGTCTATAAATAAGACCCTGCGCCCAACCCTAATCCTAAGTGAATTCAATAGAGATTTCCCACATCCAAGGCTGCCTCTCCCCTCCTTCTCCATGCCATACTCTCTTCTCCCCTTGCTCTCCACGTCCAAAAGTGTTTTGGACTTAGTTTGGTGCGATTCAGATCAAGGAAAGGCGATCAAAAGCAAGAAGGCTGCGCTGCTGCAAAAGGACGACTGCAGATCTTCAAAAGAGTTTTGAAGATCCTCCAGATCAGATCCAGATCTGATTTTTGGAGGTGTGATAGAGAAGAAGAGGATCTCCAGATCCAACCCGAGTGGATACCGGTAGAGGCCAGGCGCTTGCGTGGCTAAGATCCAGAACCTTCCGCTGCAATCAGGATCATCTACAGGGTAATAGGATTACCCAAATCAGGTAAATTGAATTTGATTTAATTTATCTTATTTTATTTTATTTATTAAAATAATAAGAATCAGATCTGAAACATATCAAGATCTGATTAAGGTCAAGAGAAAATTTTTGAAATATATCTCTTGATCTAATCAGATCTGGACGAACCTGGACCGGGAAATCAGGATTTCCCTTCAGTCTTGAAGGGACAAAAGTAAGTGAAGATTGTCTTATCCTGATTTTTTTCTTTCAAGTTTTTCCTTCTTATTTTTTTACATATTTTTTATGTGATAAAAATATGAGATAGAGAGGGAGAGGGTGTGGGGATGAGTGCTCCAAGGTGTTGGGGCATGATGGTCCTCTTTGGACATGATCTGATCATGTCCTGATGAGAGAAAAAGAAGAGAAGAAATGTCTTCTCTTAGGGTTTCTTTGAGAACTCTTCTTCTCCATCTTTTCTAGGATTTTTCTATAAAAAAAATCAGAGAATATTAGATCTAAAAACATGAAAAAAATCTATAGAAGAAGGTCTTGTTTTGTCCTAACAAAGAGATATTTTTAGGACATCAATCATTGATGTCCTGAAAGAGAAGATCTGTCATCTCTTAGGGGATTTTTCTTGTGTTTTATTTTTTGATTTTTGGGAGATCCAAGGGTTGGATTTTTCCCTTATTCCTTCTCATATTTTTCATCTCTTAGAGTATCCAAGAGTTTAGAAGAATAATTTTTAGATTAACCATCGGGAAGGATCCGCGAGAAGCTAACACTTCGAGCGGATCTTTGTTCGATGAACCTTCAATTTGTATTGCAGCCTCGTATGGACTATCTGTAGAGGCTGGATGCATGTACAGTTTCAAGCAACAAGGGCAACACCAGGACTTGATTGCAGTGTTCTCGACCCGTGCGAAGGTAAGAGATTTGATCTCTTCTCTCATCTGGATGCAATCTAAGGTTTGATCTAGAACTGTTCTAGATCTAGGGTATTGATCTGATCAATACTAAAGCACTTTAATTTTTAGATTTATATATGCATTATGATATGTTATAGATTCTAGATGTAAGGTTTAGTAATTAGATTACATACTTTAGTAGATTAAATAGTTTAATCTACATCTTCTGCTGTGACTTTTTTGAAAAAGTTTTGAAATACAAGTTTGAAACTCTGCATGTTTTCCATCAGTGGTATCAGAGCATCTAGGTTATTTTATAACATGATCATATTTATTTTAAAATAAATTTAAAAATTAAAATTAATTAAAGATCGCATATGTTGCCATAAGGTTGTCCTATTATAAGGTTAACCCCTTATAATGAAAAGGTTGTCCTGCTATATGTTGATCTAAATCTGAATCATGAACAAGATAGATAAGATCTAAAAAAATTTATAAGTTAATTTTTTAATTTTAAATCTAAAATAAATAGATGTTAGATCTATTTTAAAATATTTAGATTAGATCTAAATAATGTCGGGTTGCATGTACTGATAATAAGGTTGTCCTGCTGTTAGGTTTATCCCTTACAGTAGAGAGGTTGTCCTAGTATGTGCTTACCTGAATAACCTAAATCATAAATATATTAGATAAGATCTAAAGTAATTTATGATTTAATTTTAAATTTTAAATCTAATATTAATTGGTTTATGATCTGATTTTGTTCATTTAGATAAGATCTATATGATATGTTTCATGTTCTAGATCTAGATCCTGATGTTGCATATGTTGATATGTAGTTTATATTTTTAAATCTAGTTTGAATATGTACGACATATTTAGTTTGTAGAAATTAAATTATGAACTTACTTTCTGCAAAACCCTAGATTTAAAATCCTAGGACATGATCGAAGCATTGAAATAAATCAGATCTAAAACCATGTATTGAATATGATTCAATATAAATTGTTTATAATTTGAAAATATTTTAAATGATCAAATCAAAAATTAGTTCTGAGGTTCCATAAATCCAAACCCATAAACCTTTAACTTAGTGTAGAATTAAGTGATTGTTTAGGATCTAGGTTTGTGATTTGAAGGTCCTAAGATAATTTCATAAAACATGGGTCAAAGCATAATGGGTTATCTTTGATCGAGTCATTAACTAGGTTAGACTTAAGGTTAGATTAAATATGGACTAAGTTAAGAAATTGATCAATCCTAATTAATAGTTAATTATGATTAGGTCATTTTTTTTCTATACATCAATTCAATAGTTATAATTGATCAAAGTCCATACATCTAGCAAATGGACCTGATCATGGCTCAGTGGTCGAGCTCGAGTCTTTTGGTAGACTGATGCGTGCTAATTTATAGCTATGGCAAGTGTACCAGTCGATCAAGTAATAAAGTGAATGAGTAGAGTATCGTCCCTAGAGGATTGGAAAATAAGTACTGAAAAGCTCTTTCCTATGCTTTATTTAGAAGATCGATTTATGAGAATAAGAAATTAAAAAAAAATAAAATAAAATAAATAAATAAATAAAATAATTAAAAGTTTTTAATTAAATAGAGAGAGTGTAAATTATTAGGATTTTAAATTCAAGAGCAATGGATTACTAAGGCAATCGGTTCACCAACTCAGTCAATACAATATTCAGGTTTTTAGATTAATTTTATTTCATGTGACGGTGGAGTCTCCTAATTTATTCACTATCCTTTGGTCCAGGCATAGCAAATCTATTAATATTTATTAATTATCCTTTGGTCCAGGTGTAATTTAAATAAATATTAATGCATTAGATTTTGTGAAACCCTCTAATTAAAATACGCTGCGTCCAAAGCGCATTAAAATTTTTGCATGCATATGAATTCTAATTTGATTCATAATACAAGGTATATAATCAAGAAGCATTAACATAGATGTACTTGGTCCGTAACATCTATGTTCATTAGATCAATTAGAAGATGGCCAGTAATCTAAAAGCATTAAGATCAGATTTATATACTCCTCATGAATAAAATTTAAAAATAAGTCATACTGAATATTGCATCAAAAGAATGGCTACACCTTAGCCTTAGTAAAATAAAATTTAGTTCATGATAACAAATTCAAAAACAGCAAATAAAATAAAAAGCATGAAGAAATTAGACTGTTTGATTACTGAAATTGATTATCTGCTGCTCTTGATGTGGAGAACTTGGTGAAGAAGAAGAGGCTCCTTGATGTCTTGATCATTGAAGAAAAATCAAAAAAAAAAAAAAAAAACTTTTAATTTTCTCACAAATTACTTTTTTTTATCTCTCTCCTCTCTCTTTCTCTCTCTCTTTTTCTCCCTCTCTCTTTTTCTCCCCGTCTCTCTCTTTGTCTCTCTCTTTTTCTTTTTTTTCTCATGGTTCTTTCATAATTAAAGAGTTTTATTTCCCTCAAAATTCATCAAAAATTAGGTTTAGGACTCCTAAATCAACTCAAATTAAGATCTGGGTAATTCTGCCCATTAGATCTAGATCAAACGGTCCAAAAACCACTCAAAAAGCTTTTAAAATGACCCAGATCAAGTCGGATTTAATATCAGCCGTTGGATCATCCATTGGATCGAATCTGGGCCGTCCGATCACTTTGAAATAAGCCTTCAGACCTTTAGTTTTACATCAGAATGAATCTCGACCATTGGATCTCGACCGGGAGCAGCGGATACCGTCCATCAGCGCCTTCTTCTCGTCCGTCCGATCAAGCTTCAGTGAAAACCGCCCGTTAGATCAATCAGAATTTCCAAATTGCCCTCCATGGACCATGCGCAAGCCCGGTGTTGCATGGATCGCCGCATTCTTCAGCCAATCAATGCACGCTTTATGCTATGAAATTCTCGAATTGCCCTTCAGATGGTCCATCGTGCATCGTGAAAAATGCTGACATCAGCGTTGCATCGATTTTTTTTTTTTTGAAATTCGATTCTGGGCTCGTTTGAAGTCCGTTTTGCCTGAAATTTTTTTCATTAGAATCAGGAAATAAGATCTTCACATTGGTGGCCTTCTTTCCTATATAAGATTAATAAAAGTATCAATTTCTAATAAAATAGATTAATTTATTTTATAATTTAATACTTTTATTAGTATATTTTTACCACTTATCATAGACCAAATTAAAACTAATAAACTGATTGATGTCTAAGATAAGTCTGGCATTTTTAGACTGATAGTTTTTAATTGGCAGCTCACTTACCTGACCATTTCTGATGGTGTCTAAGGCAAGCCTTATCAGATCCTTCCACCGATCTCACTTACCTAGCCAATGTGGTTAATCAAGTTTTGATTAGGTTGCTCATTGATTCGTGCTAACTCATATCGCATAGAAAATCAATGAGACTGATTTTATTTAGTGAGACTGATCTAGGTGCCCATGGATCGATATTGATCCTACTCTTTGTCAAAGACTTGAGAAGTCAGTGAGAGGACTTGACTTGGCAAAATCAATGAGAGCAAATTGGTCCATGTCCTTTCTATCCTTAAATCATAAATAAATATAAATCTTCTAAAATTATTAGACCCTTAAAATGATAAAGTTATGGGGATAACTAAGTCATAGCCTTCCATTAAGGTGTTTGATAATGGGTCCATTAACTCAATAATCATTGGAGGCCCATGGGCCTGGTGCTTGTTGACTAATGAAATTATCATTCATCATATGACGACTTGGATGTATCTCTCTAATGGTGGTTAAGTTGACCAACCAATATTGGGCTTAATCATTCATTGGTTAGATGCACCAAGTATGGTCAAGTTAATGGTTGGACCTAATTAGATTCTTATAGTAGAAGCCAAAGCCTATTGATTAGGATTCTAGAGCAAAATTAAATTACTAAAAATTATTTAGAGAAATAATTGGTTGATGAACCTACTCGTAGATGCATATGGATTGACCGACCAAAGTCGAGCTTGTGTATAGTCTATCTGGATTCTATTACCTGCTAGAAAATTAAAGTAATTTTTTGAATTGGAGGTAGAGGATACCAATTTGAATAAAATAGTGGAAGAACCTTTAGACTGAAGTCCAAGTCCTTAGGCTTAAAATAATTCATATACATTAGGTCTATGTTCTTTTTTCTCACGGAATAAGGCTAAACCCTAATTGCTCCAATCACTATTAGACAGTGATGATATATGGGACCCAACTTCGATAACTAGTATTGAATATTGAATTTGGTTTAGTAGTATGAGTAGGCTCGTATTGGGGCTTCTAAGCCTAGTCAAAATAATTAGTACAATATTAACCCAAATCAGGCATAGTGCTTCTACTGTTAGAAGTAAGGTCATAAGAAAAAGAATTGTCTTACTTTTCATGACCATAATAGATTGAGCAAGAGAAAGAAGCAAGAGTTACTTATCAAGGATGTTATATGATAACATCTTAAAATTTCTCTTTATATAATTTTACTACCTTGGTATTAGATACTGGTGGTCTTATGCAATTTATTGTAAGGTCTTTAAGTAAGTGGAATGTTTTAAAATGGCGAGAGATTCTTGAAAGATAGGAATGGAAGTCCTATTCCAATCCTAGCTTTAGGAATTGTCAAGCTTATTTTCAAAAGATGTCATTTTGAGTGATTGTTACTATTGTCCATCATTTATGATAAATGTGATCTCTTTTCGCCTTTTGGTCAGAGATGGTTATTATATATCAATAAAGAGGATTGTTATGATATTATTATCAATAATATTAGAATAATATATGGATAATAAAGAAATGGTATTTAACATTAACACAGCCTGATAAGTATAATGTATACATTTAATAAATACCCAAGTTAGATTATGTCTTGGATGTTTACATTTGGCATTATAGGCTTAGTCATCTTGACAAGAATAGGATAAACAAATTCACTTGAGGGAAAAATCTCGACATCAATGATTGTGAATCATTGATAACCTATGAGTCTTATCTTCTTGGGAATATGACAAAATCACCTTTTACTGAAAAAGATGAAGGAGCCGATAAAATTCTAAGTCTTAAACATAGTGATGTATGTGGACCTATGAACTCAAGTGCCAGAGGAAGATATCAACATTTCATTACAGATGACCTATCTGAGCATGGGTGCATCTAGCCTGAATCATTTGAAATATTCAAACGATTCAATAATGAAATAGAAAAACAAATTAAAAAAGATATTAGAACTCTTCGATCAGATTGAGGAGGCAAATACTTGTCCAATAAGTTTGTGACATCTAGGAGAGAATAAGATTCTCTCTCAGTGGATTTCTTTTCGGAACACAATGCATCAGAAGGAAAAAATTAAATTTTATTAGATATGGTTCAATCCACGATAGGATTCACTAGTCTGCTTATTTTAGGGTTGTGCTCTTGTGATTACTTATTTTACTCTAAAAATTTATCCCAAGTAAATCTATTGTAAAGACTCCATATGAGATATGGATCGGACATAGACCTAGACTCTCTCATCTTCGATTTTGAGGTTGATTGGCCTATGTCATAGGTTTGCACATAGATAAACTTGAATCTTGGTCTGATAGGTATTTAAGGATTATTAATTCTACCATGAAGAAGAATATAAGATGTTCATTCGTAGTAGGGTATTCCTTTTGGAAAGAAGTTCCTTAGAGAAGAAACTGATGCCTATCAAGTTGAACTTAGGAAAGTTTGACTGGTAGAAAATGAATTGACATAATCTAGTAAACCTATAGAATTAGATTTGATCAGATCAAACTCAGAGCCCATTAAAGTAGCACCTTTAAGAAGATTCGATAGAGTATCGCGTTAGCCAGATAGATACTTCAGTATCTTGGTCCGGGATGATAATCCTATTGAGCTTGATGAGAACAACAAGGATTTGATCACCTATAGGGATGCAATGCAGAGGTCTGACTTTAAGAAGTGGATTGGAGCCATATAATCTAAATTGAAGTCCATGAAAATCAATAGTGTGTGGATACTAGTTGATTCACCTAAAGGGATAAAATTCATGAGTGTAAATAGATTTTCAAAAGGATCAGAGTAGCACAGATGGGAAGGTAAAGACCAATAAAGCTCATTGGCTATCATCTCAGAGTTTGAACATACGTTTTGAACATATGTCTTTGTTATGGACCAAAGATAAATCCTGCATTTGTAAGTGGGCAAAATGTTCTATAGTGTTATTCCTTATGTTGTCTATGGATGAAATTCTCTTAATCAAGAATGGCATTCCAGCATTGCAAGGAATAAAGGTTTGACTGTCATCTAATTTCTCTATGTTCATGACCAGATATGGTATACTCACTAAGGACCAGCATATTCTGCATCGCTTTCACCATAGATATTAGATCTGGATGACGTCGACCTTTAGAAGATCAATGAAAAAGGAGAACTTGACTGATCCATTTGCTAAGACCTTGAAATTAAGAAGTTCTATGAACTCAAGTGGAAGATAGGATATTTGATATCATTCTGAATGACTTTACTCCAAATGGGAGTTGTTGGAAAATGTATCCTAAAGCCTATCATCTAAGTGGTAGATGATTGGAATTAGTATATGAATTATCTAATAATAATAGTTATTTGGCTGGTTCATCAAAAAAGTTCTATCTTTCTTAAATGAACTTCTAAATTATGTTGAAATTCTTAGAACCACAATCAATCGATAAAGAAGAATTTATCATATGGCTCTTAAATAGTTCACGACCAAATGATAAGTTATTAATAAGAATGATAACTTATTGAGTGTAGGTTGCTGTATGCCATATGCGTTGGTTGTCCTCGTAACCAAGTCATATGGAGATACTAGTTTGGTATTCAGGTGAGATGTAGGAGTACATCTGCACTGAACGTGATCAATGTAGCACTGTACTGTCAAGAGTAACTAGCTAAGGCCAATGGATATAAGTGTTCCTTCGATCTAAGATCACCATGGTGACTTACAAGCAACACACTGTATTTCTAATATAGGTTCGAAAGGTTTTTGGGTACAGTTAAGTACTTATGAAGTCAATGTGTGAATCAGGATGGATTTGACAACTCCTGATTAACTTCAAAAAGAGAATGTCTCGATGTGTTTTAATTTAGCAAAATCTAGGCCTAGGTAATCCTCGTGAAGAGTCATGGGATTTGCAAAATTTTGAAACATAATAAAGATGACTTGTATGCATGTTGACAGCTTACACAAAGTCATCTTGAGCATTATTGATCAAAAGGATGAATTATATGGTAACCATAGGCTAGGATTCTAAGAATGTTGCTTTGCATATATTCGACCTATCCGGATGCAGGTACCATTACTAGATGGTCATTTCAATTGGTGCAAAAATTGGTTTCTATGCTATCGACTTAGGTTCGAACCTATGAGTTATACACATAAAAGATTGTAACATGATTAGATGGTTGATCGATGATTGAGAATCATTCTAAAGTCAAATAATTAATGCGATTGATGTTTGACCTAATGCAAGTATTGCAGGAGGATCGATTAGCAATTAGATTGCTAATTGGCTCAATTTAATTGACCAATTAGGTTGAGATCAAGTCTAATCAAATTAGATTCAATTAGAATTAGTTTGGATTTAATTTGATTAAGTCTGATTGATTTATTAGATAAGTCAATTGCAAGGAAGAACAAGTTCCTATTCGACTAGGACTTGAGTACACCTAATTTTTAATTTAATTAAAAATTAAATCAAATTTAAATATTAATTTAATCTAATTTAATTAGGCTTCTAATTAGATTAGGACTATCTATTAATTAGGTTGACTCAAAACTATTTTGATTTGGATTTAAAGGATTTTGAACTAGTCGAATAGGAAGAGTCCTAATTGGACTGGGATTCCCTCACTTCCCTTGCACCAATGATCTCAATGCCCCATATTAATTTTTGATGTTTTTAGTATGTTTTCTCATGGCTAAGATAGAGAAAAGGAGGAGTTTGTGTGGGGGTTATGGGCGTCAAGTTTCTTAGAGAAAATGTCTTCATCTAGACATCAAAAGTTGATATCTTGAAGGGACAAAAGTAAAAGAAGATTGTCTTCTCCTGATTTTCTCTTTTAAGTTTTTCCTTCTTATTTCTTTATATATTTTTTTATGTGATAAAAATCTGAGAGAGGGAGGGAGAGGGCATGGGGATGAGTGTTCCAAGGTATTGGGGCATGATGGTCCTCTTTGGACATGATTTGATTATGTCCTGATGAGAGAAGAAAGGTCTTCTCTTAGGGTTTCTTTAAGAACCCTTCTTCTCCATCTTTTATAGAATTTTTCTATGAGAGAAATTAGAGAATACTAGATCTGAAAATATGAAAAAGATCTAGAGGAGAAGGTCTCCTCTTATCCTAACATAGAGATGTTTTCAAGACATCAATCGTTGATGTCTTCAAATAGAAGATCTGTCTTCTCTTAGGGGATTTATTTTATGTTTTATTTTCTAATTTTTGGAAGATCCAAAGATTAGATTTCTTCCTTATTCCTCCTCGTGTTCTTCTTCTCTTGGAGTATCCAAAAGATTAGAAGAATATTTTTTAGATTAACCATTAGGAGGGATCCGCGAGAAGCTAGCACTTCGAGCAGACTTCATTCGACGAATCTCCGATTTATGTTATAGCCTCATGTGGACTATCTATAAAGGCCGAATACATGTGCGGCTCCAAGCAACAAGGAAAATATCAGGACTCAACCGTGATATTCTCCACCTGCATGAAGGTAAGAGATTTGATCTCTTCTCTCACCTAGCTGCGATCTAGGGTTTGATCTAGAACTATTTTAGATCTAGGGTATTGATCTAATCAATACCAAAGCACTTTAGTTTTTAGATTTATGTATGCATTATGACATGTTATAGACCCTAGATGTAGGGTTCAATAATTAGATTACATGCTTTAGTAGATTAAATAGTTTAATCTACATCTTCTACTGTAATTTTTTTTGAAAAAGTTTTAAAATACAAGCATGAAACCCTATACATTTCCCAGTAGATCGTACCTGACTTTAGAGCCAAGTACCAGTTTCTCACTACTTCCTTCAGGATAGATGGAAAAGCTCAACATAAGATAGCACCTGGGGTGCCATGAAGCAGCATCATTATCCGAAAGGTCTCAAGATGATCGACCAGATCAGTGGTTCCATCATAGCTCTCAAATTGAGGGAGCTTGAAGTTTGGCAGGATAGGCTCCTGCATGATTCACAGAGAGAAAGGAGGGTTGGTGTAGATATTGTCACCATAGGTGGAGGAAGCATGGTAGAGCTCCTTGATCGGCCAATTCATTTCCTATAACCTTTGATCCAGAAGGTCCTCTCGATCATGGATCTTGAGGATCTTCTAGTAGAATGGAGGTAGGGATCCTCTGGGGGTGGAGTCATGATCGAAATAGGGGCTGTCTACCCTTTGCTTCCCCCTTCTAGGGGTCATCGGATGATTGGCCCAAGTGGGTTGTTCGAGCGTCGGATTTAGGTACTCCAATGAGGTTTTCTCTGGCTGAACTGATGCCGGGTGCTGCTACATGGCCTGCACTGCTTCTATGAGGCTCTTAACCTGCTAGATCAATAGGTTGAACTGATCCACATCCACCACTACCATCGGTGGAGGAGTTGAAGGTGCCGAAGATGGAGTAAGAGCAGGTAGATCTGGATGAGATCTGATCGTGGAGGCAGTGGATCACTTCATTGATGCCTTCTTGGGCAGCATCTTATAGAGATGGTCGGAGAAGAAGAAGTTGAAGCAAAGAGAAAATTCTACTGAGTGTTCATTTAAGAACAAGGGACTGGTCCCTTCCTTTAGTGCCAATTCTGTTAGTGCAGAATCTGATTGACGTCGGAACGAGCTGGAGCTGGAGAAGACGAGGTCACCGTCGGTGACCTGTAAGATAAGTCTTGATCAGAGTTTGAGGGGTGGCTCCAGTAAGACCTTTCGACAATCAAGTCAGCTCTTTTGGCCAACAAAAATGGAGCACTCAGGAAATTAGAGCAGAATTTAAAACTTAGAGAGAAAACATATCTAGAGGGTCTTT
Source organism: Cocos nucifera (assembly GCA_006176705.1). NCBI lineage: Eukaryota > Viridiplantae > Streptophyta > Magnoliopsida > Arecales > Arecaceae > Cocos > Cocos nucifera. The sequence continues at coordinate 204,279 of QRFJ01001156.1, read as the reverse complement.
TATATAGGCAGAGCTCATACTAGATTGACGGTCATAGCCATGACTGTCTGATAGTGGGTCATTTAAGACCATGTGGAGTTTGTTATGGAGGATGGTGTCCATTATCATGATGTGCCAATCCGTTGGGATTTAATAGTTGAAGTTCAGATGGAACAACTATCGATAGTGAAGAGCTTCATATCGTAATAGTTCTAGAGAAGTTTAGAGTTCTCGAAGGTTGTCTGTATCTAGCTTGGTTTGTGTTGAGCTGGAAGCTACATTTACATAGATGTCAAGGTCTTTTTAGGTGATCACAAAGAGTTCGATCGAAAGGAGCTAGCATGGTAGCTCGAAAGAATTCGACTAGAAGGAGCCCTTTCGGCGATTGGAAGGAGCTTGGCTGGCGACTGAGAGGAAGCTCGACTGGAGGGAGCCCTTTAGACAACTGGAAGGAGTTTTGCTGAAAGGAGCTTATTTGGCGACTGAGAGGAAGTTCGACTAGAGGGAGCCTGTTTGGCGACTAAGAGGAAGTTCGATTGGAGGGATCCCTTTGGGCAACTAGAAGGAGGTCGATTGGGGGCTTCAAGATGGTTTCCAAAGATCTGCCATCCTCAGTAAATCATATAGGTTTGTCTAGGAGGAAACTCTACTAGTTTATGATTCTTGTCGTAAGATCTAATCTGTGATGGTGAAATTTTGCTTGAAGAAGATCTAATTAGAAAGGAGTTCGACCGGCTTTGAGACTAGCCAGGCCAAACTGCATAGGGATTGAACTCTTAGTCCACTATTTAGCCAATTGCTTTCACTGTTCAAGCTCATCTGAAAGGGGCTGGACCAGAGCCAGCTGCCTATATCGAAGGAACCTGGACTCCTCCATGATTTGCCACCAAGCTCGTCTGGACAAAGCCTACAATGCATTGTGGGCCCTGCAGTTTACTAATGCAGTCTAGATGATCAGCCAACAAATTGAAGGTTGACCATCGTGGGATTACCTCAGTACTAGGCCAAACATTAGTAGGAGTAGGTTTAATCCCAATAAAAGTTATTTTTGACAATTCATCATATCATCATCTTCTTAAACTCATTTTATGATGAAGTCCTTAAAGACTATAAATGATCGATAAAGGAGGATTTATCGAATAGTTGTTAAACTATATTTGCAAACAAATGATACATTATTACAAGAACAATAATGTTTATTGAGTATAGGTTGTTGTGTTTCATATGGATTGGTTGTTCTCTTACCTAAGAAGTGTGGAGATACTTGTATGGCCTATAGGTGAGATATAGGAGTACATTATCACCGAGCAGTGACTCATCTATAGAGCAGTCTACTATCAAGAGATGCTCGTGAAGGATATTGGCATTAGTGTCTCTCAAACCTGAAATCATCATGGTGACTTGCAAGCAACTTACTATTCTTTGGTACCGGACTACCTGCATTTTTAATATAGTGATAGAAGATTTTTGGATACAGTCAAGTACTTGAGAAGTCGTTGTGTGAGTCAAGATGGGATTGATCCCTCTGATGGAAGGTAATGCTTCACTGTATTCCAATCTAGTAAAATCTTGGTTAAGGTAATCCATGTGATTGTCACAGAATTTGAGAAAGGTTGAAATACAATATGGATCATTATTTCAAGGTTGACAGTTAAACCCTAGGTCATCCTGAGCATTAAGGATCAAAGGGATGAATTATGCAATAGCCATATGCTAAGATTCTTGAATGTTGCTTTGCAATCATTAGATCTATCCGGATGTCGGGTATTATTGCTAGATGATCACTTTAATTAGTGTAGAAAATTAGTTCCTATACTATTAGTTCGAACCTATGGAATCATGCACATAAGTCATACAATGTAGAAAAGAATTGACCTAACACTATATGTTCAATTTAGAAGTGCTTGACTTGATTGAACTAATAGATTTACTTAATTTGAGAATTAAGTTAATGGTTATATAGAATTAAATATTGACTATGCCTAGCTAGCACTGGCCATGAGATTCAAAATTAATTTCGAAGATGAGTTTGAGCTGAAAAGATCTATGGTTTAATGAGAGATTAAATTCAAGACATAACTAATTTTAGATCAGATCTAAATTAATTAGGCTTGATTTAATTGATCAATTATCCAAGTTAGAATTGGACATAAAACCTAATTAGATTAGGGTTAGACAGTCTATTTGAATTAAGTTCGAATCAGGTTCGAATCAGATTCAAATTGGATTCAATTTGGACCAAATTTGATTTGGTCAACTAGTGGCTTTGACCACTGAGAATCTCTCATATGTGGCCGACCAAGAGAGCTATGGGCCTTGGTATTTCTAGCTAAGGGCCTTGGTTTGGGTGGCACAAAGGTGGGCCAAGAGTTGGTGCTAACCACCTCTCCTAATGAGATTAGGAGAAAACCTTAGGACTCCTACTTGAAGTAGGATTTGACTAGTCAAGTTAGTTATCCATAGAATCCTTATTTAAGAAGGATTCAATCAGGTCTTAGGCTTCATCTATAAATAAGGGAGAACCCTCTTGGGCATGGGATATGATAGATCCATGCTTGTGGGCGTGAGCTAGGCTAGGCATGGGAGAGAAAGAGAGCTCTAAGGTAAAGCTCATCTTCTTCTTCCTCTTGGCGTGTGGATGGAGGATTTGATCTTGCCACCCCCTCTTCTCCCTTGTTTCTAGTATGGCACTTTACATCTTATCCCTCTTCTCTATGTTGCATGGCGTGCGTGTGAAGTAGAGGGTCCCCGCTTTTGGATCTTGTAAAGCAGTATCGTAGAATTTTCAGCACCTCGGTCTTGTTTTCACTACGCATCGAGGTATTTTTTCATAATAATAAGAAAAATTTTTAAACTTAAATCTATTCTCCCTAAAGTCCTTCTAAATATGATTTGGATCTGAAGATTTTTTTCTTCATCACCTCAATGGTAGCTGGCATCTCCTCATGCAAGAGAATATCGATCAATCCTTGTCGGATGAGCACGTCCTTCACCCTTACTTGCCATAAGGATAAATTTTTCTTTCTACTAAATCTGTTGATCTTCACCTTGATTGAGCATGTCTTCTCCATCTTCTTTGATCTAGATCAATACTGCAATAGTCTGGCATTCTTCTATGATCTGGCTCTATCGGGTGATCGAACTCTGATACCAATTGTTATGACCAGAGCTACTCTGATACCAATTATTGTCATGGTATCACTTGCTCTGATACCACCTCTTGGGAAGATCCCTCATACGGAATACAGAACTTTCAAGTCTAAGATTAGTTTCTATGTCCAGGATCGGAACGTCGATGATGATGTCGATACCATAGAATGAATGAAGAAATAAAATAAGAAATACAATCAAATACGTAGATTAAGCCAAGGCTTACCTCTGTGGGGTATACAAGCTTTACTATGAGAAAAAAAAATTTATAAGAGGAGATCACACTCTCAATCCTTGTACACCAATTCCTCTCTCTTAATAAGAAGTACTCTACCTCACAAAGCTCTCTCTAGGAGACCTCCTGAAGTGACCATTGTCTGCTGCCTGATAGTTTGCTTGAAGCCTCCTTTTTCAACTATCTATTGGTGCCTCTTAGCCTCTGCCCCTAGTTTTCTGCCAATTGCTCACCACACATTCTGCCATAGCTCTATAAGGCCTTTTAAAGACCCTAAACCCAGCCAAGATCGAGTCTGCACTCTGATTAAAACTCAAATCAGCCTCCAGTCCATTGGATCTCGACCACAATCAGCTAGAGCCATTAGATCATGCTCCAGCGCCAAAACCTTGCTCAAATCCGGCCATAGATCCCATCTTTTGGCCATAGACCCCCAAGCGGTCCATGCGTGGGAGGCATGGACCACGTGTAATTTCCTTGCACTGCGCTAATGCATGCATAGATCGGGCAATGGGTGCATCAACTGCATCCCTCGGCCTGTGCACCACCCGATCCATGGTGGACTGCATGAACGGGGCCTGGGCGCACCTGTGCATGCACATGCCTAGGCTTGCCATGCGCTGTAGGCCATGCATGTTTGCATGGGTCTGCTGGGCCGCGTGCCTAGTTGGGATGTATGGCATGCTGGTTCATGCCCAGCTGCTGAACTAGGCCCTCCTGTGGGTGTTTTTTCGTATGGGCTTCCTTCCTGGATTTCTCCTTACTATGGACTTCACTATATACTTCTTGTGGGTCAAATTTGAGATGTTTTTCTCAATAAAGACCTAATCATTTTTGTTATGATGGTAACATAATGCCTTAGATCATCCGATCAGTATCTAAAACACCTCGGCTCAGTCCATAAATATCAACTTTTTGAGGTCAAAGAAGTTACCATAACACCCTCTGAGCTAGTGGTTGAGATTCGATAGGAGATCCGAGCCATTTTATTTAGGAACGGTTTGGATAACATTCATGACTTTTAAATCACCTCAGATAAGCAACTTCCCAACATTCTCGATGACTCGTCTTATGGACTAACAGTGATTCAGCAGTGATCTAACCATGAACAAGCTATTTTCCACTTTGCCTGAACTCATGGGAGTAGATAAGGCATCCCAATCCCACCAATGATGACCTTCCCATTCGAAAAAAGCAGCCTTAATCTCACCACAACGTTATTACCAGCCCAAAATTAGCAGAACAACACAACGTTGGCAAAACATCTTTTCTACAAATATCACAAATATCGATGACCCAGGTAAGCAAGAAGGCCCTCACAGAGAACTTGTTGTTGCTTGATCGTTCTCTACTAACTTGAGCATCAGAGGGTCCTTGCCAAAGTCACATCCTCCAATTCGAACTTTATTTTGCAGGTCACTCCAGCATCCCTATGAGAAGCCGACCACTTGTTGCCCAAGGATGGCTACCCAAGATGGGGGGGTGAATTGGGTATTTAAAAATTTAAACTCTAATTATGCTAAATTTTGTAGTTATGTGCTTGGTGAATTAACATGAGACACAAGTAAAGAATGAAAGCAATATAAATAATTCAATGACCAACACAAACACTAAGCTTTTATAATGGTTCACATCAAACTTAGCACCTACATCCACTTCTCAAGTAAACCACTTGAGAATTCAACTATAATCACACAATCGATTATAGTTCAATTATTATTCTTGGACTCACAATCCAAACCGGTTGATCTTGACCTAGGCTCACCAACTACAACCTTTACAATGATTGTTTTACTGGGCTAACAATCAATCCCGATTGGTTTTGTTCTAGGCTTACCAATTTAAAATAAAGTGCAATTACAATAAGTAAAGAAGTTTAGAAAAAAAAACTCAATGAAGCCCAAAAGAAGAATTTTGTGAATGGAGGGCTTGTTTGCTTTGCTCCTCTTCTTGAATGCTTGAAAGAAGTTGGTGAAGCTCTTCAATGCTTGTATTTTGACCTCTCTTAACTTTAGAATGATTGAAAAGATAGAGAATATTCAGAAGAACAGATCCTTCACTTCACATGATGGGTCTCACAATGAATGAACTTAGTGTAGGCTTGAAGGCTCTTGAATATAGGTACAAAAAGATCCTCTTAAAGTTCTTAAATATCCCATATATATTCCAAGGCTTTTCCACCACTCCAAAATCTCTAAAAAAGCTTCATTTAATACCCTAGCCATTGGGCATAAAAATCTAGCCGTTCAAAAAAAGTTAGGACTGAAAAAGTGCAGTTCTAGAAAAAGCTAGCCATTATGTGACTTAGTTGACTAACCTTCTTGACTTAGTCAACTAAGTCCCTTGGACCTCAACTTTAGCCTTTTCTACACTTTCTGTCTTCTGTAGTGTTCTGAAACATAGTCGATTAACATCTCAAAATTAGTCGGCTAAGTCCTTTAGGTCTAGAAATTTTATTTTTTTGTACTTTCTATTTTTGCTGTTCTCTGAGACACAGTAGACTAAGTCCTATCTTAGTCGATTAAGCTGCGTGCCATTTGGTTTTTGAGAGCCTTCCTTCTCCAATTTTTTTTTGAGCTAGAGTTGCTTTCTAAACTTAATTTATCTCTCATTAACCATTCTTTTTATGGTGTGTCAAGTCTTGATTTCCTTCAAGAGCCTCTTGATTGATGATACTCTATTTGATTGATAAAAGTCACTTGTATCATTGTAAATACTTGGAATTTAAACTACACATCCTCAGAAACAATATTAGTAACTTAACAAATTATACTCAAATACTTTTGTTATCATCAAAATCAGTTCAAGGGTCAACAATCTCTTCCTTTTTGATGATGACAAAACCCTTTGAGTATAACTTTCTTTTAAATTTCAATATAACTTTCATGTAATCAATTTATATGCAATATATTCATTTATGTCGTATTAAATTTCATATGCTCCCCTTAAATATAATCACTATATTCAAATTATGTTTTAATTTTTGAATTTACTCCTCTTTAATGTGTGTCAATCGATTCTTGAGGTTTCAAAATACATCTTCTCATATTTGAATCAATTAAATGCTTCAAATTAGTTATTTTATATTAAATTGTCAGATTACACTTATACTATCCTTCTTCCTCTTTTTTTCATTATAAAAAAGATAGCTATTATCAATCAAGAGCAGTAGACTATACAAATGATACAAGGCATCACATGTGCAGAAGAAGGGAAATAAGAAGTTTCATTCATATATAAGTAAAAGTTTAGACCTAAATATAAAGCCAAGTAGGCATACATCAAAACATCAAAAGGAACTTAACCATTGTAGATATCATATCAAATAAAAAATAGGTTTTAAGCTCAAGGGTATACAACTATAGGATGGCCTAATCTAAGGTAGGAATAGGATGAGTCTAGGAGGATGGATTTATAGCCGCCTAAGGATAATACCTGGCAAGGGCACATTCTATAGCACGCTGTAAGAAGTCGATCAGACACCTCATCAACCACTCATCATATAATATCTAAACCTAATCTTCCTCAAGGTGGATAGAACGTGCAGGCCGAATAGATGCACCTAAAGATCTTGGCATGGGCTCCGAAATTGGCACGGGCTCCTCTTCATCATCAACTATGGTCCACTATCCATTCACCTTTTTTAAACCTATCCTCTTCAAGAAGTTTTCATCATATGTGTCAAAATGCTTCATCTTCTTGAATGATTCACCCTTCATGTCTACACTAAACTCCTTGAATATGATAGTAAAAAATTTTTCATAAGATAGGGCCGATTTTGCTCTCATTCTTGCCTCTTGCATGGTCTTCATCATCAAGGTAGAGAAATTAAATTTTTCTTTCTTCAATATATGATAACAAATTCTCACATCATTCCTTATCACATAATCAAATCGTCCAATCCATGGGATAAAGACCTTGCAGACCATGTGATGCAAAAGGCAATGCTTCATACTCAAATGTTTTGCTAAAATCTCTTCAAAATCCAAAGCATCATCCCTATTAAACCGCAAACGAAGTCCTGCTTGCTAATCATCAAACCTCTCAGCCCCTTCCACCAGAGTCTTCAATAACTACCTTGGGTTTTTCACTGTCAAATATATCTTGACCCCTTTAACTTTAGTTTTCAGAGATTGAGAACTTATCATTGCATTTTCATAAAACTCTCTTACAAGATTTGGGTAAGTGGGAAATTCAGTGAACATAAGTACTCCCACCGTTGGAATTTGGTGCACTCCCTAATCTCAAACGGTTGTTTCTCCAAAAAACCAAAATCGATCTTTCCTTTAGTGGTCACTGTCATAGAAGAAAATGGTATTACTTTTGAAGGGGAAGGTGTGACCAAAGATAGGGGTTGAATGGGAGTGGAAAATGGAGTGGAGCATTGGAGTGGAGAAAATGGTGGAGTATCAGCAGTGTGAGTGGCCAAAGGAGGAGGTGAGGAAGGTGGAGATGCAGTTGGGGGAACAAGAATCAGACTAGATTGAGGTTGCTCAGTGGCATCCAAACGGTTCTTAGTCCTCCGCTCGTACGATCGCAATTGACGAGGCATGATCTTGGGGTGACTACAAATCTTCTTCTTCGATGCCGTGGATCCAAGTCCTCTTCCTCGAGGCTTTTAGGGCTTTGATTTAGAGATTTTCAGAGAGAAAATGGATGCCCTAGGGTTCAAATGTGGGACGGCTAAGAAAAGGCGAATAGAAAATAAATAAAGTCCCATAGATATTCTATTTTATAAATAGAATTTCTGACACTTAGTTGACTAAGATTAAGTTTTTGGTCGACTAAGTCTTAGTCGACTAAGACTTTTTGACTTAGTCGGCTCATGCCCTTTTTAATAGAATTAATATAAGGATGATTCATGAGAAATTCATCACATTACAACAAGCATTTCACCATACAATTATATTCAATAATTTTAACAATATGGATCAAAGAGCCTAATTGCTTTTTTATAGCACAAAACCTTTCTTCATTTCAAGGTTTAGTAAAAATATTTGCAATTTGATTTTTAATTGGCATGAACTCAAGAGTCATGTCATTATTTTGTACATGGTCTCTAATAAAATGATGTCTAACCTTTATACGTTTTGTTCTTGAGTGTAATATTAAATTCTTTGTTAAATTTATAGTATTAGTATTGTCATGTTGAATAGAAATATTGTTACAAGTGATATCATAGCCCTCTAGTTGTTGTTTGATCCATAATAGTTGAGCATAATAACTCGCAGCAGCAATGTATTCAGTTTCCACCATAGACGAGGCTCCTGACTTTTGTTTCTTACTGAACCATAAGATCAAATTTACTCTTAGAAATCAACATGTTCCACTTGTACTCTTCCTATCTAAGCAACATCCAGCGAAATCTAAATCACTATATCTAATTAAATCTAGTGAAGATTGTTTTGAGTACCATAAGCCTACATCTTGAGTATTTATCAAATACTTAAAGATTCTTTTAACTGCCACTAAATATGATTCTATAAGGTTTGATTGATAACGAGCATACATGCATACACTAAACATTATGTTAGGTCTACTTGCAGTTAAATAAAGCAAAGATCTAATAATATCTCGATATAGTTTGGGACCTATAGCCTTTCCTTTTGCATATTGGTCAAGCTTACAACTTATGCTCATAGGGGTACTACTCTCTCTAACATTCTCCATCCCAAATTTCTTTAGCATTTTCTTTATGTATTTGCTTTGGTTGATGAAGATCCCCTTATGCGATTGCTTGATTTGGAGTCCAAGAAAGAAATTGAGTTTCTCCATCATACTCATCTCGAACTCTTCTTGCATGAGACTAGCAAATTCTCTATACAAATCTTCATTAGTAGCTCTAAACACAATGTCTTCAACATACAATTGTACAATTAGTAAATCGTTTGATTTTCTTTTAATAAACAATGTTTTGTCTATATTTTCTCTTCTAAAATTATTGTTTAATAAAAAATTGCTCAACCTATCATACCAAGCCTTAGGGGCTTGCTTTAATCCATAGAGTGCTTTTTTAAGACTATAAACATGATTTGGCAATTCTTGATTTTCAAAATCTGAAGGTAGTTGTACATAAACTTCCTCCTCAATTAGTCCATTCAAGAATACACTTTTTACATCCATTTGAAAAAGTCTAAAATTCATAAAGCAAGCAAATGACAAGAGCAATCTAATAGCTGTAAGTCTAGCTACAAGTATAAAGGATTCATTAAAATCGATTCCTTCTTCTTGATTATATCTTTGTGCAACCAGTCTAGCCTTGTTTTTAATTACATTTTTCTTTTCATCAAGTTTATTTCTAAAGACCTATTTAGTTTCAATTACAAGAAAGTTTTTGGATCTTTCAACTAGTTTCCAAACTTTATTTCTTTTAAATTGGTTTAACTCTTCTTGCATTGCTAATATCCAATTTAGATCTTTTTCAGCTTCAATTATATTCTTAGGTTTTAAGTGAGATACAAATGCAATATGATTCATAGCTTTCCTAAGAGATAATCTAGTTTTAACTTTATGAGATGGATCACCAATAATTAATTCTTTGGGATGATTGTGATCATACCTCTATGCCTTTGGTAAATTAGATGTACCTTGCTCTTCTTGAGGTTGTTGCTCTCTTTCTCCAACATCTTGCTTTTCATCTTCTTGTTCTTATGAAGGTGTATCTTTAAGTATCATATTCTCTAATTTCTTTTCTAAATTATCTATATCCATATCAATTTCTTCTTCTCTTACTTTAAGAAAGTTAGTTTCATGAAAAATAACATGCACGGATTCCTCTATAACTAGTGTTCTTTTATTAAACACTCTGTATGCTCTACTATTAGTTGAATACCCTAGGAAAATACCTTCATCTGATTTTGCATCAAATTTACCTAATTTATCTTTATAATTTATCAAAATGAAGCATTTACATCCAAAAGCTTTAAAATATGAAACATTAGATTTCTTTTCTTTGTAAAGCTCATATGGAGTTTTCTTCAAAATAGGTCTAATTAATGCTCTATTTAGCATATAGCATGCAGTGTTAATAGCTTCCATCCAAAAATATTTTGGAAGGTTATTTTCATAAAGCATGGTTCATGCCATTTCAATTATTGTTCTATTCTTTCTTTCTACTACCTATTTTGTTGGGGTGTCCTAGGGGCTGAAAAATTATGATTTATTCCATTTTTAGAACAAAAGCTTTCAAACTTTTGATTTGTAAATTTCTTACTATTATCACCTCTCATATATGAAACATTATATTCCTTTTCTTTTGTAATTTTGTTAAATAGCTAAACAAACATATCAAATGCATTATCTTTATGAGATAAGAACAAAATTCAAGTATATCTTGAAAAATTATTGATTATAATAAAACCATATCATTTTCCTCCTAGATTAGTAGTTGAAATTGGTCCAAATAAATCCATACGAAGTAACTCTAGATCTCTGGTTGTTGAAATAATATTCTTAGATTTGATAAATGATTTTATTTGTTTACCAAGTTGACATGCTTTGCAAGCCTTGTTCTTTTCAAAGTTTATTTTTGGTAAGCCTTTTACCAAGTCAAGCTTAATTAATTTAGATAATGAGTCCATGCTTACATGACCTAGCCTATTATGCCATATCCAACTAGATTCATTAACTTTAGCATTCATAGAAATATGATATTCAATATTTTCATTTTTGAGTTCATCAAGATCAACAATATAAACATTGCCATGTCTTTTTCCTATGAACTTAATGCTATCATCAAATGAATTAGTTACTATACAATGAGATGATTTAAATGTAACATTGAAATTTCTATCACATAATTGACTAATACTAAGTAGGTTGTGCATTAAACCATCAACAAGCAAAACATTTTCTATACAAGTAGAGGATATGATCAAAATGTTATCGAGGCTAACAATTTTGCCTTTACTATTGTCTCCAAATATCACCACACCTCCATCCATTGCTTCAAGAGAGATAAATTAAGATCTATCTCCCGTTATGTGCCTCAAACATCTGCTATCTAAGTACCATCTTCTTTTAGCTCATACGAATGCTAAGCATACCTATACATAAAATCAAGTAGATTTAGGTACCCAAGTTAACTTGGGTTCTCTGAGGTTAGCACAAATGGTTTCTTTTGGAATCTAAATATGTCTTATCTTTGATTAGTTTGTATTAAGATTTTTATTTGCATTCATTATGCATTCAAACACTTTGTGTCCAATTTTGTTACATTTAAAGCAAGTTATGAATTTTCTTTGATTTTGAGATCTATCAAACACATTCCTTAGAAAGTTTTGTACTCTTTATGAATTATATCCAAACCCGGCTTTATCAAAAATTATTTTTTAATTATCAATCAATGTTTGAAGATTTTTTGAACTCATCATGTATCTATCCAAAATTGATCTTAGTCTTACTATTTCATCTTAGAAGGATACATTCCTTTCACTAGATTCATCTAATTTATTTTGTAGTTCTTTCATATCTCCTTCTACTTTAGCTTTGTCTTTGGTTAAGAGTTAGTTATCTTTCTTTATTTCTTTATTCTTATATGATAACTTCTTAAAATCACCAAGTCATTAAAAGCATCGTATAATTCTTCAAAAGTAAAATCTGAAATTGAAGTGTCATCATTTACCTCATCATCATTTTATGCCATAAGACAAAGGTTTGCCTTTTCTTCTTTTCGATATTATTCCTTACTTGAAGAAGAGTCCTTATCATTGCTCCATGTAGCTTTGCATGCTTTCTTCTTGAATTTTTTGAATCTTTTCTTCAACATTAGATAATCCATCCAGAAGTGTCTGGGCTTTTTGTACTCATAACAAATGGGTGGTTGTTCCTTTTTTTTTCCTTTTCCTTTTCTTTGCTATCTTCCTTATTGTTGAACTTTTTGTTAGGTTCAAATCTCTTTCTCCTTCTCATGAACTTCTTGAATCTTCTTGCTATCATGGCCATCTCCTCATCATCTTCCAAACTCTCTTCGGAATCACTTTCTTCTTCATGGATGGCAACAGTCTTGAGGGCTATTATTTTCTTTTTCTTCACCTCTTCTTCCTTTCTGTGGTTCATATTTAGCTCATGGGTCATAAAAGATCCAATGAGCTCTTCTAATGCTACCTTGTTTAAGTCCTTTGCTTCTTGAATGGCAGTCACTTTGGTTTCTAATTCCTCGGCAAGAACCTAAGAATTTTTTGCACAACATCACTATTAGAATAATCCTTTCCTAGACTTTTTAAACTATTTAATATATCGATGAATCTTGTGAACATTTCGGTGATAGTTTCATGTGGTTCTATTTTGAATAATTCATACTTATGTACCAACATGTTTATCTTGGATTCTTTGACTTGATTAGTATCCTCATGGATAACTTCAAGTCTATTCCAAATTTCTTTGGTGGATGAACATGTTGATATCCTATTAAACTCATTTGCATCCAAAGCACTATATAACACATTCATTGCTTTGGCATTGAGTTGTGCTTCTCTTTGTTATGTTTATCCTAATCCTTTTTGGGCTTTAAATTGGACATGCCATCAATTGTGATTGTGGATGTGTAAGGTAGTCTTATACTTGAATAAATATCCACATTCTTGCTTTCCAATAGGTATAATTATTTTCATTGAAAAGCGGTGGTCGATTAGTTGATTGTCCTTCAACCAATGAAGTCCCAATTAGATTTGTCATTAAATCTTTGGCTCTATGACCATTAGGTCAACAATTAATATTAGAGCATCCGCACCGATACCACTTGTTGCCCAAGGATGGCTACCCAAGAGGGGAGGATGAATTGGATATTTAAAAATTTAAACTCTAATTATGCTAAATTTTATAGTTGTGTGCTTGGTGAATTAATATAAGAAATAAGTGTAGAATGAAAGCAATATAAATAACTCAATGACCAACACAAATACCAAGCTTTTATAGTGGTTCGGCACCAAACTCCGCACCTACGTCCACTCCTCAAATAAACCACTTGAGAATTCAACTATAATCACATAATCGATTATAGTTTGATTATTTTTTTTGGGCTCATACCCCAATCCAGTTGGTTTTAATCTAAGCTCATCAACTATAACATTTACAATGATTATTTTTCTAGGCTAACAATCAACCTCGATTGATTTTATTCTAGGCTTACCAATCTAACCTTTACAACGTCCAATTCAAGGCTTGGACTAACCCAAGTTTCTCACCCCAAGAAACTTGTTCACAAATAAAGTGTAATTATAATAAGTAAAGAAGTTTAGAAAGAAAAACTCAGTGAAGCCCAAAAGAAGAATTTTGTGAATGAAGGGCTTGTTTGCTTTGCTCTTCTTCTTAAATGCTTGAAAGAAGTTGGTGAAGCTCTTCAATGCTTGTATTTTGACCTCTCTCAACTTTAGGATGATTGGAAGGATAGAGAATATTCAGAAGAATAGATCCTTCACTTCACTTGATGGCTCTCATAATGAATGAACTTGGTGTAGGCTTGAAGGCCCTTGAATGTAGGTTCAAAAAGATACTCTTAAAGTTCTTAAATATCCCATATATATTCTAAGGCTTTTCCACCACTCTAAAACCTCTGAAGAAGCTCCATTTAATATCTTAGCCATTGGGCATGAAAATCTAGCCATTGGAAAATAGTTGGGGCTAAAAAATTATAGTTCTGGGAAAAACTAGCCATTATAGTGACTTAGTCGACTAACCTTCTTGACTTAGTCGACTAAGTCCCATGAACATCAACTTTAGCCTTTTCTGTGCTTTCTATCTTCTGTCGTCTTCTGAGACATAGTCGACTAACTTCTTAGACTTAGTCGACTAAGTTTCCTGGGTCTAGAAATTTTAGTTTTCTGTGCTTTCTATTTTTGTTATTCTCTGAGACATAGTCGACTAAGTCCTATTTTAGTCGACTAAGCTACGTGCTAAGCGTGCCATTTGATTTTTGACTGCCTTGCTTCTTCAATTTCTTTTGTGGGCTAGATCTGCTTCTTAAACTTGATTTATCTCTTATTAACTATTCTTTTTATAGTGTGTCAAGTCTTGATTTCTTTCAAGAGCCTCTTGATTGATGATATTTCATTTGATTGATGAAAGTCACTTATATCATTGTAAAAGCTTGGAATTTAAACTACACAACCTCAGAAATAATATTAGTAACTTAACAAATTATGCTCAAATGCTGTTGTTATCATCAAAATCAGTCTAAGGGTCAACACCGCTCCATCCCGAGGTCTCCTTTTCCAATAATAATAGATAGAGGAAGGGCTTGTCTTTTGAAAATGCCACCCAAAAATGCATCATCATGTCTCAACGACTTCGTAGATGCTGCTACCTCTCAACAAGTAGATCATCGGGCTAAAGATAATATTTAGCCTCTAGTGGTAGAAGCCTCTCCACCAGCTCAATTGGTCTCTGTTGCAATGCACCAGTTCAACCTGCTCCTCTAGCAGGTTCAAACTCTGACGGCCATCATTCAGGTGGTCCAAACTATATTCGCACCTTCTCCAATGGCGCTGCAGCTGAGCCAAGCTGCTTCTACACCACCTTCAATGGTATAGTCTGTACTTCCTTCGATGGTTCTAACCACACCGCTAGCTATGGTGCCACTTCAACCGCCACTCTCCCAACCATAAGAGCAGGTCAAGCCTCCTCGGGCACCTCCATAAAGCCCAAAGAGGAGGCAGACTCATCGACGATCTCCTAGCCTACAATTTGTGCATAATTCAACCCTCGGCCACCACTCTTCTTAACAGTCTGAGGCCTGCACTGCCCAGGACCAAATCATTGAAAAGAAGCTTCAAGAGTTTGATTAGTGGCTTGAAGCCCTAAATAAAGCCTCCTCTTCTCAATCCTTCAAGGGACTTAGCTACAAGCCTCCTTTCGATGAGAAGATTATGAAAGAATCGCTGCCACCAAACTTTAAGCTACCTCAAATCAAGACATACAATGGGATCTCCAACCCCATTGACCATATTAAAATTTTTAAGGTAGCATTGCTCTTTCAAGGAACATCGGATGCCATTCTTTATTGGACATTCCCCGCTATTCTTAAAGGAGCGGCCCGATAATGGTACTCCAGTCTAAAATCAGTCTCGATCCATTCATTCAAGGAGCTAAGCTGGTCTTCGACTGCACATTCTATCAGCAACCGCAAGCAGTAGAAGCATGTTAGATATATGTGCCCTAGAAGCCAGAATTGGCTGACACTTGTAATACACTTCTAGGGGCAAGATTGTAATTTTGACTATAATCAATAAAATGGATTATTTTCTATCACATATATGTATTTAGTGTCTATGATACATCCTTTGAGTTAATGGTAATGATAATTCATATTTTCAAGAGTTGAAAATTTAAGACATGAATAATCATTATTAACTCATAAAATGCTCCAGACCATAGGATCATCACGAGGATGGTGATTGATCCGGAAGGTTGGTGTACAATCGCTTTTCTTTAGTAGATGAATCTTGAGTCTATGGTGTGGAGATACCGGAGCGAGAGTATAGGTACTCGTTAGAGAACGAGGGCACTGAGCGTGACCACCTCGAGTAGTCATTAGGAAAGTCTACCTTCTCGTCAATGACTGACTCGATGCTGCAGTAGTGTGTCTGGTTCTTTGACCTGAGGTGCATCGACAGTTCACCTTGAGGGTGTTATAGTTTGACTACACCATTACTCGGTCTCCTAGCCATATGGAACCCTGAGGTGTATGTTGGCTATAGCATGTTCATTGTAGGAACTGGATAGCATCAAGATGGAATCTATCTACCTCGGTGGTAGAGGAGCAGCCCTATGATGATCATGAGAATCAAGTCCAGAAGTCCATGGCCATGGCAGAGTGAAATAATAGAAAGAGTTTCTATTTAGATTTTCACATTGGACTTGAATCGAATGATTACATCATATGACAGAGACTAGGGTTTGACGAGTTCACCTTAACCCTAATCTGATCGGGGCTCAAGATAGAAGAACTTAATCACACAGGTAGCTGCACCAAGAGGTTCGCATTCAGCTCTGATGGGTTGCCACCATATACTGCTAGGTGTCACTGGTGGATTTTGGGAGCAATTAGAATGATTTAGATGATCGATCATTCTAGCTGTTCGAATCAGAAGAGTTCTGATCCATCGAAAGGAGTTTCGATGATGTCGATGATAGAGATCATGACATATCCCATTACCATACAGAACTGAACCTAACTGGGTCACACAAACAAGGGTTTGAATCTGGTGATCATCAATTGAACTGATCTAGTTCAATTGATCTGAATGAGATTCAATTAGGTTCAAGAAAATCGTGCTAGCACTCGATTGAACCTAACGTTCTTCTTTTACTATCATAAATAAGTTGTCCTGACTGAGCCAAAGGAGTTTGTGCTCAATCAGAGGCCTTCATATGGTCTGACTGGAGGTTGTCCAAGTCAGAAAAGGTTGTCTTATTTTGTAAGACATTACCTGCCATTTTTGGTCACCTGCCATTTCTCGTTCTTTGACTTTGGTCAAAAGTCTGACCTTTGACTGGTCAAATGTTGACCATTGACACTTTGACTTCTGTCCACATGTCATGCACCTATTGGAGAGCTGGTGGGGGCCTGTCCCCCTACCAGAACCTGGCAAGGAGGAGGGCGCACGCCACCCTTGGCGTGTGCCCAAGCTGGAGGCGCCCAGGAGTCCCTGTTGGACAGGGACTCCATCTCCTTTTTGGATTCCAATTAGAGTTCTCCTAAGAACCAACTTTGACTGGTCTTAGGCACCCTCTAAGGAGGAATCCAGGGGACTCTATTTCCACCAATCAGATTTAGATCTGATTTCACAAAGGAGTTGTGATTGGTTGGGAAGAAGAGGAGTTGGATCACAGACTTAGTCTATAAATAAGACCCTGCGCCCAACTCAGATTAATGATTGAATGATTGGAGAATTCAAATTCCCATGCCCCAAGGCTGCCTCTCCCCTCCTTCCTCCATGCCAAACCCACCTTCTCCCTCTCCTCTCCACGTCCAAAAGAGTTTTGGATTCTTGGTTGGTGCGATCCAGATCAAAGAAAGGCGACTGAAAGCTAGAAGGCTGCACTGCTGCAAAGGACGACTGCTGATCTTCAAAAGGAGTTTTGAAGATCCTCCAGATCAGATCCAGATCTAATTTTTGGAGATGTGATAGAGAAGAAGAGGATCTCCTAGATCCAGCCTGAGTGGATACCGGTAGAGGCCAGGCACTTGCGTGGCTAGATCCAGAACCTTCCGCTGCTTACAGGATCATCAACGGGTAATAGGATTACCCACTTCAAGGTAAATTAAATTTGATTTAATTTATCTAATTTTATTTTAATTATTAAAATAATAAGAATTAGATCTAAAATATCTTAGATCTGATCTAGATCAAAGAAAAAAAATTTTGAAATATATCTCTTGATCTGATCAGATCTGAACGAACCTGGTCCGGAAAATCAGGATTTTCCTTCAACTGGTATCAGAGCCAAGGTTCTAAAAGTATTTAGATCTAATTTTAAATTTATTTTAATCAAAAATAAGTGATTTTAGATGTCACATGAGATGTGATCAGATCTGAAATCAGAAAAAATTAAAATTAAATGATTTGGATCTAAGATTAGAAAATATGCATGACTAGTTCTAAAATAGAATAGTTCTATAGAATAGTCTTGCATGTTTTTGATTTAATTTGATTAAATCATATTTTAGATCTATTTATTTACTATTTTTTGATATTATAATTATTATAATAACATCTAAAAAATAGCAAATAAAAATTATTTAATTTTAAATATCATATGAGATATGATTGATGCATGTCTAGACTAGTTGTAGAATAGTTCTACATAATTATCTAGATTAGAATTTATTTTGATTAGATCAATTTAAATCTAATTTTTTAGATTATTATGAGATAATTTAGATCTAAAAATATGCATGATTCGATACATGAGATGTATGCAAAATATGCCATGATTAGATCTAATTTGTATATGAGATATATGATATAGATCTAAAACTATTTTGTAGTATTGCATGTTCCTGATTAAGGCGTTCCTCTTGGCCGTCCGGTCATAAGAATGAAGAAGGGTTTAAAGGCCCTCTCTTCCCATTCGATGGGGTGTTCTTATGATGTGTAGGGGTGCTGCGTGTTCGTCCTTAATCAGAAATCCAAAACTTACTTTCTGCAAAACCCTAGATCCTGAAACCCTAGGATTTATTGTGCATATTTTGTTTATGAACCCTACTTAATTAAAAATTAAGATTATGGAATATTAATTAGGTCTAAAATTGAGAATTTTAGATCTAAGACATATTCATAATACTGGGTTCGGGCTTGGGTAGCTCAATTAGGTCTAAGCGGTTGATCAAACCGAATCAAGAGTTGGTTAGATGGGATCAACAATGCTTAAATTGACCAGCCTAATAGGATTAAGTCTGGGTCAAGATCGAGTCACGATCAAGCAAGACCTAATTAGGCTCAGAGGTTAGAGTCTGGATTGTAGGCTAACCCAATTGGTTCTGGACTCAACAATTTGGTGTCTAAGGTAAGTTTGGCACATACGACCGACTGGTTTTTAATTGGAAGCTACTCGACCTGAATGCATTCTTGTACGAGTTAATGGCATATTCCTTCCACCGGTCTCACTTACCTGGCCATATCTGTTGACACAGTTCTGATCTGAGGTGGTCAATAATCCGAGCTAACCCATGCCACTAGGTTAGTCATAATTGTTATGACTATGACAAGTCTAGTTTAATGAGACCTGAATCAATTCTCCCTAAGAAAAGATTAAGTCTGAGGTCTTCCACCATTGTAGATGTGCGGGCCCTTCCCGGGGTTGATTGTTCTCGGCTGGATACAGTGGCTCAGTTGCACCGGAAAGATGCAACCATGTCTATTAGGCATTGGATGCTATGGGCTGGAGGATGAGTTGGGCTCAATATTTCGGATACGGTGAGAGACTCAATTAGGAATCCAGTCTATGCAAATGGTGGGTCTGACTTAACTAAGGAGTGGATCAATATTTCGGATACGGTGAGATTCATGAATTAGAGACCAAGTTTGGGTGCACCATGATTAGAGAATCATTGAACAAGAGTTGTTCACTCATTGGCTAACCCATCACCAATAACTGTTAGGTGAGGTGATGAGTCAGTTGGTGAGACCGCACCACCCACTAGAAATCATTAATCGTGGAGATTTTTCGCATCTCTACAGAGGGAGTGTAGGGATCCGAGAAAATAGTGGGAGCTAATTTGTTTAAAAATAAAATTCCTAAACAAATTGGTCAAGTCATAATTACAGTATCTAACTAGAATCTTTGACTCTCTACAGGAAAAATGTCTGCGTCCAACCCATTGGCACGTATCCTGGACACACATAGACTGACTGGACCCAATTATAAAGATTGGCTCAGGAACTACAAAATTATTTTGGGTTCTGAGAAGTTAACCCATGTTTTGGACCAGGACCCTCCCACCTTACCAGCCCGTCCATCCTATTGAACAGAGAGCGTCTCTGGAAAAATGGATAGACGAAGATAATAAGGCCAGATATTACATGTTGGGCTCGATGTCTGATGAGCTCCAGCGCCAACATGAAGATATCGGGACTGCTCGCCAAATGTTGGCTCACCTGCAGGAGATGTTTGGTGAACAGAGTCGCGCAGCCAAATATCAAGTCACGAAATGACTTTTTAAGGCTAAGATGCGTGATGGGCAGTCAGTCCAAGATCACTGTCTGACAATGATCAAGGACATGGAAGAGCTTGAGAAGCTCGGTGTGAAGTTAGACTTGGACCTGCAGAACGATATTATTCTGCAATCCTTGACTGATGCATATGGGCAATTCATCATGAATTACCACATGCATAAACTTCAAAATTCCTTGGCCGAATTAATGAATATGCTGGTTACCGCTGAGCTTTCTATGAAAGGTTCTAAAGGCTCAGTTCTTGCTATGGAATGGACTTCTTCCAAAAGAAAGTCTTATGGAAAGAAAAAGAAGTCTGTGAAAAAGCAAGAAGGTGGAAGGATCAAAGAAGAAGAAGGCAGAGCCGAAGAAAAAGGCCGATGTCAAAGGAAAGTGTTTCCATTGCAACAGCGACGGCCATTGGAAGCGGAACTGCCCTACTTACCTGGCCACCCTGAAGAACAAGAAGGAAGGTCCTTCTGGAGGTATGCTCGTTATTGAGTCTAACCTTACGGATTTCTTCTGCATCCAGTTGGGTGCTTGACTCTGGTTCTAGTGCTCATCTGTGCACTTCCATGCAGGGTCTTGAGGATAGCAGGAGGCTGAGGGATGGAGACATGATCCTACGCATCGGTAATGGAGCAAGAGTTGCTGCAGTAGCCGTGGGAAACATACCCTCTTCGATTACCATCTGGTTTAGACTTAGTTTTGAAAGACTGTTATTATGTGCCTGCAGCTAGCAGGAATTTGATTTCTGTTTCATGCTTAGCACAAGAAGGCTATGTGATTCACCTTCTTTAAGGACCATTGTAACATTCTTTATGAAAGAAATAAAATTGCAAATGGTTTCCTTATTAATGGTCTTTATCAGCTACATATTGATGTACCTATTCTAACTATCGAGCAAAACGTGAATGCCAAACGACCTAGGGATAGTCCAAACGATAGATATCTATGGCACCTGAGATTAGGTCATATAGCAGAAGATAGGATCAACAAATTGGAGAAAAATGGGCTATTGAGTCCATTGACTTTCCGAGTCATATCCAACTTGTGAATCTTGTCTTCAAGGCAAAATGACTAAACTCCCTTTTGTTGGACATGGGGAGAGGGCCACAGATCTCCTTGCCCTAGTACATACTGATGTGTGCGGCCCATTTGATGTGCCGGCTAGAGGCAATTTTGTCTACTTCATTACCTTTACCGATGATCTGTCTAGGTATGGGTATGTGTATCTTATGAGACACAAGTCTGAAGCTTTTGAAAAGTTCAAAGAATTCAGACATGAAGTAGAAAAACAAACTGGAAAACCCATTAAGGTTCTTCGATCAGATCGAGGAGGTGAATACCTTAGCCGAAAATTCCTAGACTATCTTAAGGAAAATGGCATAGTCTCTCAATGGACTCCACCAGGAACACCTCAACTCAACGGGGTTTCAGAACGGAGAAATCGGACTCTATTGGATATGGTTCGATCCATGATGAGCTTCACAGACCTCCTTGATTTCCTTTGGGGACACTCATTGTTAACTTCAATTTATCTACTGAATAGGGTTCCCTCTAAAACCGTTCCTACCACACCGTATGAGATATAGAATCTCGGTAGGAGTATCCTTAGCAAATGCTTCTTCAATGTTGGTATACTTTCTAGCCCACTCCAGTATACTAGTATAGTTCTGAGGAAAGGACTTGATTAACGACCTCCTTAGGTCATCTTTAGCAATCCACCCATAAAGGTGGTTATCACGATCGATTGATCAAGATCATAGACTTCTAGGATTACCACATTAAAGTGGCTCACATAGTTGCAGATCGACTCTTCCTTCTTCTATCAGATGGTATTTAGATAGTTGGACTGCTTTGAAGGAAAATCCTTATTTTTTGGACCAGATTTGTTCAGATCTTATCAGATCAAGAGATATATTTCAAAAATTTTTCTCTTTGATCCAGATCAGATCTAAGATGTTTTAGATTTGATTATTATTATTTTAGAAATTAAAATAAAATTAGATAAATTAAATCAAATTTAATTTATCTTGAAGTGGATAATCCTATTATCAGTTAATGATCCTATAAGCAGTGGAAGGTTCTGGATCAAGCCATATAAGTGCTTGGCCTCTACCGATATCCACTCAGGCTAGAACTGAAGATCCTCTTCTTCTCTATCATGTCTCCAAAAATTAGATCTGGATCTGATCTGGAGGATCTTCAAAACTCTTTTCAAAGATCAACAGTTGTCCTATGCAGCAGTGCAGCCTTTAAGCTTTCAGTCGCCTTTCTTTGATCTGGATCGCACCAACCAAGAATCCAAACACTTTGGATGTGGAGAGGAGAGGGAGAAGGTGGGTTTGGCATGGAGGAAGAGGGGAGAGGCAGCCTTAGGGCATGGGATTTCAATTCTCCAATCATACAATCATACAATCATGCAATCTGAGTTGGGCGCAGGATCTTATTTATAGACTATCTATGATCCAACTTCTCTTTTTTCCAACCAATCATAACTCTTTGTGAAATCAGATCCAAATCTGATTGGTGGAAATAGAGTACCCTGGATTCCTCCATAGAGGGTGCCTAAGACCAGTCAAAGTTAGTTCTTAGGATAACTCTAATTGAAATTCAAAAAGGAGATGGAGTCCCTATCCAACAGGGACTCCTGGGCACCTCCAGCTTGGGCACACGCCAAGGGTAGCATGCGCCCTCTTCCTTACCAAGTTCTAGCAGGAGGACGGGCCCCCACCAGCTCTCCAATAGGTGCGAGACACGTGGATAGAAGTCAAAGTGTCAATGGTCAACATTTGACCAGTCAAAGGTAGACTTTTGACCAAAGTCAAAGAATGAGAAATGGTAGGTGACCAAAAATGGCAGGTAATGTCCTACAAAATAAGACAACCTTTTCTGACTTGGACAACCTCCAGTCAGACCATATGAAGGCCTCTGATTGAGCACAAACTCTTTTGGCTCATTTAGGACAACTTATTTATGATAGCAAAAGAAGAACGTTAGGTTCAATTGAGTGCTAGCACGATTTTCATGAACCTAATTGAATCTCATTCAAATCAATTGAACTAGATCAGTTCAATTGATGATCACCAGATTCAATACCTTGTTTGTGTGACCCAGTTAGGTTCAATTTTGTATGGTAATGGGATATGTCATGATCTCTATCATCGACATCATCGAAACTCCTTTCGATGGATCAGAACTCTTCTAATTCGAACAGCTAGAATGATCGATCTTCTAAATCATTCTAATTGCTCCCAAAATCCACCAGTGACACCTACCAGTATATGGTGGTAATCCATCAGAGCTGAATGCGAACCTCTTGGTGTAGCTACCTGTGTGATTTAGTTCTTCTATCTTGAGCCCTGATCAGATTAGGGTTAAGGTGAACTCGTCAAACCCTAGTCTCTATCATATGATGTTGTTAGATATATGTGCCCTAGAAGCCAGAATTGGCTGACACTTGTAATACACTTCTAGAGGAAAAATTATAATTTTGACTAAAAGCAATAAAATGGGTTATTTTCTATCACACCTGTGTATTTAGTGTCTGCGATACATCCTTTGAGTTAATGGTAATGATAATTCATATTTTCAAGAGTTGAAAATTTAAGACATGATTAATCATTATTAACTCATAAACAGCTCCCGACCATAGGGATCATCACGAGGATGGTGATTGATCCGGAAGGTTGGTGTACGATCGCTTCTCTTTAGTAGATGAGTCTTGAGTCTACGGTGTGGAGACATCGGAGCGAAAGTATAGGTACTCGTTAGAGAACGAGGGCACAAAGCGTGACCACCTTGAGTAGTCATTAGGAAGTCTACCTTCTCGTCAATGACTGACTCGATGCTGCAGTGGTGTGTCTGGTTCTTTGACCTGAGATGCATCGGCAGTTCACCTTGAGGGTGTTATAGTTTGACTACACCATTACTCGGTCTCCTAGCCATATGGAACCCTGAGGTGTATGTTGGCTATAGCATGTTCATTGTAGGAACTGGATTGCATCAAGATGGGATCTATCTACCTCGGTGGTAGAGGAGCAGCCCTATGATAATCATGAGAATCAAGTCCTGAAGCCCATGGCCATGGCAGAGTGAAATAATAGGAAAGAGTTTCTATTTAGGTTTTCACATTGGACTCGAATCGAATGATTATATCATATGACAGAGACTAGGGTTTGACGAGTTTACCTTAACTCTAATCTGATCAGGGCTCAAGATAGAAGAATTGAATCACACAGGAAGCTGCACCAAGAGGTTCGCATTCAGCTCCCATGGGTTGCCACCATATACTGCTAGGTGTCACTGGTGGATTTTGGGAGCAATTAGAATGATTTAGATGATCGATCATTCTAGCTGTTCGAATCAGAAGAGTTCTGATCCATCGAAAGGAGTTTTGATGATGTCGATGATAGAGATCATGACATATCCCATTACCATACAGAACTGAATCTAACTGGGTCACACAAACAAGGGTTTGAATCTGGTGATCATCAATTGAACTGATCTAGTTCAATTGATCTGAATGAGATTCAATTAGGTTCAAGGAAATCGTGCTAGCACTCGATTGAACCTAACGTTCTTCTTTTACTATCACAAATAAGTTGTCCTGACTGAGCCAAAGGAGTTTGTGCTCAATCAGAGGCCTTCATATGGTCTAACTGGAGGTTGTCCAAGTTAGAGAAGGTTGTCTTATTTTATAAGACATGACCTGCCATTTTTGGTCACCTGCCATTTTTGGTCCTTTGACTTTGGTCAAAAGTTGACCTTTGACTGGTCAAATGTTGACCATAGACACTTTGACTTTTGTCCACGTGTCACGCACCTATTGGAGAACTAGTGGGGGCCTGTCCCCCTACCAGAACCTGGCAAAGAGGAGGGCGCACGCCACCCTAGGCATGCGCCCAAGTTGGAGGCACCTTGGAGTCCTTGTTGGACAAGGACTCCACCTCCCTTTTGGATTCCAATCAGAGTTCTACTAAGAATCTAGTTCGACTGGTCTTAGGCGCCATCTAAGGAGGAATCCAGGGGACTCTATTCCAACCAATCAGATTTAGATCTGATTTCATAAAGGGTTGTGACCTCTCTCTTTT